>JAJEJO010000214.1:595083-615934 GCA_020662805.1 Glaucomys volans
ATACATTAAGTCTCTTATTGCCAATCCAGACATCAAATATGAAAAGGCATCTGTGGGGAAAGTTTTGCAAATTAACAGGGCTAAAGAAAGGAAGAATATTTCTGAATATTTTTGTGCTCTTGCTATATGCTGAGTTAAGTAACCAAAAGTCTTAGGATGATGTTTAGAAGTGTCAGCATTATAGATGAACCTAATAAGCCTTGGAATAAGTTATAGCCTCAAATGACTTACTTCAAAGAGTATTCCCATGACCAATAGAAAAGACATTGTCCTTCTTTCCATAAGAATGATTCGATCAATTCCAGCACTAATCCATATAGTGGTTTTGTGAGAATTAGAAAATGCTGCCCTTCTGGCTGGAGACACTTCTGGCACTAGCTGATGGTGGGAAGGAAAAGTTGGGTTTCGGCCCCTGCCTGGGGTTGCAAGCCATACGCAACAGCTCTGGTGAAATTAAAGTAGGTTGAGATCCTATTCCTGATTGGCTGAAATCCAAGTGGGAGTCTGAAGAAACTGTACACCTGGGTTTATGAAGAATCTGAAAGAAGGCTTGATCCTGTAGAGACCTCATTAAGACCGACCTTGTACGTATCACACAGTTATTTTTTGTCTATGATTCTCAAATACTTCCTCATACTAACCTTAAATGAAATAAGCCAATCCTCAAAACCCAAAGGTTGAATGTTCTCTCTTATATGTGGATGCAAAACAAAACAAGGAGTGGGGAGGGAAGAATAAAAGTTCAGCCTAGCAGACAAAAGGGAATGAAGGGAAGGGAGAGGGATAGGAATAGGGAAGACAGTGGAATGAATTTGGCATAACTTTCCTATGTTCATATATGAATACTTGTTCAGTGTAACTCTACATCATGTGCAACCACAAGAATGGGATTCTAATTAGAAAAAGTGATACTCCATATATGTATAACATATGAAAATACATACTACTCTCATGTGAAATTCTACTCTACTCCTCAGAGGAAACCATTATTAATCAATAAATGTATGCTTCTAGATTTTTTCCTAAGAAATTATAGATACACATGTTTCTATATACACCTACTTTAGATATTAAGTAACTTTTTTTTTTTTTTTGGTACTGAGAATTTAACTCAGGGGTGCTTAACCACTGAGCCACATTCCCCATCCTTTTCAATTTTTATATCTTGAGACAGGGTCTCACTAAGTTGCTCAGGGCCTTGCTAAGTTGGTGAGGCTGACTTTGAACTTGTGATCCTTCTTTCTCAAACTCCTGAGCCACTGGGATTACAGGTGTGTACCACCTACCCATCTTAAGTAAACTTTTAAATTCAAATATAACATATATGCAAAAGCGTGCATATCATAGTTTGAAATCTTGAATAATTATTACAAAGTGAACCTGTCAATATAACCATCACCCAATCAAGAAATGGCACATTATCATTACCTCAGAGGCTCCCAGTGTCTTCTCAATCTATATGTAGATTTTGTGCATAAATGCAATCATAAGATATATATTTTTCTGCATTACCTTCCCCACTTAATTGTGTACCAAGAAATATGTTACAGCTCTTTATAATTTTCAGTACTATGAACTTAATATATTAAGATTTTTAATATTATCCTTCTAATAGACAGTTAGTTTGTTAAAATGATCTCGTATAAAATTTTATAGCTCAGAATATTTAGCTCAGAATTTTCAGTTAGTTTGTGTTATGGTTTGGATGTGTGGTGTCCCCCAAAAGCTCATGTATGAGACAATGCAGGAAGATTTGGAGGAGAAATGATTGGGTATAGCCTTAATTTATCAGGGAATTAATCCCTAATGGGATTAACTGAATGGTAACTGGGGGCAGGTAGGGTGTGACTAGAGGAAGTGGTTCACTGGGGGCATGACTATGGGGTCTTTCTCTCTCTGGAGAGTGGAATCTTTCTCTCTCTGCTTCCTGATCACCACCTAAGCTGCTGCCCTCTGCCACACTCTTCTGCCATATTGTTCCTGTCTCAACTGGAGCCCTAAGGAATGGATTCTGCTGTCTATGGATTGAGATCTCTGAAACTGTGAACTCTCAAATAAACTCTTCCTTCTCCACAGTTGTACTGGCCTTGTCATTCAGTCACAGCAGCAAAAAGCTGACTAAAACAATTTGTTAAAATGATCTTGTATAAAATTTTATAGCTCAAAATTTTAAACTCAGAGTTTTCAATTTTAAAATTCATTCTTTTTAAACTGTTCTATCAAAAAATGTTAACAAATAAACATTAGATTGCAAAAATCTACAGTTCAAATGAAGCCCTCTAGGACTCATCCATGTTTCTCTGAGTGATTTTGTAAATACTGTCTAATGACAGGTCTTCTTGTTCCTTCCTCTTTTAGGAGGACATTGTGACAGGTCAGGGAGAGGCCAGGCAAGGACAAAACTGATTAGCGTTGCAGTTTGAATCCTAGAACTGGTACTTTCTGGGGTAAAAGATTCTGATTGGTAGCATTTACCAATTTCTGTGGTATCAAAACTTGTGACTGATTTCAAGAGACCCACTTGATGTCCCTGGACAGAGCTGGGAACAGATGTGAACCATTAGTTCTTAGCTTCTGCAAGATAGCTCCAGCATACCACTGCCTAGGATCCTGAGGGAAAATAGTACCACAAACCCACAGGGAAAGGAACCAGAGGAACCATGGATGAGTGCTAGTTTAAAATAAAACATAAAAGGCTGAAAATTTAAAAAAAAAAAAAAAAAAAGAGAAATTGCCAATGATAAGGGAAAATAAAGATATGTCCTGGGTAGTGCTTTGAACAGGATTGGAGTGTCCAAGAGTGCTGTTCTGTTTTAATCAGTCATATGACACATGGTATATGAATGGTATAGCTTGTCCACTCAACAGGAAAACTTAAACATTCTGCTACTATAATAATAAATTATAGTGGAAGTATGCATATGGTGAAGTATTTGTTCTTCCCTGCAACTGTCAGTGGGAAGGAGAAATAAGTCTCCCCACCCCCCAAAACAAAGTAACAGAAGTTGAGACGGGGTGATTAGATGGAACATCTCTTCAAGCAAACCGTGTTTAGTGAAGACACATTCATTTCCTGCACACCATGTACCAGTGGCCATTATTCATGTTTAAGGAAACTGGTGAATAAGAAAAAGCTAATGGAAAAGAACTTTGAAAAGTAAAGCAAGGTTGTCTGGGGCAGGATCCTCAGCACTCTAACACAAGTTTTGCCAGAGTGAGTGAAGGAGCAAGCGATGGTGTGGGAGGAGATCTGAAGGTCCCGTCTAAGCCAGACATGAAGTTCAGAAGCCATAACGAAAAAGACTGACAGATTCGATCACATAGATAAAATTTCTAATTGCAAAGTATATGAAGTCTAAACCAACCAGCTCAGATGTAAACTGACACGAGGCCATTCGACCGCTGATGGCTGTGCTACCTGTTAGTGGTCTACCAGGGCCCGTGTTCGCTTTCCAGGGCTGCCCAACAAGCAGGCTGGGTGGCTCACACAACAGCTTATTTTCTCACAGTTCTGAGGCTGGAACTCCAAGATTAAAGTGCCAGCAAAGTTGGTTTCTGGTGAGTCCAGTCTTCCTGGTTAGAAGGTGGCAGCCCCTTGCTGTTTCCTCTGTGCAGGCATGAGGGAGAGAGAGAGAAACCTCTAGTGTCTCCTGTCTTTTAACAGTGGCTCTACCAGGGAGGGCCCCAAACTAATGACCTTATCAGTCCTTAATTGTAGCCTTAAAACTCCCATCTCCAAATAGTCACTTTGGTGGCTCAGGCTTCCATATACGAGTTTTGTGGGGACACAGGTAAGTCCAACACTGCCATACACATACTTGGCAATTTAAAAATAACACAAATTTCTAGGAGTCGGAAGTCTGGATGGGTTAGTCCAGGTCCATTCCTCTGCTCCGAGGTTCACAAAGGCAAAACCATGGTGCAGTCTAACTGGGCTCTTGTCAAGAGGCTCTGGCGAGCGTCCACTTCCTAGTGCACGCAGGTTGTTAGAAGAATCTAGTTCTCCATCGTTCTGTTTCCTTGGTGGCATTTACCTGGGGGCCATTTTCAGCTTCTCGGGACCTTTTTCTGATCTTGCATGTGCAATTCTGCATCTTGAAGTCTGCAATAGAGCTTTTCACACTTGGAATTTTGGGATTGACTGTTGCATGCTTTTAAGGGATCACTCAATTAAATTGCACCCGCTTGTGAAAACCAGGATCACCTTCCTATTCAAGGTCTGTACGCTTAAGTACATTTGCACATCAACTTAAATGCAAAAGACTTAAAATCGCCAACCTCTTGGGGGTTCATTACCATAACAGCAACTATATTAGAGCTTTAAATATCTCCAAGAGGGATTTCTGGAAACAGCATTAAACAATAATGGCAATAGACTATCTTGATTTCTTCCTGGCTTAGGAGAATAGATTCAGCACTTACATCACCCAGCAGGATGCTGGCTCCTGCCTCAGGACACTTACACAAGCGTATGCGCCTTTGTCTGATTTCTTTGTTAATATATGTTTATGAAAATGTATTCATTTATTCTTATTTTCTGATTTTTAAAATTCAGTAATGGATGTTCGTCATTGTCCAGTGCCTTTTTGGAGTGTACTATAGTGCTCCTTTCTTCATGGCTTTGATGTATTAATATGGCACATTGATCATGTTATTCGAAGCAATACTTTTCTTACTGAGTTATCTTTGTATTCTTGAGTCATAGCATGTATCCTTACCCACGTTATGTAAGAGATTCTGTGTAAGCCTTTTTACATAACTTTCTATTCTGTCTTGTTTATTAAATCTTATTCTCTCATAGGACTTGAGATAATTCCTTTCTCTGTGTGCTCTGAAATTGTTTAAATGCTTCAGTAGTTATCTGTTCATTAAAAGAACTCTTGTGAAAAACCACTAAGATTTGCCTCATTTCGGAGGATTACTTCTTTAATAGGTTTATTAAGGTTTTCTCTTTTCTGATAATTTTATTTCATTTATTTGTTTATTACCCATAGTTTTTAAAACTAATTTCTTATGGATGTGCACTATGGTGAGATTCACTGTAGCATATTCACTTATGTACATAGAAAGGTGTGTCAGATTTCTTTCCACAGTCTTTCTTCTTCCATTCCCCACCCCTCCCCTTCATTTGCCTTTTTCTACTTATGCCATCAAACTTCTATTCTGCCCTACCCCTTATGTGGGTTAGCTTCCATATGTCAGAGAGAACATTTAATCTTTGTTTTTTGGGGATTCACTTATTTCACTTAGCATGATAGTCTCCATATCCATCCATTTACCAGCAAATGTCATAAAATCATTATTCTTTATGCCTGAATAATATTTCTTTACCCATTCATCTGTTTAAGAGCACCTAGTTTGGTTCTATAGCTCAATTATGAATTGTGCTACTATAAACATTGGTGTGGCTGTATAACTGTAGTATGCTGATTTTAAATCCTTTGGATATGTACCAAGGAGTGGGATAACTAGGTAAAATTGCAGTTCCATTCCAAGTTTTTTGAGGAATCTCCATACTGCTTTCCAGAGTGGTTGCACCAATTTGCATTACCACCAGCAATGTACGAGTGAGTGAACCCTTTTCCCCACATCCTTGCCAACATTTATTGCTACTTGTATTCTTGATAATTGCCATTCTGACTGGAGTGAGTTGTAATCTCAGTGTAGTTTTAATTTGCATTTCTATAATTGCTAGAGATATTGAACATTTTTCCTGTATTTATTGACCATTTATATTTATTTTTATATCAGTGCTTTATTTAAAAGATTTTAAAATCTATTTCATATATTAAATATTTATACACATGCTTTGAATTAATGCCACGTATATTGATATCTAAAAATTTTCATGTGAACAGTGGACTTGCTTCTTTCTTGCTATTTTCTCTTGAAATAATGCTACTCATTTTACTGAAGTTCATGATTGAGAAAAATATCTCTCAGAAATATCTCTATGGACATGAGATGATAAAACAAGTTCTATCAAGATCTTAATCTAGGGGTGGGGTTGGGGCTCAGTGGTAGAGTGCATGCCGAGCATGTGTGAGGCACTGTGTTCAATTCTCAGCACCACGTAAAAATAAATGAATAAAATAAAGGTCCATCAACATCTAAAAATATATTTTAAAAAAGATATTAATCTGTAACTTTTTTCTAAAAACTAAGAAAATGAAGTTACATTTTCAAAGATCATCTTCAATGTTTCAACAGTATCCAATTCCAATAATTTACTTTAATATTAAACTTTATATTATCCTTTGATTAAAAAAATGGATTCAAACCAATATATTTTCTAGAATGGGTCTTCTGTGATAGAAAATAAAGTTCAAAGCAACCTAGCAAAGTGAGGCTTTTAGGGCTGGGGATATAGCTCAGTTCATAGAGTGCTTGCCTGTTAAGCACAGGCCCTGGGTTCAATCCCCAGCACCATGGGAAAAAAAAAAAAGAAAGAAAAATTGAGGCTTTCAGTGATAATGTTTTGTATGTGTACAATATTTAGATCATAACCTACTTTGTGTTTAGTTATTGCTTAATTATTGATCAAATAACAATGATCTGAGAAATTATTCTTTCAAGCTTTTTACTTTCATCTTTGCTTTTTTTTTTAAAAGGATCAAGCCCAGGAATCATACCAGGCAAGCACTCTGTCCACAAACTCTCTCTCTCTGACACTTCAGTCTTTGGTTTTTGTTGTTGTTGTTGTTTGTTTGTTTTTGTTTTTGTTTTTATAATTATCTGCCATTGAAAAAACATGTTGCATTATTTTATTAAATGGATGAATTAAAATGATTAACAATATAGAAAATATGAGGGAAAAGGCAGTCAGGGTATCTACTTTTTATCTTTAAAATATTGGACTCAAAACTCCAGAGTTTTCTGTGACTCAAACACTCAAGAGAACTTTCCCCCTTGATGACCCTATATGGCAGCATGCAATAGCAGTGGTTTATGATCAACTTCATGGTTAACTGAATAAAGAAAACATTCTCACAACAAATACACTGGCCTTTATGTAATTCACAATTTTTATTGCATGTTTAATGGAACCGACAGAGTGAGCTGACATTTTTTATAGCAGCGCTTCCTCAATGAAAGAAATAGTACGCTGGTTTCTATGCCAGCACAGCTTCTTAATCTAGGCAATTACTTCAGGATGTCTTCCTGTCATGTCAGCTGCATCACCAAAACATACTCCTGCACAAAACTTAAGTTTCAAACCACAATTTGTTGACCAAAAAATATATTTGATAAAAACTAAAATTATTGCAAAATATAATAATATAAAAATAATTTTTTTTATTATTTGAACACATCTGGCTTGCAGATAACACCTTAAAATATTACAAATTGTAATGCACATTACTTATCTGGCTATTTTCAATAGGAGTTCTTATTCTATGCTGTAATTTAATCAATAGCATTTTACATGACTTCCTTGGGTCGACTAGTGTATAATCACATCACCTGCAAATGACAAGTATACCTTATTCCCAATAATTACTCTTGCCATTTTTTTCTCCTTTCTGATTGTATGTGGTTGTGAATTTGGAAAAATATTAAGCCAGAGTTTTCTACTTTAGCAGTATTGACAATTCAATTGGGTAGTCTTTGTTGTGGGTGAAGGAGAAGGTTGCCCTATACAATGTAGAACACTGAGCAGCATCCCTGGCCTCTACCCAATAGCTGCCAGTATAAACATGATGTGCTCAAAACATGAGTTAGCTTAAGTAAAGGAACAAAGAAGAATGGAGTAGAACATTGTTATTTAAGGGCAAGTTTCTATGGAGGAGTGTAAACCATTGTGAAGCCACTCTCATACCTTTTTGAATTATTACATGATACCATGTAATTTGAATTATTACATAGATACCAGTTATGTGGTATAATTCCATCTACTAAGAACCCTCAGAGATAAAGACTATAGGAAAGCTTTCCAAGTTTTTAGTCATTGTTACTGAGTGAAATGTTCTTAGGGATTTTTTTCAACTTTTAAAATA
This sequence comes from Glaucomys volans, assembly GCA_020662805.1. Taxonomy (NCBI): domain Eukaryota; kingdom Metazoa; phylum Chordata; class Mammalia; order Rodentia; family Sciuridae; genus Glaucomys; species Glaucomys volans. The sequence continues at coordinate 603,081 of JAJEJO010000214.1, forward strand.
TCTTCTTTATGTTTTGCTGGATTCCTTTTTAAAAAATGTGTATATGTATATTTATAATATAATACCATTCAAAATATCATTGTATATAATTTGGTAGATGCTGCATAATCAGAATTATGTTAAAATCTTGATCATTTATCAAATCTAATTAAATATCACAGCTATTTACCAAGAATCAAAGAAATCTTTTTATTTGTATTTTCCAGTATTTTTGTAATAGATGTGCTATGAAGGAAGAAATTTTTAATTTTTGTTAAAGGAAATTTATTTTGGAAATGAATCTTAATAAAAACCTTTGTGGTAGAGTAAGTAGTTAAACAGAGTTAACATCAGAGGAAGCATTGTTCATTGAAAAAAAAAAAAACCAGAAAATGTCTTAAATTGCCTTGAGTTGGGAAATAAAGACAGCAGATAAGCGACCTCCTGCTTTGAATGCAGACCAGTACCAGGGCCAGGTGCATAATTTCAGAGCCTAATACAAAATGAAAACATGTAGCTTTTTGTTTAGAACTTACTTAGAACTTCAACGTAGTAATAGCAGAGCATTAGAAAAAGTAGGTGGGCAGGCCCTCTGAGCAACTGCCCAGTCTCATGTCTATGAAGTTGGACCTGCCAACGTGGAATAATGTGTTGATAAAGGAGAAACGATGGGTCCTGGGAGGTTACATTCATTTATTTCAAAATTCATGATAGCCAATCAATAGTATGCCTTAGCTTTTAGAAAGATGGGCCTAAAATATCAAAGAAAATGTATGACTTCATAACATTAATCTATGGAGGCATGGAAAGAAAATTTCAGAGAGTGGGAACATAACATTAATCTATGGAGGCATGGAAAGAAAATTTCAGAGAGAGTTCCTAAGTATAAGTGAGAAAATGTAAGGCAGGTATATTAAAAAATTTATGTTTACACTCTTAGATGAGTCTTAATTTTAAAGAACTTTTGTGCAAAATTAAAACAAGCCATATTACCAAAGAGAAATACTATAGTGGTAGAGAATAAGACTGAGATGATCAAATCTCAGATGCTCTGAGTCTCGAAAGGCTTACACTGGGACAAACACCTGAGAAAACAGCTTGATCTTAACCAGTGAAGTTAAAGAAATGCATACCCTGTGATACAGCACTTCTGATTCCACATCTTTATCTTGGAGAAACAGTTAGTTCTTAGCAGCATTTTGCACAATCATACAGCATCTGAAAAGTTCCCAAATGTCTCAAGTATAGAAGGAACTTAAGAAACGTGTCTTATTCTTAAACAGAAAAAAATAGAAGCACAATCCAGTCAGCCCTCCACATCCATGAGTTCTGCATCTGTGGATTCAATCAAACCTAGATGGAAAAGGTTTGAGAAAAAAGTCTTATCTGTATTAAACAGGCACAGAAATTTTCTCCTCATCATTAGTCCCTAATCAGTGTACTATGACAACTATTCACATAGCATTCACATAGCGTATTAGGCACTATAAGTAATCTAGAGATGATTTAAAGTATAGGACAGGATTGCATAGCTTATATGCAAAAACTATGCCATTTCATATGAGGGATTCGATCATCCATGACATTTGGTGTCCGAGCAAACCCCCATGGATAAAGAGAAAATACTATATAACTACACACAGCAATATTCATGAGTTCATAAATGGCTTGTTGAACAAACAAATCATGACACAAATGAATCTGTATACTTTATATAAGGATTTGAATACGAAGTGTTCCCCCCAAAGCTCCTGAATCAATGCAGGAGTGTTCTGAATGAAATGATTGTACTGTGAGAGCTGAAACCTAATCAGTACATCCTACTTTAAATGCACTGACTGGGTGGTACCTGTAGGCAGGTGAGGTGGGACTGGTCACTGGGAATGTGCCCTGAAAGGGTGCATCTTTTGGAGATTCTCTCTCTCTCTCTCTCCCTCTCTCTCTCTCTTTCTCTCTCTCCCTCTCTCTGTCTCTCTCTCTCCCTCCACTCCTCCTCCTTCCTGGCCCAGTCCTGAGCTGAGCAGATTTCCTCCGCTGGCCTCCCCCCTTGATGTGCTGCCTTACCTTGGACCTAGAGCAATGGAGTCCACCAGTTATGAACTGAGACCTCTGAAACAGCCCCCAAATAAACTTTCACTCCTCAGAGTTATTCCTCTTGGGTATTTAGGGCACAGAGATGCAAAAGCTGATTAAAACACTGAATATGTCCATTATATGAAGGTTAAAGAAAAAAACGGGTAAAATTAAACTATTTGGGGCTATATCTTAAACTGTCAAAGGAAAATAGAAGAAAAAATTTAACAAAATTTAACAAAATAATATTTGTTTTAGGGGAGATGAAGAGGGTAGATGGATATTTTGGGGGTATGAGTAAAACTTCTTGTCCTGGCTAGTGTTTAGGTGATGTTTATAATAATGCATTGGTACTTACTGATTGTACTGTATATTATATCCCATATCCACAAATTTTAAGAGGCTATAAAAGGTAAGAGATAAAAATTAGTGTGAAAATGTCAAAAAAAAAATCCTAAGGTATGAAAAAGAGAAAACCTCAGATAGCTAAAGGATTATCATGCTATCATGGAGATTGTTGTTATTGCTGTTGTTTACTTTACATTCCTTTTTTCTAGAGTCTGAGACCTATTTGCTGGACGTTACCCCTTTTCTTCTTCCCTCCTCACTTCCTTCAAGTGGTTGACAGCACCCATTTCACCATCAGGTGATCTCAGCTCTCCATCCCTCAAGCCCCTCCCCAAGTCCCACATAGTCACAGTGGATTTACTGAGTGAATTCCTGACTCAAATTGGGTCAGAGTCCGTTTTCTAGAAATTTATATTTAGAAAACAGTAGAGTAACTTAAACTTATAGATTCAAGTTAAAGGGTTAAATGTTTGACTACATAGAAATAATGTGTTACTACAGAGCTAATATCTCATAAGGTACTTATTGCCTGGTTCCTGGAGATGTTTAAATGAAGCTCGAATCCCAAAGGGAGAAATGTCCATAACAGAATCCAGTGACATACTCAACCTTTCAACTTGCAAAAAAAACAAAGCAAAGCAAACAGAGCACCTTTGAAAGCTTTGAACATATAATACAGTCATGTGATGTTCTTTCCCATGTATCCTCTCACCAATTTCAGATTCCTCTATGTCAACATATTTTTTCTTAAATTTGAAGCTGAATGCTCCTTTCCTAAGCCAATGCCCCTCAGATTCGTTTTACTTATATTTCAATATAAGGACTGTCATAATTATTTTTGTCTCTTTTTTTCATTTACCTCTCAGTATTTTTATTCACCCCTGTCTTCAGCCAACTGATCAAGTTTGTCACTTTTTGTGTTCTATCTTCAAACTTCCCACATATCTTTTTTCACATTGCACCTGCTTGTTATGTCTTTAAAAAGGGAAAACATATAAATATTCACAATGTGAAGAAGGTCTTAACTATCAGAACTACATTTTCTAAGATGGTAGATCAACACAGTAGAACTACCAATGAATTAACAACATTAATCAATGTTGACAGATTTTCTTTGTCACAGAAATTCTTCAGGTCAAAACTCTCATCAATTCTTTGGAAAAACAGTGTGTTGAAATACAGATAGTTAGTGTAATGATAAAAAAGGATTCCCAAGGTTTTGTAAAAGAGAGGAATAGTAAGAGATGGGAGGAATGTGCATTATGTGTTATCCATTATTTAAAGCAATCAAGTAGTTCCCTCAACTGTGGGATGAAATTGTAAGGATATTCATTTAGCATAGGACATTTTTCATAGTTGCTGTTTAAGATGCAAGCCATACTTCTTCCTCCTGTTTGACTTTTACTTATCCATTACCTGAACATATCAACCAGAGCATTACAATTGGGGGCAATAATTTTTATTCTAGTATTTTTATATCCCATCTTTGTTATCAAATAATAACAATTTTAAATCACTGTTAAATAGCTTGCAAATCCATAGTGATTGCATTTTTCCTGTTCTTCGCAAATGAATGACACAATTTCATAGACAGTAAAAATTCTTCCTTTAAAACATATTTTAAAATGTTCCATATTATTTAACATCTGAAATCATAAAACGTTAGAGTGGAAATAAAGGAAGAGAAAGATTCAGGTAATTTTTGCATTGTTCATCCATGCAGTTCAAGATGCTAGGAAGTCTGTGAAAGGCAGCCTCTGTGACAGCCCCCAATAGTTCCCTACTTTCTGATGTGAGTGCATTATTCGTTCCCTCTCAATGTGTGGTGCACATATTGACTGACTTCTAATGAGCAAAATTTGGCAACATGATGTGTTATAATTTTGAAGGCTAGGTTGGAAAAACACTTTGACTTTTATCCTGGGCATGTTCTCCTTAATCTCTTGGCTCGTTCATCTGGGAGAAACTTGTTGCCATGTTATGAGGTATCCCTATGGAAAGGCCCACCAAGTCAAGGACTGAAGCCACCAACAACCATATAACTGAGCTTGGACGTGGATCCCCTCTGAGGTTTATCCTTCAGTTGAGACTACTGCCATACTGAAAACTTGACCACAACCTTATGAAAGACTGTGAACACGAGCAACAATGCTGACCTGTGCCCAGATTTCTGACATATAGAAACAATGAGATGATAAACATTGTAAGCAGCTAATTTGGGGTTACTTTGTTATGTAGCAGTAGTCGACAGTACTTGCAAACCAGCAACACTGAGTGGATTTCCTCTTTGGGATTTTATGTATTTTCTAAATTTTCTTCCCTAAGTGTGTCACTTTTAAGCAGACAGCATGCACATTTTCAGATTCAGCAGAAGTAGAAAGATGAATACCCTTCCTCCTGTCTCATGAGTTGCTTTAAGAAGTAGTTGAAACTTGACCACCAATTACTGTCAGAAAAAGCAATGCAGTATTCAATATGTAAAAATGAAACCATTATTTTTGAGGTAAGCAAACATTCTCCAGCACTTTAGATGGACATTGTTAAAAAATTCATATCACTAAGTCATTGGGTTCCCTGGAGGTACATTTACTGTTCATGCAAGCTAGTGGGTGTGCCTATAGGGATAATGACATTCTCAGATTTCAGCCATCCCCAGGTACCATATTGAAACTCTTTTAGGGTTCAGGTAGAGAAGTGTTAAAGTGTATCCTCAAGATCCTTTTTTTTTTTTTTAATTCCCTGTAGACATTACTAATTGATCAGAATTTGCATTGAAGGGATGACCTCTGTGTCATCCCAAGGTCCTGTCTCTGAAGCTTCATTAATTCATTTAGTCAATCACATGGTTACTCAGATAGTCAATTTGTCCATCAGGAAATATTTTTTCAGGTTCCAAATGCTGCTCAATAATTCAATCAGCATAGTGAATAAGATACTTGTCCTATGATGTTTACATCAACAAAAGAGAAACACATAAAAAGGCAAGTTCATTTCTGACAATAAGTACTATGAGAAAATTAATCAGAAAAAAATGTGATTAAAGGGAGACTAGGCAGAATATTAGGTAGGCTGTCCGAAGAGGAGACATTTATATTGAAACTGGAATGGCATGTGAGAGTACACTGTAAGACAATTTGGGAGATTACTTCACATATAGAAGAGCCAGAACAAATGAAGTGTATCAGTCATGGTCCAATTTTGAAAACAAAAGATACTTAATCTGTTTAAAATAAAGGAAATTAACACATTGGTTGATTAAATGTAGAAGACTATGAACTCAAATGTGAGAGTGAGGCAATCCAAAAATTAAAAGTGGCAGGAAGCCATTAGCAGCCTCCTCAAACTGGGGAGGATGATAGAGCATGGAGAGCTAACAAAGCACAGACCAGGGCCACCCAGCAGAAGTTGGCACACTGTAGGCTTGTTCAATAGGAAAGGCACAGGAGCAGTGGGATAGTCAGGTCAAAGAGCTCCAGTGTCTATCTACCTCTCCTGCCAGTGCCCCCTGCTGGAATTCTCAGGCAAAGTCATCTGACACTGCAGTGGAGCAGAGAACAGAGAAGGAACAGTTTTGTAGACAAACAAGAGGGACAGTGCCAAAAGGAAGACGTGTGGCACCTCAGGGAAACCAGATTAGAAAGCCCTTTAGACCTCAGGAGGGTTGGGATGATAATCTTCATGTGATGGAAAACCCCACAAGTCTCCAAAGTGGTGTACGGCCTTGGAAATTAATTGCAACTCAGTCACAATCAGTAGCTTCTCCCTAGGAAGGTTTTGTCCTGCCTACAGTTCTGGATCCTATCTTCATGCAGAAGCTTGAGTATTCAATGCCATAATCCCTTTCCCAAAGTGAAATTATCATAGCAAAAGGCCCATTCGCCATCAGCATTCTATACATCTAAAATACTCTAATAAGATATCTGCAATGCAGGCACTGCTCAGAGACATCAGTGGTCTGCAATATATCAGAGCAATTGGATGGCCTGGCTTCAGCTCCTAGCTCTGCCATCTTACAGCTGTGTGAGCCCAGGCAAGTAATTTTATTTCTCTGTGTTTCCTAATCTACAAAATGATTCTAATAATAGTAGCTATCTGAGAAGGGTTTTGCAAGAATCAGTGAAAAACAAAAAACAAAAAACATGTAGAATGTTGCCTGACCCAGAGAAAGTACTTATATGGGTTTACTTATCTCCAATCCTTACAGAACACCAACTCTAGTGAGGTCATTGATATTTGAGACAAACCTTCAAGGCTATACTTAATAGACAAATGTCTAAATCCCTTAAGTAGGTGCTTCTCAAAATGAGAGACAGCAGCAGTAACAGTATAAATACTTACTGGAAATTCCAATGCTCAGGCCCCACTCAGACCTACTCCACCAAATGGAGTTTTTACAGGCTGTCCAGGAGAGTCTGATGTGCAACTGCTACCTGAGCAATAAGTTTTTATTGAAGCCTGAGGGAAACACAGCTAGACTGCACTGATTTAACTTATTATACAAAAGCCTCCAGTGAACTATGGTGCACAAAATCGGAATATGAAATTATTTATTGAAATGCCTTCTGTGTCTGCTCCAGACCATATGCAAAAGTGATTTTGAAGAGGAGAATGAATATGAATGGCAAGATTCAGTATCTTTTAGAATATCACTGTGGTGTGCTTGTGTGTGCCTCAAAGTGAAGCACCAAATTCATTCCATGTCAGTGGTGGTGTAGGGCTAACTTCCCTTAGCTCTTGTGCTAGGCTTTTTATCCCACATCACTCCAAATGCCTCTAGGATTGAGGACCTCACATTGCATTCTGGCTGTTGACAAGGGTGGTGTTCTCTTGAGTCAAATTTCCAGCAGCACGATCAGAGATATTTCTGCAGGATGGGTCACAATGGATGACATATTGGCAGCTATAGATGTAAAATCTTCCTTTGTTCAGCTTCTTCCAGGCTCCACAGGCCAGGATCTCCTCCCCTCCAGGCCAGGTACCTCCCCACTTGGTACTTCGTCCAAGTGCATGATATCCCATTCCTCCAGACAAGAGCCCTCACTGAGCAACACAGAGATAGGACACAGCGCTGTTCTCTTTGTAATTACTTCCATAGGAAAAAATTCTCCTTCATGTCTTCCCTTTTGATTCTCGAAAGCCCTAGTGTGGGAATTAAAATGACTAACAAAACAATTTGTTCTTCTCTTTATATTTCTGCTACAATAACACTAGTTTCTTCAAGACCTCAGTGTGCCTCAGACTGACAAGGAAAGATTGGAAAGATAGAAAGAAAAGTCCCTAAAATCAATATTCCAAGAACTCTTTTCACGAACTCAGAAAACAAATGTTGATCCGCCAGTGCTGCTCTCATTTGTTCATTAGTTATCATGACTTTGTCTTGAATCACACTGAATACATTACAGCTCACTCTTCTGGTGGCAATTATCCACAGACCTTTCTGCCATTTAGCTTCAGCTTCTTAGATTGTGTCTGCTTTTGTAAGCCAACCTAAATCCCTGTGAGGAAAAGACATGGAATAAATAATGGATGAATGAAGATCTGGCCTCAACAAATCATGTCACTAAGCCCAACTTTGCTAAGATGTAAACAAGCCTGAGCTCCAAAATGCCACTTCTTTAAATATTCATAGCTTTATTTATTTAACAGAGGTGTTAAGCTCTGGAATCAGACTCCAAGGGATTGTCCCAGTTCAACTAGTTTTCAGTGTGTGATCTGACTTCATTGTTACTTCACTTTCTGGCACCTCTGTCTCCTCATCAGTAAAATAGGAATAGTAATAATTTCCCTCTGATGAATTCATTTGAATTTAGATAAAAATATGTGAAGTACTCATAATGCTTGACAATGGGTACCAACTGAATGTCTGCTGTTAGCATTGGGATCATTGTTGTTCCTGTTAAGTTACTGGCTGTTTTATTCAATAAAAATATTGAAAACAGCTCCAAAGATACTTGAAATTCATAAAAGCTTATAAGAAAATGGAAAGGTTTAATAACATTGGTAGCTAGGGTTTTCCAATATCCTACCTTTCTATGGAGTGAGGGGTGGTTACCGGGATTAAACTCAGGAGCTCTTGACCACTGAGCCACATCCCCAACCCTACATTGTATTTTATTTAGAGACAGGGTCTCACTGAGTTGCTTAGCGCCTCACTTGTGCTGAGGCTGACTTTGAACTTGCAGTCCTCCTGCCTCAGCCTCCTGAGCTTCTGGGATCCATTGCTAATTTTATCATACCTTTAATAATATAACTTTGTTATAAGAATTATAATCAATTATCAAATAATTACAAGTTTGTGAGTTAATAGGTGACTCACCTTTTGCTTTCTTATTTCCACTAATATCTTAGATCAAGATTTCTCCAAATGTTTGGAGTAAATAGAGTATTTTGTATGCTCTAAAGCACACACACACGTATATATACACATATGCACATAAGGAATAAATCTTGCCACACCAGGACACCAGAAATTGAAAAGAGGTGAATTCCGAGTTGCCCTAAATAAAGTAACAGGTCAGAAAATGGAGGGAGGAAAGAGATAGAAGTTCATTCTAACTCACAGCTTCAAGCCAAATCAGTGGGGTTGGTTGGGGGTGGTGAGGGGGGGGCTGCTTTGCGTGACTTTCCTACATGCTGGAGATCAGCTGAGGTCACTTTCCATTCCGCTTTTATAATCAACCAGCCAAGAAGCAGCGAAATCTTCTCTATGAACCCACCTCCTACATCAAGATTTTGCCTGCTTTGCTTGGTCTTGCTTCTAATATCTATAGCCACTACAGATTCAAAATAAATGATTTATTAGGCCTTGAGTATACCTCAGTGGTAGAACATTCACCTAGTAGGCACAAGGCTCTGGGTTCCATCCCAAAAATTTCAGGAAAAAAAGTAAACAATTTGAGATTTTTCTTACCAAAATTTTATTATAAATACCCTGACTCCTTAGGTCTTGTGGACTTTTCTCTGACTGCTATCTGGACATGTGGCCAGTAGCTTAGGGAATTTTTCCTAGGACTGGTCCTTTTGCCTTTGATAGCATCTGTAACAGCTTAATGAATGTTATGGTTTGGAGACCTCAGTCTCAAAAGTTTTCCTTTACAAGATCACAAGGAACAGAATTATAGCATCTTTCAGCTTTTCCAGGTCCTGTACTATACTATACTATACTATACTATACTATACTATACTGTCATTCTTCTAGAAAGAAGACACTCATACTAACCAGCACATTCGTTTACTTAAACTACCAAAAACATTGTTTAAGGAAAGCTACTGAAGAGATTTTTAGAAGTACAGAACCCTGGGGTTTTTAGTCAGGTTTTGCATTGCTATGACCAAAAGACCCACAAGAACAACTTAGAGGAGCAAACGTTCGTTTTGGCTCATGGTTTTAGAGATTCAGTCCATAATCAGCTGCCTCCAGAGCTCTGGGACTAATGTGAGGCAAAACATTAAGGCAGAAGGACCCAGTAGAGGAAAGTTACTCCTCTATGGCAACCAGGAATCAGAAACTGTTAGAGGGAAGGTGGACGAGAACACAGAGAAGATGCACCCTTCCAGGGCAAACCCCCAGTGACCCACTTTCTCCTCCACCCACCTGCCTACAATTACCACCCAGTCATCTCATTCAAACTAAGAAGGACCAGGTAGGTTACAGCTCTTGAAATCCAATCATTTCACCTCTGAACAGTAACACGGGAGCTTTTTTTATTTAATATTTTTAATTGTCCATGGACCTTTATTTTACTTATTTACATGTGGTGCTGAGGATGGAACCCAGGGCCTCACACGTGCGAGGCCAGTGCTCTACCACTGAGCCACAACCCAGCCCCAACACAGGAGCTTTTGAGGGCTACATCAAATCCAAACGGTAACACTGAGCCTTACATCAAACTCACATGGGATCCAACTCTGCCAACATGGAAAGGTGTTTCTAGGTTTATTCACACCCTGACCTCTGTTAGGGTGAATAGGGTCAACCATAATAAAAAGGTGTGCTGACTATAACTACAGGATGCTTTCAACAGCTCAATCATAGGAAGCAAAGAGTAGAATCCCATTTGAATTTGGAGTCAGGGAAGAGAATCTGATAGATTCAAAATAACAATGAAATCAATAAGAACTGCAAAAGATATCATGGGAAAAGGAATAGTTTCCCTACCTGATCTGCAAGGCGGAAGTAAAGGTTCCCGTATACACACTGCTCTCCAATAAAACATTGCTATTCACACATAGTTTTAGGGGAAGACAACTAGGCTTCATTTTGAAAGCAATGGTTCTGTGTATAAAATTGGCAAGGAGAGATATTTATCTGATTGAGTCATTCTGAGTATTTATTTTGTGATTCTGAAGAATCTGCCCCTAAAACTGACTTCCTTTACACTCACCTGCCCTTCTAGACTTTCCTCCTAAATCAAGTTTAAGGTTAATTGGAAGTAGATTTCAACTCCTAGACACCTGTCTCTCAAAATTTCCTTGAGGGGGAGGAGAGGGGGGGTTCAAAAATGGTGGTATGAGACAGACATCATTACCCTGATGTACATGTATGATTACATGAATGGTATGAATGTTCATCATGCACAACCATAGAAATGAAAATTTGTACCTCATTTGTGTACAATGAATCAAAATGAAGTCTGTAAATATTTAAAAAATAAATTTAAAAAACAAAATAATAAAGAAATGGACAAGAAACCATTTCACCAAAATGAAAAGACCACACACTCTGCCTGCTGCTGATGTCCTCCTTTCCAAGTGGATTTACAAGTCTTTACCTTAGAGAAGCATCAGGATCCTACTGGAGTCTTAACTTCTGTGATGGTATTTCTTATTAAAACAGCAACAGCACATGATCATGAACACTAAAATGGACTGCTTAGACTAATAGTTGTATCCACTTATGTTCTATTTTAATCCAATATTATGGCTTCTCCTTTAATCATCCTTTAAGAAACTAATATCTGCAGTTTAAAAGCACTCCTGCTACTTGCTTTTATGCTTTTTCTTGGAAATTATTTCTGTATTTGTATTTCAGGTTGGAAAACTATCCAGGCTGAAATCCCCTTTTGTTCATATCCAGTATTTCTGCCGGTGCCACCTCTTGCCCCTAGTGTATCAATTCCATTATTTTATAAAGGTTATTTTGATGTCTTTTCTGTAGAACAAAAAAATGTTCAGATGGGTTCTACCATTTTCTGTGATTCAAAGAAAAATCATTTTAAATATAAAAGAGAATAATTGCAAGTACCATGGGAAATTTCAGAGTTCTGCTCTTCTGCCACAATTCTTAATAGATTTATTGATAGGTAACATTGAAAACTAATTATGTGCAAGCTGTGTACTCAATTATTTAAATGTACTTTCTCACTTATTTCTTCTTACTTGCCTTTTAGCAGAGGTAGTCATAGTAGCCCTATTTTATTTGAATAGGGAGATAGAAAAATGTTAAGTCACCCACAGTTACATAAATGATATATGGGAGAGCAGAGACTTGACCTCATTGGGGTGACACTAATGCTGACCTTATTAAGCACTGGTCAATACTACCTTTCATATTTACATCACTGTGCAATGCTTTTAGTTTTACAAGCTCTATATCTGTAGCATGTTGAATTATATCTCCCAAAGACATGAGGTACTAACCCCTGGAGTCTGTAAATATTAGGCTACCTCATTTAGAAAAAAAGGTCTTTGCCAATATGATTAAGTTAAGAAATTTGAGATGAGGATATTATCTCAAATTATCCAGGTGGGCCTTAAATGCAACCATATGTATTCTTATAGAGAGGCAGAGGACTATCAGATATAAATGGAAGTGAAAGGGTTATGAAGATAGAGGCAGAAATTAGAATGATGAGGCCATAAGTAAAGGAACGCAGCAGTCATAAGAACCTAGTGAGTAGTCAGGGAATGTTTTACTTTACTAATAACTAGATTTGCTATCAATAGAAGAAAAGGTGATTTGGTGAGGGCCACATCTTTTAAATCCTTATTTTTTTTCAAGTTGACTCATTTCCTTCATTCCATTCATAATTTTAAAACAAAATAAAGACATGCACACTGAATAGTGAAAGTGCCTAGCTATAGAAAAACAGATGGAAGGGAAAAAATTAAAACTTAGATGTCTTTTTCATTAATACTTAATTCTTAGAACAAGTTTGATCAGCACATGCCTGTTGTTCACCCTGTTTTATATGCTTAGAGTCACCATTCCTTTCTGAATTATGCCCTAGTGATTCAGGATGACCTAGTACTGAGGGGCAGTCCTGCTTGGTGACCCCTGGAGCTCCTTGCAGCATTAAATTATGAATCTTCAGATGGGATATTGTGCTACATTATTCAACTGGGCCCAGTGTAATATAATCAAAAAGAAGGAGAGTTAGAGTCAGGGAAGGAGATGTGATAACAAAGGGAAGGAAGGAAGGAAGGAAGGAAGGAAGGAAGGAAGGAAGGAAGGA
>JAJEJO010000214.1:615944-638611 GCA_020662805.1 Glaucomys volans
AAGGAAGGAAGGAAGGAAGGAAGGAAGGAAGGAAGGAAGGAAGGAAGATTGGGAGGGGACAAGGAGGAGCAGGAGGTTGGGAAGACGGAAGAGGATGGAAGATGTTATACTGCTGGTTCAATGATGGAGGAAGGAAAAACAAGCCAAGGAATTCAGGTAGTCACTAGAAGCTAAATAAGGCAAGGAGACAAATTCTCCTCTCAGAGCATTCAGAAAGAATTAGCCCTGCCAATAGCTTGACTTCAGCCTGTGAGACTGATTTTTGGACTTCTGACCACTAGAACAAAAAGACAATAAATCTGTGTTGACTTAAGCCACCAAGTGCGTAGTTATTTCTCACAGCAGCAATGTGTAACCCTAAGGGGACCTTGTGCAAACTGCCTGGCTTCTACAGACCCAGCTTATTCTGTCCTTCCAGAAATATGTACTGAATACCTATTATGTACCAAAACATGGATCTCAGAAATCACCTAACTAGTGGACGGGGGAAAAACAGAAACAAATAATTGCAAATGCAGTGTAAAGGGATGAGATAAGGTTTGTACAGGAAGTCATGGGATCAGAAAGGGAGAGGGGTCAATTCCCTCAAGAATAAGGCAGTGGGAGGGCCTTGCCAAGGTGGTAAAGCTTAGCTGAGTGCCAAGGGATGTGTATAAAAACTAGTAGACACTCTCCAAGGTACTAAAGAAGGTAACTTTGAGGTAGTGAATTCTTTTCAAACAGAGTGATGAATCACAAGATGTAATGGGAAACAGGCAGCCATTTTGAGTTAAAAGTAGTGATTTCTTCAACTATTCCTCAGAGCTTCTCTAATTGGCATGACTCATACTTTGCTCCAACAGAAGATCCATTGGAATGGTGACATTTCATACCAACTGTCATTTTGGACAACCAAATAATTAGAATTAATTATAATTCTGTCTTTAGTAAACAAGACATGACTTGGCATTATTTATTGATTTATCAGCTTCCCATTGTGTCTCTGATAATGTGATATGTGAAATATTATGTTTTTATGAATCGAAGCCAATGAAGAGTATTTTGGTGTCAAGAAATAGAATCCTTGAATCTGGGCAGCTTCTGCAATTTATCTTGTACAAGAAGTCTAAACTATGCTGAGTGTGACAAAGCCAGAGTTCCATTTCCGAGTGATTAGGTTAACAGCCCTTTATGTGTGGGCAGCCCTTTATGTGTGGGCACCATCCTCCGATTCATGGTAGGTTTAGAAATGACGTCAGTAAGGGATGCCATTGGTGCCTAGTCCAGGCTCCCTTTGCTGGACCAGCACACTTGTTCCCAAGCTATTATGAGAAATATGTTTGGTCAGATAGGACCCATCTTACCTGTGAGGTAATGCCCCTTCTTCTTGGGGTAGAGGAAAGAGGGAAACAGTCGATAGCTAATGACTCACTAACATAGAATATAAAAAAAACACCATTTGTCTCAGGATGGGACCAATTCTATGGTGCAACTTTTGCCCAGAGTTGCTTGTAAGCATAGAAAGAAGACATTCTCTGAGAACACTTTCTTACTTAGTTTTCTTCCCATACTCTGTTCTGGTTCCCTTACTCCTCTTTGCCAAAAAATATATCTTCAGTAAATATCTTTCACAATAATCTATATGTTGTACCCTTCAGTGAACCTAGTCTAAGATACCTTCTCTAGGTCTTATTCATCCAGAATTCCCCCCCTTGTTCATCCCAACTGAGTTTTTTCTGCCTCATGTTCTTGACATACATCACATATTTAGTTTTAGACCTTCAACTATGCATTTGGAAAGGAATATTAAGGGAACTGATCACTAAAACCACTGTAAATATAACAGTGTGTGATTTTCTCATTGGATAATTTTTTTCTTTTTGGCATGGGGCACCAGTGAATCAATTTCTGTGTTGGTTCCACCACCCTGAATCTGAAAGTACAGGGAACTGAGATGAAGACACATTGAATTATTTGAAGAATTGTATAAAACTCTTGATTATCTAAGAGACACAGTATTTTTCCAACTCTTCTAATTCTTAGGCAATGCCAATGTCCCAAGTCTCTAAAGTAATTTTTTTAAGTTTTCATGGGAGAACATTACTTCTTTGAGAGATGACTCTACAAAAGAATAATGCCACTTTCCATGATTTTCACTGCACAATGACACATAGTTAAAGTTGACAAAGATTCATTTCCTTGCTGAGTACAATGCTAAGAAATTATGCTATGAGACTTGAAAACAAGTTTTGTCCTGAAACCAGAAGGTCAGGATAAAATGTGAAAATCAAAGTGGTTAAATCTTTTATAAACAAACTCGTGCAAATCAATTTTTTCCAGACATCTATGACATCACCAGGAGCAATAAAATTTTCTACTGCTTCAATTTGTGGAGAAGTTTAGAAATTGAAGTAAATATAGTGATAACAGGGCATAGTTTCTTCCCTAAGGTTCTTTGGCTCTCCATATTCTAAGCCCTACCCTTGGGCTACAGCTCCACATTTCATGACTTTCTTTTAATTGTAAGAAAACACAGTGAAGTGTAAAAGAAATGAACTGACAGCCAGGAAGTCAAAACATAGGATTTATTACAAGAAAAAGAAATGCATGCCCTTTACTCATTTTGCTTTTAATTTTCCAGATCTAGAGTTCTTTGGGTTTTGTTTTATGTTATCACTCCACCCAGAGAACTTGTATGTAAAGATGCATATAAGTTTCTGAAAAGTAAAAACACATTTCTGACAAAAAGGGAGCAATTCTCCCCATGGGATACCGTGCATTGTCACATTCTGGTGTTTTTCTTGTAGAAACCCAAATGTGAACACTGTAGAAAATTTAGAGTCTGTAAAATTTACAGCTACATCTGTAATATCAGAGACTTTATACTGACACCAAAAGCATGTTGTCCTAAGGCATTCTATAAACTTGAGTTCAGTTCTGTGCCTTACTATTTTCTTGTTGTGTAAACTTGGGCAAGTTTGAGCTTCTTACTTTGGAACATTAAGAGATAATAATAATACTGTGAATCATGGTAAATATCATGAATAGTGATATTTACTGGGCACACATTAAATGATAAGCAGTATGTAAGTGGTTGCATCTACATCTCGTATTTGTTTCTCAAAAATCTCTGATACAAGTATTTGAATCCCCATTTTATAGAGACAGTACATTTGTTAAGAAGTTTTGGTGTCAAATCTCATTGTTATAAACCAAATCTAACACACTTGTTCAATTCCAGCCATAAAAAAGAGTGACTGTATGACATTTGCTGGTAAATGGATGAATCAGCAGACTATCATGCTAAGTGAAACAAGCCAGTCCCCAAACCAAAGGCCAGATGTTCTCTATAATTTGTGGATGCTAACACATAGAAGTTCAGTGGATTAGCCAAAGAGGAATGAAGGGAAGGGTGGGAGGATGGGAATAGGAAAGAGATTAGAATGAATCAGACATAACTTTCCTATGTTCATATATGAATTTACCACCCATGAAACTCCACGTCATGTACAACCACAAGACTGGGATCCTAATTAAAATAAGATGTACTCCATGCTTGCATAAATAAATCAAAATGTACTCTACTGTCATGTACATATAAAAAGAACAAATAAATTTTGAAAAAACTGATCCACTGAACCAGCAGTTCCACCATCTCTAAGACATTACCCTGAGGGACGAGAGATGTGTACAAGACAAAAATATAATGAGATATTCTTCATAATGTTTTTGCAATGGTGAAAAATAAATAAGAACTCACTGCTAGGAGAATATTACTACATAAGTGAGTTTTTTTTTTTGAAAAATGAGAGCAAATGTGAAAAAATATTAACAACCGTTAACTATACCTGGTGGGAGTATAGGTGTCTATGACATTGTTCTTTGTGTCCTTCAATAACTTTAAATTCTTTCCGGATTGTGGTCAAATGTGTTATTATAGGAGAATAATCATTGGCATGGGGAAATAGTAAAAATACATTTTCAGTGAAAATAAATACAGATTTTTTTAAAAAAGAATTATTATTGAGTATTTCCCATAATAAAAAGTAACTCAGCAACTAATGAAGTCCCCAGGGGCCAACATATTGGCATCTCTTCCTTCCACAGTTCTTGTTCTTGGCATGGGAGCTTGGATTATCCTGGGGTCTTTCTGCCCACAGGCTGGCTAGCATATTTATAAACATCATGCCTTCCTACAGTGGCGAGCACTGGCAGAAGGACTATTTCTGCCCATGGACCTCATCAAGAGCAAGGGAAAATACTCATAATTTTCCCACATTGATCTCCTTTAGATGTTGCTGGCTAAAAATAAATAACATGTCAATCTCTAAAATCATCTCTAGCAAGAGGCATGTAATTAGCATGATCTCCTTGAGTGATTGATCCTTGAGTCACAGAGTAGGTTCTGCCACTCACTCCTAAAGAAAATAGCTTGAAAATAGCTAAACAAACTTAGGGGTGGGGCATGGTTGTTGGGTAAGCATTTTGACATATGAGCAAATAGAGGACCAAAAACACAAATACTTTCCCCAAAACCAAAGCAAGTGAGTGGCAGACGCTGGACTTAACCACATTTCTGATAATAAACATTCTAATCTTTTCCGTAATCTTTCCCTGCATCCTATTGTATCTTGTTTCCAAATAAGAAATATTATAGAAATCTTACTCATTTGCAAGCTAACTTTGGGAAAACATGATAAATCAGAAATATAGATGAACTGATTTAAGTCTGTCCCAACTTCTTAGATGCTTGGCCTTTTCTTACCCTCAGCCTTCAGCTTTACACTGGAAAGAACAAGCTCATACTTTCCTCACCTCAGTCTTTCTGTGCTTGGGTATATAGCAAACTTTAATCCTGGGCATGATTCCACCACTTCTAATGTATGGTGGGAAGTCCAGAGGTGTATTCTAATCACCTTCCAGAGCAACTTTTTATGAATCAAGATGCTTAGTAATTTCATTTACACAGGAGGTGGCCACATGTGTGGACAAATGTGAGTGACATGATTATTGAAGGTCAGCCTCCCTTGTTTCTGGTAAAGATATTCATTCTATGGACATACCAACAGGAAGATAAAGTCATGGAAGCAATGAGAAATGGAGATATTGGAGAGTTAGCATCAAAAATCAAAAGCAGAAAAAAGAGTTTTCATAAGAAATAGAAAGTTGGTAAGATCAAATATACAATTTAATTCCATAAGCAGAAGTAGGCCTGTGAATAATCCAAGATTGGGAAAAATATATTTGTGTCACTAAAAGTAGAAGTTAAGTACATTATTCTTGCTCGTAGAATGCAAATTATCAACTGCTTGGCAATTTGTAGCCTTAAA
Organism: Glaucomys volans; assembly: GCA_020662805.1. NCBI lineage: Eukaryota > Metazoa > Chordata > Mammalia > Rodentia > Sciuridae > Glaucomys > Glaucomys volans. Next base: position 621,254 of record JAJEJO010000214.1, read on the forward strand.
CATGAGACCACTACTTCATCAGATAGCAAAGAATTTTGAGTTGATGTTGGAGACACAGATATAATATAAAATACAATGTTTAAAGATTATTATTTACAGTACAACTAGCAAGGAATCAAAAGATTTAGTCAATTAAATTGCTATATCTTTTTATTATATTGCTTCTTGCAATTCTTTTCATTTTTTTTATTGGTAGTCATATTTAAAAATGAGTTACCATCTGAACATGAGTAAGGTAACACATGAAAAAATTTTTTAATCTGTTGAATATATTCGTCACCTATATTTTGAGTTCACTCTTTGCCACACTAGCTCTGAATCACTGATATGAAGATATTGCCTTAGTTATGTTACTCCTTTTTTTCTTTTTTCTTCAAATGTGCTGTAGTTCTTTGTAATTAGTAATGATTGTGTTAAGGTCTGCTTCTGGGAGTCCATTTGCCTTCTACCACGCTCAATGCTCAACAGCCAAATGCCTCTGCCTTTATCCCTTCTGTAGGATGCAGTCCCGCTACTCCCAGGTCCACTCTTGGGAAGAAGTGCAGCAGCAAGTTTCCTGGGCACTGGGGACATCTCTCACGAGATAGTCAACATGCTGAGCCAGCAGCAATCAGGTGAGTGCTGATTACTTGCTTCATACCTTATAAGCCCAAAATACCCACAAGTGTGGGAGATGAAGTTGAAAAGTAAGGCTTTTCCCCAAATAGGGAATCTCTGATTCTGTTAACCATGGGAAAGATATTTGTAAATTCCTGTAAAAAATTCCTATATTACCAAGTCAGATTTCAAAATAAAGAGCTGATGTCATAAGACTGAAAATGTCCTTTATTGAATAATTTGAGGGTCCTACATTTTAATATTATTTATTATTTTATTTAAATATCTTTAGTATTATTTTAAAGTCATGGTTGAATAAATTTTAAAGTGATAAACTTTAATATGGTAATCTCTAAATATTATCATTTCATATTATTTAATTATTATTTAAATATTAATTAATATTATTATTAAAGGTGGTTGAATAAACTTTAGTAGGATAATCTGAAGTAATTTATTCTCTCCTACCTTAAAGTCACTTTTTCAGTAAATATTTGGTACATTCAAAGCCCAGATTGCTTATCAAGACTAGTTTTGCCTGCTTCTAAAAATTACCACCTGCCTTTTTCCCAAGAAGGCATCTGGGTGAAAGCAAGATTGACTGGATTCCAGGGAGTGGAGATAGGGACTCTGGTGAATTTGGGGAGAAGCTGCCTTCTTCACCTTGCTTCATGTCCTCCTTTGTTGGTTCTCCATTAGAATAACATTCCTGACCCTTGTCTGACTCCTCCTCACTCCTTCCCAGGAAAAGAGGAGGGACTGATCCAATGATGAGCTGAGTGGAGGGAACAGAGCTGTTGTGATCCAGTCCCTTCCTGCCCTTCTGGATCTGTCTGTCCACCTACAGAGTCTTTGCACAATCTTCCCTGCTTTCTTAGGGGCAAATGGGACCTGTCACTGCAAGCAGAGTTCATGTTTGTCTGGTTGTGTCAATGACCAGGACATCAGCCTTGTGCTAGGTTCTTCCATATTTTTTTGATCAACAATCTCACTTTCCCTGACTGTTCTGTTTTTCTCCTTTGGATCTCTACTGGAACAAGAAAGAAGGAGTTATGTACTATTCATTCCAAATCTCAATAAAGATTCCAGACAGCACTCTCAGTAACTTCTGCTCTAATGATTAGCAAAACAGTATGATGGTGGAATAAAGGGGAACGTGAGGTCAAGATAAGGATTTTGTTTTGTTTTTAAAGGGCACAATTAAAATGTATTTACAGGTAACAGGAATGATCCAATAGCAATGGACAAATTGAAGAAGCAGGGGAGAGATGATAATTGCCGGAACAAAGTCCTTCAGTAAATGAAAGAAGTACATGGAATGCAGTGCACAAGTGGAGTGATTGCCCTTAGATGAGGACAGCTATGGATCATCCATCATGGTACAAAGGACAGCAGAGAGCATGGGTGGATAGATGCAGCACAGGGAAAAATGGGGGAGTTCTCTTCAGATGCTCCCATTTTCTCAGTGAAATGAAAAATCAAGGCCATCTGCTATAAAAACCTGGACCAAATTGTAAATATCTGGACTGAAGTTTGTTGACTTCATCTAACAATAGTTCAGTTTCATCAAGTATCCATGTAATTTCTTCAACTTTTAACCAGATCTGATGTCCCTTATCTCTGTATGTTTTCACTCTTTCGGGTTTTATTTTTAAATGTTCTATTTATTGCGTTTTTATGCCTATTCTAGACAATTGCAAATTATTTTCAGATGTAGAATAAGTGAGTAAATAAAATAAATGCATACTAATAATTAAATACTACAGCTATTTATAAGATTTCTATTAAAATATGTAACAGGAAAGAAATTCCACATACCATTGTAGTTCCCTGAGTGGAATTTTGAGAGAAACATATCTCTCCTTGCAGATCTTTAACAGCAACATAGAATCAAAGGTAAATTTAAATATCTTTTCCACACTACACCTGCTTCAGAGGGCCTACTGAAAATATTACAATATCCGTAACTAAGCATCTGTGAATGATTAGCTCTTACTCCTCATTTTGATGAGGAAAGATACAGGCAGTATGGCAAGAAGTTTGCCCTGTGTTGTATAATATACAAAATAGCAAAAATGAAGTAAATCAAAGATATCTGTCACAGTTATAAGAATGTGGTTAACAAAGCTTCTTTGTCCCCCATCCTTTGACCATCTTATATGCTAGTATGAGAGTTAATCAAAGTGAACTTAAGGAAAAGATCCGAGTGACAAAACTGAACATTCTTAGTTGCAGAATCAGAAGTATTAAGGGGCAAATGAAGACAGGCAAATTTTGGGATAGTGGAACATGATGTCTCATTGGGAGTACTAGGCATTTGATGTCTATGTGATCAGGATATAATTCATCTATGGTAAACCTACTTAAGTCCTTAATTATGGATTTTTAAACTTTTCTTTTTTAAGAAAACTATAGTTTGGCTGTATCATTTGAACAATATTTTAATCACAGAAAGTATCTCTAAAGTTAAGTATTCACAATTATTCACTCCCCCTGAAAAGCTAATTTTCATATCTATGCTACATAGATTTCATTCCCTTCACTTATCAATGTGGAGTATTCAACAAATCAGTTCTAGTTCCATAGGTGTAGGATGAAGAAACACTCTCCAAGCATGAGTAAATCAGGGAGAGCTACTTTGCTCCACATCTTCTTGTGACTCTCTGCTGCAACCCTTAAGGGTGGCACAGGTGATAGCATAATTAGTTTGCTAATAAAGCTGCACCAGTTTGACCAGTTGGCATGGCCGCTGTAAATGAATATATGGTGCTAGCTCATGTTCTTTGTCCTACAGCTTCTGTGTACTTAAAGATGCAAGTTGGAGCAAACTTGAATCTCACTCTTGATTGGGTTCTCTCTACCTGCTTGCTTTTATACAATAGGATGGGTAAATTAAACTAGGGGCATGGTACTGTGCTTTCTCTTTCCTCTTTGAAAGCATCAGTGTGGCTCTGGAGAGCTTGCATCATTTTAGAATTGACAGCAGACTTGAGGACTTGGGAGGAAAGACAGGATTGCTTTTGCCTTAAGACTAAATTGTATATTTGACTTTTCTGTGGAATTTTTCTACTGTAGTATTAGGCAGTATTCCAACTGAGGATAGAATGATGATTTGATTTCCCATTTATCATTGTCCCTTGAATGTGTAAGTCCCACAGAACCCTCACCAAGAGAAAAGCTCACAAGACAATACTGCAGAATCAGCTATTTCTGGATCTTCTAGACATCATGATTCTCTGGAATCCTCTCAACCATTAATCTCTAAAAAGGACATATATCTATTCCCAATATCTGGAGTTCCAGTGCCCTATTTGAATATGCCAAAACTTGGCTTAAGTGAGGGCCAAAGGAAGAAGTGATTTTAGGTTCTAAGCTTCTAGCAGACCCTAAATTTAGGTACTGGAGAGAATGAATGAAGTCAGCTTGCAGGAAAGGTAGATATACCTGGTAGAAGTGTGACATAAAATGTTTAAGATCTTCACTTTTCACTTTTCATTCACTTATGATTTAAGAGAACTCCCCATAATAGCCTGAAACTAGCTTGCCATTTAAACAACAAACTAATTTTAAATTTAAATTTTCTTTACACATGTGTTAGATAGCAACACAATTTAGTTAGCCTGCTTTCATAAAAAATTAGTTTTTGTTATAATTCCTGGGAAAACGCTTCTTCTCTGGAACAAGGTATGAGAAAAAGTCAGATTCAGAAAAGAGGAATGGACTTTTGCAAAGGTAACCAACAATGTTTTAATTTTCTCATTTCATCAATTTCTGCTTGACTCCTGGTCAGTCCTCTTTGTGGTCATCTTGTACCTAGCTTTTTCCTGAGTTCAGGTACCCAAAGCTTTTGCCTTTGATTTTGCCAATTCAATTCTGCCAATAGCAACAATGCTACCTAAATTAATTATTTTGCTGTTATGTTATTGTTCTTTGGAAGAAACTAATATTAGGCAAAAGGAGTTTTAGCAATCTGAGCTCATCAATCTTCTTGTGATCAGAAAAAAGATTATGAGTAGTATTACTGCTGCACATATAGTTAAGGCTATGGAAGATACAGAGCAAGAGAAAGGAAAACAGTTTCTATGTCAAGGATACTGGGCATTTATTGCTGATCTATCTATTACTGTAAATATGATTAGCTTAAAATTAAGCATCATAAACAACCATTTTATTTTACCTATAATATTATGGTCAGGAATTCAAAGAAAACTGTTCTGAGGTCCTCACTTGTCTCTCAAAGCAAAACATTGCAGTCAGATGCTGGCTGAGGCTCTGTTCATCTGAAGACCTGACTTCTAACACCGCTGGTTCATTTGGGGCCATCAACCAGAGTGATTGCAGGTGGCCTCTCAATATGGCCTGGGCTTCTCACAGCATGGCTGCTGAGTCCTGAGAGGGCATCCCAGTGGGAAGCATGCATACAGTCCAGGTTCCAAATGGCAAACCTGGAGCTGCATAGATTCTTCCCACTTAGTCCTAGAAGTCACACAATGGCATTATCTTGCATTCTATTGATTGCAAAGAGAGAGACACTCCATGCTTCAATGTTAAAGAAAGGAAAAGAGAAATGTCAAAGAATTTGTGACCATCCTAACCTGTCCAAAGTAAGTTGATTAGCTACTGAAAATTCAGCTTCTCACAGTACTTAGAATTAATCTCATAAATCAATGGAATTTTTTAGAAACTTTTACTTATCTATTTCTCATAGGTTGAACAGAATGATCATGTTCATTGGGCTTGTAGATAAAAAAGGAATGCTTTTTGTTTTCTTGTTATTCAGTTTACATTTGCATACATAGTGAAATTCTTTCATTGATTAAAGAGATTGTTCTATTAACACTAATTTCCAGGAGAAAAATTTCCCTCGGCTCTTTTGAACTAGAGCTATTATTTTCCACCAGATATGTTTAGTGTAAGTGATCAAAAATATCATGTTAGTTTTCTGAATTGCTGTAGTTCAAACATGTAAAGTGTAGCTTCATAAGAACATACCTTCACCAAAAGTTTTGAAAACAAAAATGTCATTCATGAACAATGATGTAATAATTGCTTATATGAGGGAAAAAGAAGGAACCACATCACTTGAACAATATGTCTGGTTTTGATAGGTAATACTCAAGCAGTTGTCTGTTGGTGATTTTCCCCCCACCTTTGAATTTTCTAGAAAAAATTTCAACATTATATTGATTAGTTTGAAATCATGCTGCTTTGAGTTTTTCAGGAAATCATCAACTTTATATTGATTTGTTTGGTTTAAAATTATGCAGTCAGTCAAAGAAAACAAAATCTATCTCAGGCTGAACATAAAGATATCCTAAATGTTGTTTAATCTGCATGAACAGATTTAAATAGGGTTCAACAAATAAAAAAGAACAAAAAAAGGAAGTAAATAGTTAAAGTGCTTTTTGTCATTGCTCCTGGTTCAGTGCTTCTTAAACCAGAATGTACATAGAAACTCAATGGAGAACTCAAACTGTGGATTCTCATTCAGTAGGTCTTGAGTAGGAGTAGAGATTTTGGGTTTCCTAAAGTTTCTGGTTAACAGGCCGCATATTGAGTTACATTAATTTAGAAATTGGATTTGACTGGAAAGGGAGACATTGGGAGAGACAACTGGCAGAAAGTTGCTACAATCTTAGAGGGAACGAATAACTCATTTAAGTGTATTTAAAACTATTTTAAAAATCCTGATTTTTAGGAAGTCCATATTTATCAATGTTAAAATAAATGGAAAGAACAAAATATGAAAATACTATCAGGTTGTATTTTATAGTGAATTTTAGTGAAACAAATTATGGGAAAGAAAAATGACTGCATTGATTCATAATCATAACTAAATTCATGACAAAAAATGTAACAGATTACTATAGAGGAGGACAAGAATCCATTTTCCTGAGAATACAAGTGAAGTTGACCTCTCTCTGGCTTCCTGGCCAGCCACCATGACATACATAGCTTTGCTCTGCCATTTACTTCTCCACAGACCAAGAAAAAAAAGCAGGCTGATCACCCGTGACTGAAACCATGAGCCAAAATAAACCTTTCCTCCTCTTAATTTGATTATGTTAGAATATTGGTTCTGAATGAGAATACAAGATTTCATTCTGGCTGGAAGGTAATTATGTCTTATACTACTGGGCTGGCAGAGGCAGGTGAAGAGACAGAAACAGATCTGCACGAAGCTCCACTTATGACTAGCAGTGAGGAAAAAACCAAGATATACTTTCTGTTCCACAGTCCTTCTCACCCCTTTCTCTTAGACCCTGCAAGATAATAGGGGTACTTTACCTGCAGACTTTTAATATTGAGTTTGTTTACTTTTCATGAATGGCAACATTCTTTAAGTGTAAAATTAAAAACAGAAGAGGAAAAAAGCTAACTTCCCTATGACAGAGAGGCTCTTAGATGGTCTCCATGATCCCCAGCTAATGGTATTTTCACCTATGTGTAATCGCCTCCTATTTAATACAGGTAAGACCTATAAATACCTATACCTCATAGAATATGGGCAAGGTGGTGGATAGGCACGAGTATGTGTGTATGACTATATTACAAAAAAAGTGCCATCCACCCTGCAAGAAGACGTTCCACTATGGCTTTGAGGAAGCAGGCTGCCATGTTGTGAGCTGCCTAATAGAGACAGTATGGGACAGGGACTGAGACTAACAGCCAGCAAGAGACTGGAGCCTGGAAGCAACTGAATGTTGCCAATATTAGCTTAGAAAAGAATTCTTTCCAGTAAAGATTTTTTATAAAAACAGCTTGGGGTGCAGTGACTGAAGCCTGGAAGAGGCCCGAGCTTAGTTTCCTGACCCACAGAATCTCTCAGATAATAAACATACTTTAGTTCGAGCCACAGAGTTTGTGGTAGTGCTGTTCCATACCAGTAAATAACATAAGTTTTAACTCTTTTCAAATTAGCAAAAGTCTATGAATTCAAATGTAAACTTAAGGATATCTCTTGACTTCATATCTTCACTGAGAGCAGATGTTCTCAGCCTTGGTACTGACATTTTAGGCCACATGATTCTTTGTTGTAAGGGGTTGTTCTGTGCATTGTAGGATGTTTAGTAACATCCCTGGACTCTACCCACTAGATGCTGGTGGGGAGCCATCCTTATCTAGCAGAATCAGACGAGGTTGAGCCATGGAACACAGAGGCCTGACTTCCAGGAACTAGCAACCATGGAGGTTTATCTGGAAAGTGGGTGGCACTGTGTGGGAGTGGTTCCCTGTCTAGTTCCATGTTCCCTGTCTAGTTCCCTGAGAAAATGGCTCCCCTAACTCCACCGTGTCCTGTTCATCACAGAAGAAGCCCTTCCTGTTCTGGGTCCCTTTACCTGTGTGGCTATAAATAAAGGAGAGTTGTGCTACTCCATGTCGTTAGAGGCCAGATCTGGTATGGCCTGATCCATCATGCCCCTTCTCCTTTAAAAAGAGTATTGGCTCTTGTGTATTTATTGATCAGATACATTTACGGGTAATTTTGATTGATTTATAGCCAACCTCATCCTCTGGCAATTAACCCTTTTCTCATCCACGCCAGACGTGGTGAGAAACCCCCACAGATGCTAACAGAACAAACCATTCCCATGGTATCTCCAGAAACAGCCAAATGTCTTGGGGGGAGGTGCAAAGTAACCTCTGTATGAAAACCAGTGATTTATAGGAATTTCTTCATTTTATTATTATCTGTTATTTGTTCAATGAGAGAGCTACTATATGCTGACAACAGTGTTAGGATCTTCTAAGCATATAATAATCTAAATATGAAACAGCTGGATGGTTGTTTCCATATGTGAAATTGGCTGACTTTCAAACACATGCACACAGTTGATTACAATAAATGTTAGCTTTAATTGATTCTGATAAAATATTTAAACGCTAATATCAATTACAATGAATTTTGCCAAACTTCTAGACCAATGAATTTAGCTATAGATGCACAAAGAAAGAGATCATTGGTTCTTCTTTTAAAATAATGTATTTAACAAGGATGAAACTAAGTTATTGAGAATTTTCTGATTTACAATTTGTCATTTTTCTGAGGATCTCATAACCTTGTCACTATGTACCACATGACTGTAATTGTTGCCACTGACCACTGCAGTGGCATTGGCTAGTGTTCGTGAGGGTGCTGTAGTCAACCTCATTGCACAAGGAAAAATTAGGCGTAAACACTGAAAGGGAACAAAATTAGCTAACATGATAAAATCATATGTCTAGGAAATCCAAAGCAACCCATTGAAAATGAAAATAACTAATTGGAATATGACAAGGTGAGTAATAATAGCAAAAATAAGTAAATGAATAAATAAAAAGAAATTTAAATGGAAAGAATGTCATCCACAAAGGTAGCAACAAGTAGAACCATAAATATATATGACTAATGTGACGAAATTTGCAAAATACTACTGAGAGTCATGAAGAATATGGATAAGTATATAATATGTTCCCAGAAAACAAGACTCCATTTTGTAAAAATGTTAAATGACCTTCATTTACTTCAATGTTCTGTTCATGTGGGTGAGGAGCTGAAATGAAGGTAGGCATTTCTAAGAATAAAAGCAAAGCTATACATCACTAAATGAAGGAACAATTGCTGGAACTATATAAAAACAAGTGAAATATGAAATACAATCATCTTATCAGAGAAGTTTAGCAATGTGTTAACATGTGTTTATTGTAGAAAACTAAAATGAAGTACAATGAAAAAATAGGAAAAACAAAAATGCCCCCTGAAAAAAGCCAGTGTTAACATTTTGAAGTATCTATTTCTGTACTTTAAAAAGAAATGAACAAAAAAATTTTTAAAGTCCCACTGATATGATACCGTTTTTTTACTTAACGCCTTACTAATATTCCATGTTAATGTACTTTATAACATTGTTAATAGCTTTGTAATGTTCTATTACATAAGTTTTTAAAATTTATTCAACCATCCCTATACATTTAAGTTACTTTTAATTTTCACTATTTTGCAATACCATGCTAAATATTCTTTTTTTGTTTTGTTTTGGTTTTTGGTACTGGGGATTGAACCCAAGTGTGCTTAACCACTGAGCCACATCCCCAACCATTTTTTAAAAACAAAATTTTGTTTGGAGACAGGGTCTCACTAGGTTGCTTACAGCCTCCTAAGTTACTGAGGCTGGCTTTTGACATGCAATCCTCCTGCCTCAGCCTCCTGAGCCGCTGGGATGACAGGTGTGTGCCACCACACCTAGCCATTAACATTCTTTAAAAGAAAAAAAATGTAGATGGACAGCATGCCTTTATTTTATTTATTTATTTTTATGTGGTGCTAAGGATCAAACCCAGTGCCTCACATATGCTAGGCGAGTGCTCCGCCACTGAGCTACAGCCTCGGCCCCGCCATAAGCATTCTTAAATGCTTATTTTTCACATGCTCTCCCTTTACTTTCAGGAAAATTTTGTAACTGAAACTGCTAGCTCAAATGGTGTACATGTTTCTAATGTCTGCATACACTAGTGTCATTTCTAATGTCATTTCAGAAAGACAATGACAAATTGTTCTTTCCAAAATGTACAACATTTCACTTCCTCCAGCGCAACCACTATCTTAATCTCCGCCAATTTACCATTTGAAAAATGAGACTTCTCAATACTGGCTATGCCACAATGAAAAAGCTACCCTCATACACAGTTAATGGCAGAGTAAATCAGAACAGTATTCCTGGAAAATAATTTTTAACTGAGCTTTAAGAGCCTTGAGAATGTCCGTACCCTTTGACCTATTTCTGGGAATTTATCCTAAAGCAACAACTTAACATGTGAGTAAATACTTGTACCCTAGAATGTTTGGGCCATTATATTTTTAATGGTAAAATCGTGCAAACATACTAATTGTCTAAAAAATGAAGGATTATATAAACCATGGCATATCTATTAAAATTATTAGGCAAGGATGAAAATGTTTACAAGTATAAAATATGTATACAAAAATGGTGGAAGAAAATATCCAGATTGTGAAAAGACTGGCTGCCTAGGAGAGATAAAATTTACATTGTCCAACACAGGAAAGCACCAGTTACAGTGTGAGTGGCACCCCCTGGAGTTGTGCAGTGAGATAGCACTGGTGAGATTACTGAGGTTTCATTTCCCTTGACCAGAGGGCTTAGGTCCCCTCTGGCTAAGGTGAGGGGATGCCCAAAGGAGACTCTTATGAGGAAGATACAATGACTAATAGCCAAACAAAAGAATGTTTACTGAATGTCCCAAATTACAAAGCCAAACACCAGCCATTGAAGATCAACACTAAAGGTGTTCTCCCAGATACCAGGGAATAAAATGTACAAACACAGAAGCAGAGCTACACTACCTAATAACAATAAAAACAATACTGTAAATTAATGTGCCTAGTTTGAGCCATTAGAGCACACACACAGGAATGAAACTCTAATCTCTATTTAAGATCATATTTCATGTGATACTTAAAAACCCCAGGGTAAATGGAATGTGTTTCAGTTGTTTCTGGAATAAACGCAGGAGATCAGGGCTTCCTTCAGTTCTGTTGCTGCCTTTTCCCTGGGAGACTCCCAAGTTCTCATTCATGCATTGGTCTACCATCACTGGGGGAGAGGTTCTGGTCCACAGCTTGGGATCTGTTTCTGCTCTCTTTCTCCACTCAGTCTCAAGGCTCATGGAGGATTAGCTCCATCCCCCTCTGTTCGCTAGGCACAGGCATATGTACATCTGCATCCTCCTCAACCTGGTGGGGAGGACACTCTGTGGGTGTGGTCCACTCAGCCACTTCCCCTCCAATTCACAGGAGCTGGAGAGAAGTATCCTCCTGCACTCCTCTGGACCGCATGTATTGTGGGTTTGTGAGACTGCAGGGACAAAGTCTCAGCCCTTTATTTCTGAACACACGATGCTGCCTCATCACTCTTGGTAGGAAGGAAGAGGAAGGTGCAGAAAAGGGCTCCTCTGACAAGCTTGAAAGTGCTCTAGAATTCTTCACAAATGAAAACTCACCAACCTCTAATTCCCAAATTGATCCAAAGGTTTTATCATCTCCTCCACTGATACACAGGACCTCAGCTCAGGAAGAGAAAAAGACACAAGATTCAGAAACTCTCTTGTTTCTGTTCCCTTGTTTCTCCCTTGTCTCTGTTAGAAAGACCTTGAACTAGTAGTCTGCAGTGGCAAGACCATTGTGCACCTTATCTATTATCTTTCTAAGACACTGCCTGTGGCTCAGTCATAGGGATCAGGGGTTTAAAAATCAAAAGCCGCAGGTTTGAAGAACACTGTGGCTGTAGTCAAGAATTTGAACCTGTAGGCCTCACCAAATTTGTAGATGTCTTATCTTCAATGAAACATCCTCAACAGAAGTCAAAAAGGGGCTGAGTATAAGACCACTCCTCAGCTGATCACCACAAACAGGATTCAAAAAAGTGTCATTGTGCCCAAAGTAGGGCCCTTCTCACGGCAGGATTCCATGCCTCCAGATGAGAGCCCTAGAAATCTTCCTGCTTCTACCATGTCCTGTCCTTGCTATTCTTTGCATACTCTTCCTATCTGAAGGTCTATAGTACTCCTCCCTCAGAAATGTGCTTCCTCATTTCCCACAGGCTTTTCTCAAAAGTTATCTTCATGGTGCATTCTCAGACCACCCTATATAAAATTTCAACTGCCTGTCTGCTATAAATTGAATGTGTCCCCTCCAAAACTCATATTGAAACTTTACCCCCATCATGGTGTTACTGAGGAAGGACCTTTTGGAAAGTGACTTTGGATAGTAATTTTAGTACTTTATAAAAGGTTAAGAGGAATATGGCCAGATCCTCTTTAGTCCTTCTGCCTTCTTCCTTGTGAGGACAGTGCTCTCTTCCAGAGAATGCAACTTCAAGGCCCCATCATGGAAGCAGGTGTTGGGCCCTCAGCAGACACCAAACCTCCCAGCACCTTGGTCTTGAACTTTGAAGTCTCCATAACTGTGTAAAATAAATTCCTGTTCTTTATAAATCAATCCATCCCTGCAGAAACAGATTGATATTGTCCATATCAAATAACTCCTTTCTTGCTTTTCTCCTAATCAATTATCACCAGGGCACAAATGCTTTTTTCCTCCTTATCTACATCTCCCCTTGAAGGTTTGTGCAAAGAGGGCAGGAATTTTTGTATGTGCTTTCTTTTCTTAAAAGAGTTAACACATTTTTATATACATTTTATAACAGATTACCTTTATCCATTTACAAAACACTAATTGACATAAATACCAACAAAATTGATTATTTTTGTATGAATCTGAAGGAGACTATTGCTACAGACAATTTTAATTTTTTTTTTCATTTTTTTAAAACTATGTTAGAATTGTAGCTGGTATTTTATTTTTTAAAATTTTCATACATGTATATCAGGTAAAAATGTCTGTCTCAATCTACTGTATGTATGTTCCATTTACTGCTGTAATGCTTGTCATTAAAAAACAAAACAAGTTTGGAATTAAGTATGGAGAAGTTTTATTTCAAAGGATTATTCCAATTGGAGAAAAGGGAGAAAATTATTGCAATAGGGAGAACACCCCAAACATGAGATCTGAAAATATCTAAAACGTCAGAGAGAAAGTTCCTTCTTATATAGGAAGGAGTAAATGAAGTTCCAGGGGTGAGAAGTGAGATGAGCAGATGGTTTGATGGGACAGTGGATTAGGAAGTGCTTTCCTTGAAGTCAGCCAGTTCTTTCTCTTAAGTAGAGAAGGGAGGATTATTTCACATTCCAATGTTCAAGGGTGCACCAAAGTTCAGTTCCCTCATTGGCAAAGGAGAGAAGCCTAACTACAGATTCTTCAATTCAGATTGGGGGACATTTTGCCCAGATTGACAAGTGAGGACGTAAATCATCAGAGTTCCCTGATATAACATCTCAAGAATGAGAACTTATTTGGAATTTTCAAAGAACTGTGCCCCTTTACTCTCCTTCTAGAAGACAATCCAGTATAATCATCTACATCTATTTGGATAAATCGTATACATCTATTGGATTCCATACTAAAAGGTTAATCTGTCTCCAAAAATTTACTCATGCAAGTCTGGAGTTATAAATAATAAGTCTAAGAATGATGACTCAATCTTGTACTTGCTGGAAAAAACATCAATGCTCTTTGTTTGAGGTAATAATTCCTCCTACCTCAACTATTAAAAGCTTTATAGAAACAAAGGAATATTCACTTAAATCCTGAAGTTTAGCTATTGTGACATATTTAATTATAGGAAATTAAATTATATCTGCCTTTAAAATATTAAACCCATTATTTAATTTTGAATACATAATAGTTTAAGTCTATGCTGTTTAAAAATTTATACAAATCATATGTGCCCAACTGTGAACTATAAATTTAACATGTGTTAACAAGGCCCTATTTTTGCACAAGATTAGTAAATAAATAGTACATTTAATTAGCACTTAAATATTATAAGGTACTTAGCAAGGGTGCTTTCAAAACTTTTCAGATTACTTAATGCAATTGGAATGGATTAGTATAAATGCCAGAAGAAATAAAAGTTTCTTTTATACAAATATTAATTGAATTTTCCCTAGGACAAAGTGTAGTATAACATGATTTTAAATTTCTTATCTTTTTTCTGTCAAAATACTTCAAACATGCTTTTAAGTACATTGGGATGGAATTTGGAAAAGCTCTGACCATGCACAATGGCGGCAGCAGCTCAGAGGTGGAGTCTGTGGAATATGATTGTTCTTTGAGGCTCTTACCTCATCAGTGAATTGATCCATTTGATGGACTCATAATTTAATGGGCTACTGAGAGGTGGAGTCAAGTTGAGATCGGAATGGTCATTACCATGCAGTGGTGGTCCTTTCTTAAAGCTAGAGAGGCAGATGCTGGGTGCAGAGCACTGTGTCCTAAGACTAGTGCAAGTTGAGGTTTCTATAGACAAAGCATCTTTCAGACCCCCAAAGAACATCAACTCTATGAAACATTTCTCAAAGAGGTTGTTTGGACAACTCATTTCCTTCTCAGTTATAAAGTCTCCACAATCTCATTGAGTTTTGATGAATGTGGTGTGAGATTTCTTTTTGGATTCATTTTAATCCTAAAGTCTCATGTCTTGTTTTTTTCCGCTTAACAACTCACTCTCATCTGCTCCCAAAATGACCGTGTTTAGTTTACAATCCAAGTCTTTGTTGCTCCATGACATCCACCCTGGAAGCTCTGATGGTGCTTATTTAGTAGTTAAATTTATTTAATAATTTATAAAGCACATACTATGGGCAGGCACAATGCTAGGAACTTGTTAGATAGTAACAAATACTAATTCATTTTACCTTCATAGTAAAACCATGGATGTGGTTGTTCTTGTTATCAACCCCATTTCACAAATGAGGAGACCCAAGAAAATGAAGTAGCTTGAAAAACTGAAATTAAAAACCAAAGGTCTGATTTTTGTTTCTAGCAGCTCAACTCACAAGAGCTAAACTATGGAACCAACCTAGGTGCCTTTCAACAGATGAATGGATGAAGAAAATGTGATATATATATATATATATATATATATATATATACACACACACAGAGACATACATACATACTCACACAATAGAATATATAATCAGCTTTAAAAAAGAATGAAATTATGTCATTTACAGGTAAATGGATGGAGTTGAAGAATATCTTTCTAAGTAAAATAAACCCAAAACACCAAAGGCCAAATGTTTTCTCTGATGTGAGGATGCTAATTCACAATGTGGGGGGCACTAAGGAAGAATAGAATTACTTCATATTAGGTAAAGGAGAGTGAAGGGATATGGAGGTAGGAAGATAGTAGAGTGAAACATATTACCTCATGTACATATATGACTGCATGATCAACGTGATCCTGCAATACGTATAATCTGAAAAAATGAGAGATTACATTCTAATTATGTATGATATATCAAAATGCATAAATGTATTCTACTGTCATGTACAACTAATTAGAACAAATGAAAAATCTTTATAAAAACACCAAAGGCCTGGTTCCCCCATGCCCCATTGGATGAAAGGGCATATTTCAAACAGTAAACTTTACTCCAAATATACATATGCCATGTGCACACCAACCCCAAACATTTAAGGCACATAAATTTATTGGGCATCACACAAATACTAGATTTTTAAGATAATCGTAAGAGCACTTTAAAAGTATTAAATATTTGGGGTGTAGTTTGACTCCTTTCCTATTTAATCTTAACTCTTGCTGTCTTTTTTGATTTGCAGCCTAGTCTCATAAATATTTGTTACTCACATAGAGTCTAAATCTGGGAAGTCGGGAAAGATTTTCCAAGCACTCTACCCTCTTCTTTTGGGCTCTGTAGCACTTAAGTTCTCTCATCCTGTTCTCCGTATTTTAAGTGTTTTGTTATGGTTTGGACCTCAAAAGCTCTTGTGTAGTAAACCTGATCTTCAATGCAGCACTGTTCAGAGATGGAGGCTTTGGAAGGTGACTCACTTTAACCTGAGCAATGGACTCATTCACTTGATGGATTCACATTTAATTGGCTATTGAGTGGGGGTAGAAACAGAAGTGAGGCCTAGTTGGAGGGAGTAGGTCCTTGAGGGCATGCCCTGGAAGGGTATATTTTGTCCTTGGCCCCTTCTTCTCTTTCTCTTTTCTTCCTAGCCACTACAAGGTGAACACCTTTCCTCCCCCACACCTTTCCGCCATGGTGTCCCGCCTCCTTACAGGCCCAGAAACAAAGGAGCCTAATGACCATGGGCTAAAACCTCTGAAACTGTGAGCCAAAATAAAGTTTCCTCCTTATCAATTGAATACCTCAGGTGTTTTGTCATAATGATGGAAAGCTGACTAATACATGCTTCTATTTCCTAACTTTCCTCATAGTATAGGAGGACCTACTTAAAGCAACAGTTTCCAAATTTTGAGCTCAGGACCTCTTTATGCCCTTAAGCATTAGAAATTTGTTTATAGAGGTTTATATATAACCACTCACCACCTAAGAAATTAAAAGTAAGTGTTTATTTATTATTAATTCATTTAAAAATAATAGTATATCCATGGCATATTCACTTAATTAACACATTTGTGAAAAATAAAATTTCCAAAGCCAAAAATATTTTCTGAGAAGAGAAGAGGGATTGTTTCACCATTTTGAAAATATCTTTAACCTTTGGTTCAATAGAAGGCAGCTACATTCTCTTATCAGCCTCTGTATTCCATCTGTTAGGGTATTATGTGTCCTGTAACTTCAGGGAAACTCCACTCTATACTCACAGGAGAGAGTGAAAAAGGAAAATAACATCTTAGTATTAGTAGGAAAACAGTTTTGATTCTACAGTTGCTCAGAAAAGGTCTCTGACACTTTGAGAACCACTATTTTAGAATGAGCAGGGACAAGAGGGAGGAGTGGTTTAACCCCACCATCCTCATCCTTCTCCCAGTGCAGTGGGAGAGAAAAGTTGGAGAAAGCTCAGAGAAGACTCCTGTACAGAGGAGCATAAATGCACTGTGACCTTCTTTCTAACAATGAAAGGGAAATGAATTTCTCTTTTTTATTCTACTTTCAAGAGAAAGAGAGTCTGTCTTGCTTTTCCTTCAGACCGGAATCTCCTTGAAGAAACGAACATGTTACTGATTTAACAAGTAGGTTGTTAGCTAGTTTGCCATGGTACACTAAACAGGAAACTGAAGATTCTATAAAATGCCTTGGAAGTGGGGTATAAAATTTCCTGATAAATACCGTGAAGAGATGAAAGGTTTGTTTGCTTGTTTTTTT
>JAJEJO010000214.1:642974-720774 GCA_020662805.1 Glaucomys volans
TCATTTTTATGACCATACATATTGTAGGATCACATCAGTCATGCAGTCATACATGTACATGAGGTAATCATGCCTGTTTCACTCTATTATCCTTTCCTCCCTTCACTCCTCTCTACCTAACATAAAATAACTCTATTCTTCCCTATTCCCTATTCCCTAATTGTGAATTAACTTCCACATATCAGAGAAAACATTCAGTCTTTGGTTTTTGGGCTTTGGCTTATTTCATTTAGCATGATATTCTCTAACTTCATCCATTTACCAGCAAATGCTATAATTTCATTCTTCTTTAAAACTGATATTCATTGTGAGTATCTATATATATATTTTGTTCTTTATCCATTCATCTGTTGAAGGGCATCTAGGTTGGTTCCATAGTTTAGCTATTATGAATTGAGCTGCTATAAATATTGATGTGGCTGTGTCACTGTAGTATGTTAATTTTAAGTCCTTTGGATTTATATAAACCAAGGAGTTGGATAACTGGGTCAAATGGTGGTTCCATTTCAAGTTCTATGAGGAATCTCCATACCTCTTTCCATAATGGTGTACCAATTTGCATTCCCAACCAGCAATGTATGAGTGTACCTTTTTTCCCCACATCCTTACCAACATTTATTGTTGCTTGTATTTTTGATAATTGCCATTCTGATTGGAATGAGATGAAATGTTAAAGTAGTTTTTTTTAAAAGAAGAAAATAAATCCATAGTCATTATTGGAAACTTAACTCACCTATTCAGAAATTGTTCCATCAAGCAGACAAAACTAAAGAATGTAATAGATTTTAAGAACAATCAATAAGTTTATGTTGATGGACTTTTTCACGTTTTCTCTTTACTTCTGTAAGTGCACATCTTGGTTATAATTTCAACCTTCAAATTACTAATTATTCAATATTTTATGTATGCACACAGATTTTAAACTTTAAAGATTATACATTCATTTGCAGATGATCTTTGTTCCCATAAGACTGTTCTGTTTTTCTGTTGTCCAATTTTCTTATCAAGGTATCCATACCTCTTCTGTTTACATCTGTTTAATCACTTTACTTATACTTATTTTATTACCAGAGTCTTCTAGTATTTTATTCCTTAGAATATTAATTCTGTATATTTTGATTCTCCTTGCTAGCTAACTTTTTCCTGTGGATTTTAAATATGATTTGAGCCACTCTCCATCAAGGATGGAAGAGTTCAATCCTCCCCATGGAAAGTTTCCTACAAAATTCCTTGCCTTGGTGCTTTGATGCACTTGTCTTGTTTTTAGGTTAATTCCTTTGTTTCAACTCTAGCACTACACAAGTTATATGAACTCAAAGCTGATGCACAGTAATATCTGAAACTTGTATATTTTTATGGATGACTTTATTCGTATTTCAAGTTCTCTGCAAACTTTAAAATACTGTATGTTTTTTCAATATTTCTCTGGGATGGTGGGAGGAATCAGGACAGATCATATGGAAGAACTTTGACACTACTGGTTTCATGCCAGGTACTCCGTTCCAGTTTTTACACTCTGCTGAAACTTAGAATCTCATTCCCAAGCTAACTCCGCTTAAGTTCAATCTAAATTCTTCCCTCTTGAACCACTACCATACTAGCTCATGTCTGTTGCTTTTTCTTAGCTGTCTTTCTTTAAGTATATGGCACGGGTAAAGCAATATCCCTTTTTTGAGCTTATTGTACTTAAAATTTGTCATTTTTAATACTTAAGATTTCATTAGTTATTTCTCTTTAGTATTTTATATGTTTATTGTGGAAGGAGTTAAGTAGCTCACTTGTACATTCCCTAAGATATACACATAATCCCACAAAATGAAAAAAGAGAAAACAAAAGACACATGATAATGAAAACTATAAAATCTAATTCTACAATTTATTTCAAGATTTATAGCAAATATACACATTTCTGGTTAAAATTCCTATAGCATCAATGATTTTGTGAATATGTCAAACACCAAGTGTTATGGTTTAGATCATAAATGTCATGGAGAGGCTTATGCATTGAAGGTATGGTCCCCACCTGATGGTGCCATTTTGAGGAGGTAGAACCTTTAGGAGGTGTGGTCTAGTATAAGGAAGTTAGGTCTTGAAGAGAAAATTGAGGATCTGGTTCCTTCTTCTCTTTCTTTTCTTTTCTTCCTGACCAACAAGACGTGAGCAGCCTCTTTCATCATGCATCCCAACTATCATGATGTACGGTGCCACCATAGGCCCCAAACAATGGAACCAAGTGACCATGGCCAAGACCTCTGAAACTACAAGTCCAATATAAATTTTTTCTTCTTTTGAGTTGTTTTTAATCTCAGGTGTTTTGTCACAACAATGGAAAGCTAAAAAAACGTAGAGATGCTAGTGAAA
Source organism: Glaucomys volans (assembly GCA_020662805.1). Taxonomy (NCBI): domain Eukaryota; kingdom Metazoa; phylum Chordata; class Mammalia; order Rodentia; family Sciuridae; genus Glaucomys; species Glaucomys volans. The sequence goes on from JAJEJO010000214.1 coordinate 645,336, forward strand.
TAAGGTGTTACAGGTACCAAAGTTGAAATGTTCACCACAGTTCTGTAGGGAGGAAATTTTATGGGATAAGGATTTTAAGGAATTCATAAGAATATTCATAAGGATAATCTTGAAGTTGTGTTTTGAAAAATTAGTTGGAATGAAAGGGAAAAAAGGATTTTAGACAAATGGTACATCACAGATACTGGAATGGAAGAATGAAGTATGTTGAACTGGCGAACAACCGGAAAACTCCATAAGGAAAAAAGTGAGGGGAAAACATAAAAGGGGAAATTTTGATAAATGATATAGGAGACGACAGTGATGAGACCTTGCAGTGCATTGTATTAAAGGATTTGTATTTTCTCTTCTAAACAAGCAGTTGTCTTTCCAAAGCTTTGAACCAAGGTGTATTATAATGAGACTTGTATTTTTTTTTTTTTTTTTTGGCACTGGGGATTGAACCAAGGGGCACTCAACCACTGAACCACATCCCCAGCCCTATTTTGTTTTATTTAGAGACAGGGTCTCACTGAGTTGCTTAGGGCCTTGCTAAGTTGCTGAGGCTGGTCTTGAACTCATGATCCTCCTGCCTCAGCCTCCCAAGTGCTAGGATTACAGGCATGCGCCACTGCACCCGGGGAGACTTGTATTTTAAAAACATTATTCTTACTATAGGGTAAATATTGGGTTGGAGAGGGGCATATGGTAGCAAGGAAAGAAATTCCAAGACTATTGTAACAGCTGTATAGTCTTGGAAATTAAAAACCCTTAAAAGAGAAATAAATCAATAGAAATGAATGAGAATGAATACAAAAGATGGGAAACGGGTATTCTCTACAGGGCTTGGTCAGGGACTTAATATGGGTGATGAAGAAAATGAGGGTGTCTTGGATGATTCGGAGTCTGTTTCTGAATTAGGAAACCAACCAGCTAGATGGTGAGGTCATTCACTGAGTTAGAAAACAGAAGCAATTTTAAGGGAGAAGTCAAAGAACTCTATCTGAAGGGAAGGTTCTGTTTTCCTCTTGAAACTCCCTCATAGAAGTCTATCTTTAGGATAAGCTTTAACATGATATCCATACAGAAATATTCTACAAAATTTAAATTCCACAAAAGATAAATCTGGCAGTTCTCTAGAGATATTGTAGGCCTTCTCAGATGTCCTACTGATTAACAACGCAGCTTATGTTTGGAATACAAGTTTCAAGTTTTAAAAAAGAAGCTGTGAGAAAAGAAAATTTTGAGTGGATTTCATGAACATCAAAGGAACATCAGTAAAGAAAAGCAACCAAGGGTTGGGAGTTGGGGAGGGAGGGGAGAAGTACTAGAGAGTGATATTGGCCAAATTATATTGTAGTGTGTATTGTGTGTGTGTGAATATGTAACAATAAATCCCATTAGTATGCACAACTACAATCTACCAATGAGAAATATGGGGAGAAAAAAAAGAACACATAAAAAAATCAGCAGTCCAATAGAGAAAAAGAAAGAAAGAAAAGAACTGAGTTCTTTCAAAAACACTTGAGTGTGCTTTATATTCTTGAGTGACAGCCACATTTCAACCATCTGCAACATTTTAAGTCATTCTTGCAAGACAGAAATATACTGGCTTTGCAGAGTCATTTTAAATTGCCAGTGACCAATGACATGGGTAATGGAGACTCACTCTAATTGCTTTTAAGATTTTATGGACAGCTGATACTACTGGCTTTTTAGTTACCAAAAAATGCCAAACTTTTGATAAGATATTGTGGGCATTTTCACTTATTTTTCCAATGCTTGCTAGCATTATTAGGAACTCAAGGCTTCATTTATATAGCTTTTCTGGGGATACATTGAGGTTCTTGATTTCCAAGTGACTTCTAGTATTCCTTACAGCCAAATCACCTAAGAGTGCAGCAAATCTATAAGGTCTATAAATTGTGGTGAATTAGTTTTCATTGAAAGGTATACTGCTAGCAAGTTCAAGTCAGCATTAGCTAATAATTCCATCATTCATTGAAAAATTATGTATTCACTTGCATGGAGTGAAGGAATTTTAAATTTAAGATACAATGAACTATGACTTTCCTACTGCTATTGAAGGTGATATGGATGAATTACACACTTCTGCTTGTGGACTTTAGGTACAATGAACCATTTTATGTGCCAATAAGGTAGCCTATAATCATCCTCAGACTGGATGCAATAACCTTTACAACAAACACCTCCAAGTTTTCATTTTTACAGTATCTTCACATCCAGGAGAGTGAGTTAAAGGTCAGCATTTTTGCAGGAAACCATCTAAACAGTGCTTGCTGTAGTAATCTGACAAAATATTCCAAGACAGTAATATTCAAAGGGTCATGGCAACATCCATGGACTTGAAGATCTGCTATTCATTTTCACTGTGAGTATACTTTGTCATAAAATTGATTACATTTGGACAACTGGTTGACTTAAACCACTTAAGATGTAGGAGTTGTGCAGATATTGGGCATTGTGATCTTTCAACAGTGATTCTGTTTAGTACCACTTGCTTCAAAGTCTGTATTCTCTTAAGTTTGAAAAGCTGAAAAGCTTTCTTTTCTTTAAAGGCATATTTCCTTATCTCAGGATAGGAGTTTATTTCTATGTTTCTTTTTTCTTCAATTGTTGCTAAAACTGTCTTATGAATGTGGAATATGACTTCCACATCTTTTGCATGTTCTTCACATCTATGCCCTTCAATTAAAGAACAATTAAATTTACTCAACTTTCCTTGTTTATTGTATATGCAAACCACTGTTAGAACATAAAGTCCCTACCTTCAAGGTCTTATAATCTAGTAAAAGCAGTAGTAACATACACAAATAATGATGATTAAAGGCTCAATATAGTAAAAAGCTGAAAAGGATATACAAAAAATGCTACAAACACACAGGAGTAGGAATAAATCTGCATGGAGTGACAATAGGTACAAGAGAAATGTTTATAGGATGGGTGACATTTGATTGGAACTTTAAAAGTTAAGCAAGATTTCCATATCATAGCTCATTGAAGTAAAGGAAAGTATTCTAGGCAGTAGACTCAAAGGCAGATCATGAAGGAACAGAAATTGTCATGGTGTTTATAAATAAATGGTAGACTTAAGCCAGAAATACATTGTAAGGCCTTGGATGTGATGCTAAAAATTTGTATTCCTATTCTGGTGTGTGTGTGTGTGTGTGTGTGTGTGTGTGTGTGTGAGAGAGAGAGAGAGAGAGAGAGAGAGAGAGAGAAAATAAGTTTTCCAGGCTTAAGCATGAAGGTGACATCATCAGATCTCTTTAAGAAAAAAAGAAAGACAAAGTTCATTCTAGGGCTTCTGGTTTACCTCCAACATGTAAGAGCTTGAAAATGGTCACTCTCATTCTTACAATAAGGGACAAATTAAAAATCAATGAACACTGAGAAAACTAAAACTCAGTGACTGTTCTTGGATTTAGCAGAGAATTAAGTTCACAGGGCAATCTTATACCCCAGAATCTGGAAGTAGGGGCAAATGTGAACAATCATAGCCAGATCAGCTAACCTGGAGCAGAAGGTAGAAACACTTAATGGCAACTTCCATGAATTATTGGATTGTGAGCTAACATGGGAGTGAAAAATTCACAAATATTGTAGATCTGGGGTAGAGAGGAATGTGCACACTGTCATTGGCTTCACCTCCAGGAAACTAGCCGAGGTTCTCATTGTTAAGAGCCATCAAAGATCCTGCCATGGCTCTGACAAAGTATGCTTCATAATAAAGTTCTTTTCTTCAGAAAAGAAGATTTGCCAGAGCTTTACTTCACCTAGGAAAAGGGATATTTCCTGGACATCTGACCCCTCTAGAATCTCCTGCCTAAGAGAAGAATAGAAAAGCTAAGAAACCATTGCCCTTGGCAACCCTGTCATAGACCAGGGCCTCCAAAGAACAAAATGTCATCCTATAGTGCTTCCCTTCCCCACACTTCAGCATCGCTTCAGCACAACTTCAGCATAATGACTGGATTACTGGTGTAAGAGCTACATAATACAGACTCTAGTTAGGAAGGATTATAAAAATGACTCCCAAAAAATCTGAAGGACACACTGGCACCTGCCACTATTGCTAGCATTAAGCATATCCCAACTCCTAACCAGATTAACACCAAATTTACAGACCTCTCGTTCCTATTACTCAATACACCATGTCATGTTTACAACCAAAACTTAGAAGCTCTGCTAATCGGAAAGAAAAATCACGGGCTCAATTGAGAGACAAAGTAAGCATTGGAAACATACTCAGATATGATTGACGCTGATGCTGAAGCTGTCATACAGAAAGTTTGAAAGAACCATGATTAGTATGTCAAGTATTCTAACTTAAAAAGTAGACACCATGCAAGATGGGTAATGTAAACTCCAGATGAGATCTCTAAGAACTAAAATGAAATGATGGAAACCAAAAGCACTCTAATAGAAAAGGAGAATGCTTTCAACGTGCTCATCAGTATGACAATGACCAAGAAGCAGCAAACTTGAAGATAGGCCAATTAGAAAAAACAAAAAAAGAACAAAATATTCAAGAACTCAAACAATTTCAAAAAGACATATAAAATACATGTAACTGGAAGATGGAATGAGAAGGAAGAACAAAAGAAATATTGAAGTAGTAAAGGTCCTAAATTTTCCAAAATCGATGGCAGACACCAAACCATAGATCTAGGAAGTTCAGAGAACATCAAGGAGGAAAAATGTGTGTGTATATGTGTGTGTGTGTGTGTGTGTGTGTGTATGTATACACACACACACATATACACAAACATGCAGCCAGGTAAATCATACTCTAACTGCAGAGGAGAAAAAGGAAGATAAAAATTTGAAAGAAAGCTAAGATAAAAAACAAAACATGCTAAATATAGAGCAACAAGGATTAGAATTCCAGTATACTTCTCAGGAATCATGCAAGCAAGAAGAGTGAAGTGAGTATTTTGTGTGTTGAAGATCACTATGGTAGCACGCTCGAGGATGGATTAATGAATTTTTTTCATATATTTTTTGATGCACAGTTGGTTGAATTCAAAGATGTATAATCCATGGATACTTAGGTTCACCTGTACTTTGATCTGTGTACAAGTTCCCACATCCCACATCTGTTAATCTCTTTAAGGGCGTTAACAGACAACTATGGTTTAAGTGAAATAATGTGTAAGATGTGATCCTTAAGACTTCAGTGGTCTTCCTGTTAATAAGGGGCTCCTAATTTCCAAATTTTTTCAAAACTCAAAGAAAGGCAGCTTTTGGAGTGGTATGATAGCCATTGGGCTTATATTTTAAGAGACTTCCTACATAATTGTAGCCTATTCTACGTGTAAGCAGCTGTTTTTCCAAATTCACATTTTCAGTCTGCACTACAAGCAAAAACAGTGATTTGCTCACATGCCACTTTTTATCCTTTACTGTGAAATTTCAGAAATACTTTATATGATTTAATTGCATTACTAAGAGTTTTTTTTTTTTTCCTCTTTTTAAAAAATGTTGCTGGGACTAGAAGCCACAGCCTCATGAATGCTAGGCAAGTGCTCTACTGCCGAGCTATATCCTCAGCCCTCTCTTTCCACTTTTTATGCAGTTTTATGTAAATACATGCAGATCATCCATCTATCTATATACCCATATATTGAAGAACATGGTATGGAAATTTCTTTTAGCTATTACACGAAAGCAAATAAAGATTTTTTATTTGACTTCCTAATACAGAATACTTCCATTGTTTGACTACCAAATTTTGTATATTTGTAGACTTATCCTCATGAAACTTTTGCCAGAATAAAAATTCTACCTTGACTAATGAAACAAAGGTAATTTGACAGTAATAGAAGTTAATATAATTATAAGTCTTCACATCATCACTATTTTAGCATACATTATAATCATTAATTTCCTGGTAGCTATTAAAATCTTTCTTTGTCTTTGGAGATACCCTAAGTAGCTTTAATAGAAATTATTTGGTGAGCTTAGCAGGAATTTAATCTAGAAAAATATCCATCTGGTAGATGTATCAAATTAATAGAACTTGAACATTGAGTTCCATTTTCCAAAGACTAATTAGATATAACAAATCAAATTTCTTAACAATTGTAAGTGCATTTTCATAATTTCATCATACATTGCCTTTCCCACATCTGTGTGGTTTAGAATAAATTAAACATTTGCAGGCTTGTTATTAACTTGGCGAGATAAAGTAGATGATAACTAAGTAAGAACATTGACGTTAACTTCATGCTCCATTTATGTGTGTGCCTTTTGATATAGATTGATCCAGTCTTCTCAAACCTTTACCAGGATCTGATAATTCAATCCTGCAAACATGGTATGAAAAATGCTAGTAACCATATGCAAATATAGGGCTTACTTTGGACTTGACTTCCTGATGCAATTCAAAATAACATGCTTTAAGCCTCTGGCTTAGTATTACAAGAATTTTCTGTTTGAATTTCCTAGGAGGTACATAATCTGAAGGCAAAATTTTTCTCCTTGGAGATTTGACATGGTAAGAAACATGTTTTCATATACTGTGGAATTCCCCAGATACAGTTTGTGAGGTTTGACTCATAGAAGATGATATTCAAATTCAAATAAAGTTTGTAATCTCCATGGAAATCATGACAATATTAACCCTAACATCTGGGTTATTCTTTAAGAGGGCATGGAAAGATAGATGATACCCTAAAAACGAGATATAAGCCAAAAAAGTCTCCTACAGATGTCTTTCCTTAGACACAGACAGACACACACACCTTCAAGATAGCCAACACTGTAAGTGAAGGTTGCAAATACCATGGAGACTGAGAATCCAAATTTAAGTTGTACTACCCAGGTATTAGGTTTTACAACAGTTAGGCCACAATGGACCTGAATTATGAACACATGTATAAATCTTCAATGACACACGGTGGGATTTTCACATATATTATTCTTCAGTTTAACGTACCATTTTTCATTCTCCAATAACATTCTCTAAACACATTTCCTACTTCCTTTGGTGCAAAATGATTTTTCCTATGTAAAAATAGAGACAAGAAAGAGTAGTAATTGTTTTTAAGTTTTTACTTGCAAAAACAAAGAAGAAATTTGACAACCTTTACTGGTTTTCAAATTTGCATTTGAAATGTTACCAGCTGATATAATCCAGGAGTCTGGAAACCACTTTCCAGCATGGAATGTGAACATACTCTTCATCCTAGTTTTATAAACCATTTCATACAAATTTAATTTAATGCCACTGCTCTGTCCATTCAGAGAAGCTTTCTCAACTGGACACTGCTTTCTTAGATAAAAGCTGGAAAGCAAATAAATAATCAAGAAACAATGAAATGATAGTATCTTATATCCCACCTCATGGGGATATGTAAGCTGAAATGCAACTAAGGGGTCAGATTGATTTACCTCTATTCCTATATTCCTTATGAAGTTAATAATTTGATTTATGCTGAAATAAACTACATAATTCAATAAACTTATTTAGTAAGTTAGTGAAATTATTATTAAGTGGCAAATGTTTTAGTTGCATATTTGAAAAGTTGTCAATAAAATTTTTAAATATAAACAGATGAATTTCAAAATACAAATACTTAACTGAGTAGATCCTAATGGATCAAAAGTTTATTCAATTTCTCAAGTAGAACAAACATCCTAGCACTCTCTACTGATTATGTTAACCTTCCAAATGATTAACGAGGCTTTTATTAAGGAGAGAAAACCCTGAAACACTGTAGGGATAACAATTCAGAGTCTCATTATAAATGATAAAATAGGAATTTCCATCTGGAGAATACACACAGCAGCAAATTACCCAGCTTCAGATTGCTGAGTTATGAGAATTCTTTCAAAAATGTATATAAAAATCGGTTCCTTGATTGAGCATTCCTCTATGTAACTTTTAGTGTTCAGTATAATTTGAATGATTCAGGACATGACTGGAACATTCAGTTAATCAGATTATTTTTCTCTTTTGTAAAAAAATGCTTGAGTGATCACCTTACAGATTCAGTGGGAGAAAAATTAAAAGCAATTTTTACTTTATGATTCTAGAGGTCATCAAAAAATCAACCTAATCTCTAATTCCTTCTGTCCTTCTGTTAGCACTGTTATATTATTAAAGAATCAGCCTCCAATGGCTGCTTCTTCTCAAAGTAAGTGTTGTAAGGAGGATGGGCTGAGTCAATGATCTTGAGGCTCCTTTGAGCTGGCAACCAATCATGCCATGGTTTCCTGTGATGTGCAGTTGATCAGGACTGTGAAGGCTACATAAGGAGGCAAGATAAGATGGATAAGACAGGGGTTATCTCAGTGATAGATTGCTTGACTGGCATGCATGAGATGAGGCCTTGGGATGCATCCCTGGCACCAAAAATAAATGAAAAATTAAGCAGATAAATAAACAAATTAAGATAAAATCTCTGATCTTGAGATATTGTTCATTTTCCTGAAGGAACTTTTCAAGTACTGGAAAAGTTTATTACACAGTTTATGATAGTTTTGAATTAAGCTCATGCTAAACTATGCATTGCTATGGACACTGAGTGAAACATGAGTGAGCACTGAGTGGTTAGGGAAGCTCTAGTTGGTGCTGTTTAGAAAGAATCTGAGATGACTAGCAGATATTTTTTGAGAACCAACTAGGTGCACCTGCCCAGAATACTAAATCACAGATCTGATCATCTTAATTCAGAAAAGATATATTAGAAAAAAATCATTAGATGAATGTGGGAGATTAAAAATAGCATAGGGATGCACTCTATCATCTAGTTCATCTTGAATGAACTTTGGTAGTTTGTAACTTTCAAGAAATTTAAATTTTAAAATGTTTCATTATCTTTTAATATCTGTAGTAGCTATAATTACGTCTCCTGTTCCTATCAATGATAACTTTTTTTTTAATTTTCTTGATAAGTCTGATTAGATTTCAGATTTTCAAAAGAATCATCCTTGTGCTGCTGGGGCTGTGTGGCTCAGTGGTAGAGCGCTTGCCTAGTATGTGTAAGGTACTGGGTTCTATTCTCTGCACCACATAAAAATAAATAAAAATGAAGGTTCATCCACAACTACACAAAAAAAGAGGCATCCTTTGAATTTTACAGTTTTCTCTATTTTAATTCAATTATCAGTTTCCCTGAGTTCTACTTTTCTCTTTTGTTCCCCTTATTCTACTTTGCATTTGATTCATTTCTTATTTTTAGTTTCTTAAAATGAAAATGCAGATCATTGATTTTATCTCTATTTTTTTCTTATGTAAAAATTAAAGTTGTAGATTTCCTTCCAAGCATCACTTTCAGTGATTTCTGACAAATCTTGATGTGTTGAGTTTCATTATCACTCAATAAAAATATTTCCTAATTTTGCTAATGATGTTATTTTTGGCTTATGAGTTATTTAGAAGTATTTTGCTTAATGTGTAAGTATTTTGGAATTTTCCACAGATATTTCTGTTTTTATTTTAATTTAACTCCATTATGGTGAGAGAACTTGCTTGCATAATTTCAATTATTTTGTGTTCTTCTTCATTAATTACTGAGAAGTATTAAAATTTCCAGCCATAACTTTATATAGCTTTAATACTAATTGCAATGATATAATTAATTTATTGGATAATGAGCTTTGACTTACTAGAGGTATTTTGTTTGGTTTGATTTTTTTGAGTCTTTTTTTTTTTTTTTTGGTCTTTTTTGTTGTTGTTTTGGCTTTGTTAGTCCCTAAACTATGGTTAAAGTAGCTCTGAAATGAAATAAAAAACAAAAATCTTTTCTTTCTGGGGTTTTACCAGAATGCTCTGAGAGTTCATTGATTTTTCTCCCATCTGATTGGAATTCCAGTAATTCCTATCAATGTGGGAGCTTCAGAACCTCTAATTATCTCCCCAATTGGCATGAGCAGCTTTATATTTGGCCAAAGACTAAAGGAAACTCCAAGCTAATTTCTAGATCTTCTTTTATGCCTAGCTGCTTCTCCATTATCCTAGCTCCCAAATTCCACCTTTATTATTCTACCCACAACCTCAATCAGCCTCATATTGCAATCACAATTTCCTCCACACAATGAGAACTTTTTTCTGTTTGGTCTCCATTTCTTTAAGAAAACCGAGATGAATGAGCAGTACCTATCCAGGGCTTGAAAAGATGCTTTATTCCAGCTTTATAGTTGATCCTTATGAAATGAAGAGTATGATACCCCTATTTCATTACGCCATAACTGGATACAAGCTGTGGGAAGAAGCAGTTCCCATGTTTACATGTCTTTTTGTGATCATCAGTCTCCTAAGTACAATGGAATTGTATCCAGCCCCTGACACCAAAGAATAGTAAATATACAACATAACACAAAGATGCTAAAAGGAGTGGTACAGGTTAAAAGTCCTGTTGGCTGCACTGATTCATGTGACAGCACTTCCTGAGTGACCATTTTTGACAGGCACAGCTCCAAATTTTGAGCATGTGAAAATTAAAAACAGATGTATTCACATATCTCAGATTTCACTGGAGCATCTCAGCCCACTGACGTTGAGAAGAAAGGGTGCTTTCAACAATGATTTTAGAAACGAAAGTTGACTTGAATTAAAGAAACACTTTTGTTACAACTGAACAGAAAGAAGAAAGCCAGGATTTAGCATGATACATTGTCATTTTTGATGAATATGTGGAATTATAAAGGTTCACCACAAAGAAAATAACAGAATTATGGAGTAAGTGGGAAGTCTGGCCTACAATCTTAATAAGAAATGAGGAGCCATTACAGTTTTGTAAGGTGGGAGAAACAGCAGGATGAAATAATAAATAGTCTATCACAATTATTCAGAAATACAGAATGAATTTTTGTATACATATGAGACATCAAAATCATAGTAAAGAAATATCAAGAGTAGAAGTACAGAGGACTGTGATTCTCAGGGTATCTTAACTCATCCAAACTCTGAATCTCTGGAAATATTTTTTAGAGATAAAGTACAATGGAGTTAGTTGCAACACTTGGCACAAATAGAGATTCAGCTTGCTGAGAGGCATAATCTGCGAGAGATATAAGATGGGCAGTCTCTCTGCACAAGTTTGGTATTGCTATAAAATAATTTTATTACAGTCATCAAAGTCAGGAGGATTTACTCATAATGTTTAATTTCTTTGCTAAGGCAGGGAAAAATTCAGTCATCAATTTAGGGATCAAAATTTAACAGATAAAATTTAAATTTAGTTTAAATTAACAGAATTAAGACTAGTTTAGATCCTGTGACAATTTCAGCATGGGGAAATAAGAAATTAGAACAAAAATTCTGATCAATTTTGGCTTATCTGCTTCAATTATAGAACATATGATTCAATTTTTCTTATATGGAATCAATTTTTTTATTTGTCTTTGAACTTGATTTTATTTCAAATCCAATTACTTTCTAGGAAAGGAAATTTAAATGTTTACCTGAAAAAGATGCAATCCACATATAAGACAAACCACACAGACCTAGAAATTAAGACATGAAAGACAAAGATCTATCTGCTTTAGGGAAAAAAAGACTACAAATTTTGAAATGGAGGGTTGGAGATATAGCTCAGCTGATAGAGTGCTTGCCTTGCAAGCACCAGGCCCTGGGTTCAATTTCCAGCACTGCAAATAAATAAATAAATAAATAAATAAATAAATAAATAAAATAAATTTGAAATGGAATTGAAATTTCACAATATTATTATTTTCCATAAAAATAAGAGCTGAAGTTATCTCCTTAGAACCCGAATCAACACTCATTTGAAATAATTGAGAAACACATTATGAAGATTGAAAAACTGAGTTTCTGGCTAAGCTGTGGGCAATTAGAGTTGGGGGTCTCAGATGAGAATTAAAGGGAAAGCACTTATTTTGTGCTTTCAGAAGAGAGGTGGGATTGGAAGAATGGAGAGGAAAGAAAAAGGTTTAAGACCCTGACAAGCAGGCAGGATTGACTGTTAGGAAGCGCCTCTTTTTGCAGAAGAATGGAAGACCAGAGTTGAGGTAGAAAAGTTGGGACCTGGAAAAGAAATATGAACAAGATTGCAAAGGAAGTTTGCAATGTACAGTTAGGTTTGGACTGAGAATACTTTCAATGGGGTCTTCATCCTCCAGGACAGTGGCTTTGAAATTTTATTGATTATGATCCATGGTAAGAAATAATTTCCCCCTTATTTGCATACATAAACATACATACACATACACACAGAAATATGTACAATCACTCAAACAAAGCAAAAATGCTCTCCCTTCCCTCAAATATACACGTCCACATATTAATCCTCATTACATGCAATGTCCTCCGATATTTTCTATTCAAGTTTATCATCTACTGTTTCACTTAAGGATTCTGCCCTGACCCACCAAAGGGATTCCATTTTCTGTGTGATAGTAAACCCGGCTGTAATGGAATTCATGAAAGTGAGTATAGGAATAGAACAGGGTTTTAGGAATATCAATCGTGCCTGTTGCACGGGATGAACTAGAGAAGAAAAGACAAGGATTCCCAGGCTAGTGCTTACTGTGGTCATGAGGGCAATTTTTTTTTTTTTTTTTTTTTGCATCAATCAATGTCAAGTGAGCAAGGTCATTGTAAATCATGCTGAGGAGAGATAACAATTATCTAAAGTGATGAGAAGTAGAAATGAACAAACAAATGCAAATAAGGTGAAGGACCAGTTAAGATTTAAAAATCTATACCAATGAATATCTATTTACAAAGAAATATTGCAAAATTCAAAAATCAAATCAAATCAGCTATATGGAATAATTGCCTCAAGAGCTTTTGAAATACTGTAAGCAACTCTAAGCTAATAAAATTCAGCCAACTAGTAACAAAACGTGAAAATTCACATAGCCTTAGGGAAAAAATTAAACATATGCTGACTTCTACAATGTGCCAGGCATTAACATGTGGATTTTTCATTTAATCCTCACAACTCCGTGAAACAAATATTGATATTCTCATTCTGCTGATGAGAAAACAGGTTCAAGAGGTTAGGTAGTTAGTTTTTTTCTTGTTATTTTTTTCCCCCCAAAATCAAAGAGCTAGTAAGCTCAAAAGACGTCAGGACCCAGGCATATCTAGTTACAAAACTTGGACATTATTGATAGTACGAAATTCCAATTATGAAAAATGTTGCAATTAATTTTTTAAAAGCATTAGTTTCTTGTTTGGGGTTTTTTCTCCAACAAATTTCATTTCAGTACACAGCACCACTTTTCAAACCAGCTTATGATCTCGAAATAGGTCTTTACAGTCAACCTTTGATTATTTACAGAAGAGAAAGACGTATAATACAGAAGACAAATTCTTTTAAAAGAAACCTTTTATTTAGTTTTCTAATTGCTGCCAGACCTTTGGGAACCTCCAGCTATTGCGCACGCTCCGGTCTTTCTCGCCAGCAGGGGGCGGGCCACGATTTCTGCCTCCTGCTGCTGTGCTCTGCGCCCGCTCTTGTTTGAACCTATCACCTGGCTCTAGCCTAGAGAAGCTTCCTTAGCAACGGGTTGCCCTGAGCAACGGGAGGACGCAAGCTAGGGAGTCCGGTTCCTGGAGAGTTTCTAGCACCTGCTTGAGGTCGGAAGCGCGGGCGAGCCATGTCCGAGATCCTCTGTCATTGGCTCAATCAGGAGTTGAAGTTGTCCCGGACCGTGAGTGAGTGCCCAGGGCCTAGGGCGAGCGGGCGCGGGGCGAGCGCGGCGAGCTGGTGGAAGGTGGCGGCGGGGCTCGAGCTGCGCGGGCGGACACCTGCGGCGCCGCCCTGCGCCTCCACAGCTCTGGACACCGCCCCAACCTAGTACCCGCCGCCCCCCAGTCAGTCCTACTCTGCTGCTTCCGAGTTACCTATCTGCACGGTGGACCAGGCCCGGTAGTTTCTGACCTACTGTGTGTTTCTAAGCAATCAGCGGTTGTTTGGGGAAGGCTCTTTTGCTGGTCTCAGCAGTCTGACCCTGACTTTGCTCCTTCACATCAAGGCCAATGAAACAGGAAATTCCTGGATGAGTTACAGTACTTTCTGAGTGTTTCCTCTAGTATAAACGGATCCAATCATATTTTGCACATTTAACAAAATATGTGAAGGTGTGCGTGAAATGAGTTAAGGTGAAATAGTTAACATTTTTCACTTTAATAAATTTTAAGCTGAAAATTTATAGATGCAGGCATTTCTGGCCTATTTAACCTTGCCCTAAGCTGGTCTCATTCACCAACCTGATTTTATTCTAAACATGAAATTACCAACAAAAGCTCCTAAATCTCACAAACTCGGAGACATTTATACACACTTCCAAACTCCAAGTCTCAACCTCTTTGTTGTTTCTTATGTGGGAATTCATTTTCAGGTGGTATGGTTTTTCTTTGCAAGACAGTTTTCAGTGCAATCATCTTCATTCTGTTTTTCCAGAGGAACCCTTGCATAACTGTCAACTTGCTATCAGTAGGATATGATGCCTACCCAACCTTAGGTCACCCATAGATTCCAATCTATGTAACCAAAGCTAATAATCTTCACTGAGTTAAGGTTAAGCAGACCATTTCTCTTGGAAAACAATGCTTAAATGCATATATTAATGAATTATCTTGGAATACAAAAAGTTGATCAGTTGAAATTACATCTGGAGTTCAAGAATTCAATTTATAATGAAAACTAAGCAAGAGAAATGTTACTGAAATATTTGCTGAACAATTCTTTAAGAATTCTCGGTTATGTTTAAGAATAAACACTGCCTTTTTAAAACAAAATTCCTGTGAACTCTCCATAAGAGGAAACTAGCATCAGAATATCATAACTGAACATCCCCCCACCCATAATTAGATACCTTCAAATTCCATGTACCATACCCATCAGCTTCTTTGTAATGATGGGTGTACAAAACAGGCTACATTCTCTTCGATTCTGGATATGGATACATTTTAAATTATAAATACTTTTGTCACGCATATTTCAAGCAATTCTATCATCTTAGATATATTGTTGGTAATATCAAAGGAGCAATAAACAGAAAATTGGGTTCAGAAATGTTAAGTATCTCCAAGTCTTGCTATTAAAGTATCCAAAGTAAGAATAATAATCTTTGGGTCCCACATTTTACACCCAGTGAAGAAATAATAATTATTGTATATTTGAGAGGATCTCAAATGAAACTGTAAATGGAAAACATCCATTACACCCTCTAGTATCTGCTAGATGCTCAATAAACAGTATTTCAACTTTTACGTTCAATATATATAGTGCATCATATAGCACCTGTCACATGATAGGCACTTAATAATTGTTTATTAAGCGAATACATGAGAGAGAAAAGTACCATATTATTTTAGATTTGGTCATCTCGAGTTCATATTCGATTCTTTAATCCTGAACTTTGTGATTTCAGAAGGTCTATTTTGTTACTTTAAGCAGTTCTTAGGAATTTTCTTACACTAAATGAAATTACATTTTTCATATTTCTTTCAGAAAGGTTTCTTTCAGAACATTTCTCATGCTTATTTTCATTATAAAATGAATTCTTGAATTCCAGATGTGTTTTTGCTTTGATCAACATATTTTTGTATTCTAGGTATTTCATTAACATATGTATCTAAGCATTATTTTCCAGTCAGGTTAGCAATTTCTCATGGGAAGAACAGCAGTATAACTTATACTGGCAAATGAAATGAACATGATATGTGACCTTGATGGCCTGGAGCACTCAGGAGAAGACCAAGTTTATAAATCAGATTGCTCATTGACAATCAGAAATTACACATTATCAAAATTACTGTAAATCAAGGTAATATTTGATTTATTTAAGCTTTTTCTGACCTACATGTGTTTTTATGATTTATGAAATATGCATTCCTTTTATTTTTTAAATTTTTATTAGTTATTTTTAGTTGTACATAATATTTGGATTCATCTTGACATAATTATAAAAGCATGGAGTATAATTTGCTCTAATTCAGACTCCAGTACTTCTTTCTCTCCCCTCCTTCTTTCCTAGTTCCCTTCCCTACTGATCTTTCTATTATGATTTTTTTTTCAAATTTAGTGCCTGTGGATATACACACAATTGTGAGATTCACTGTGGTATAATCATGTGTACATAGGAAAGATAGGTCATATTCATTCCACCTCTCTGCCACTCAATCTCCTTCCTCTGCTCTGTTGACTTACAATGTGCTAAAGTCAGAAGGGCTCAGTCCTTGTGAAGGGAAAAGGCCATCATGGCAGGAGTGGGTTAGTCATTGCTGGAGTGGCTCCTGATACGTGGATAAGTTTGGCCCCCATCCCCTCTGTATCAAGCACTCACTGGCTCTTCTGCCTTCTGTCATGTTATGGGACAGCAAGAAGACCCTTGCCAGGGGCCAGTACCTTGATATTGGACCTTTTGTTCTCTAGAACTATGAGGAAAAAATATTTTTAGTAAATTACTGTGTATTTTGTTTCAGCAGCAGACAATGGACTGAGACAGACATCATTCTTTCTTCTTTGTCAGGTGTAAAAATTGAAGGAATATATGTAGAACATTGTGTAAGGCTGTGCAGCTAGGAAGCTAGGTTTGCTGCTGTTTGGTCTGTTCCTCTTTTAACCAAGTGTCATTAAACCACATATTTTCTTTAAATAAAAGAAATTGATGTACTTTATTTTATTTTTAGGATCATTAGAAAATATGTTACTTCTGATCAAAAGCAACAGACTTTGATATTTCCTAGCTAACTCAGTAGCATTTTTTAAAAAATTAAAACTTGGCTTCTGTTCACTAGAAATTGATACAGCTGATACCATTGAAGAAAGGCTACTGCATAAGTCAAAGCAAAGCTTTAAGATACCAAGTTCCAAGAAAAGAATGACACCCAGAATTTTCACAATGGGGAGAATTATGATAGAGAAATTGAGACTTAGTTTCAGATAGTGAATCTTGAGAATTACTGTAAAGTCTTCAAAGGAGAAAATTGTAAAGGTTGACCATTCTTTTCTTATGTTGAAGGAAAAATTGTCAGCCAAAGATCACACGATACACCTGCAGCTACACAAGGTTGAGTTTATTGAGTTGTTGCAACACAAGGATACATACCACAGACCCATAGGGCATCTCAGTAGCAGGGCATTAGAAGGGATCCAGGCTTGGGTCTTTCATTCATTTGCTTCTGAGGAGGGTTCCAGGAGACAGTTCTTTACTCTGAATTGGATCCTGCCAAGAAAATAGGCAATTCTATGATTGGATATCTTAATCAATCTCATCTAGAAAGGGGAGAATGAAGTAAGAGACCGCCCTGATTAGTAAAGAAGCAGCCATCACTGACATTAACAAGAATAACAGAATTATTTGGTCACTTTGTGTTTTGGACAGTATTCTTGTTTTGTCTGATTTCCAACACAATGACAAAAGGATTTTGCTTTTGTCTGGTCCATCAGAGTCACAGAGCACCCTTGCCTGATGTTCATGTACTGTGAAATTGGTTCTGTTCCCTGGAGCGAGTCAAAGGAGGTGCAAGTGCCCAGCCAGGTCCTCAGAGCAACCAGGCTTGCCAGGGCCAGGCTGGTCCCTGCCACCAGCACTTGCTTCTCTCTCGAGTGAATATAAATTCACTTGGCCATTAAACTGTACTTTGGATGCAGACTCCGTGTTTGCTCCTGTAACAAAGGGGCAAAGGCCACTGAGCATACATTGGTATAGATATACAGATCTATATCTACAATTTCCAAATCCAGAAGTCTGAAAATTCAAAATTTGTCTTTCATTCATTTGGCAGCAAAACCTGAGCAGAAATGCTGTGAGCTTGTTTAGTCTTTACTTAGCCCACTGAATGTGAATACTTTAAATATTTTGCTATAGAAATCAGCTGATTACAGGTGCTTGCCCACAATGGAAGGGGCTGTTATATCCTATATGTGGGCCTGCATCTGATTTTATGGATGATGTCAAATATCCCTGAGTACCAGGATACTGTTTAAACAAGTAGTTTGTACTATCGTCATTAACAGTCTATTATTGAGTTTAAAGATTGTATAATTAATATGACCTGATTTCATGAATTGGGAGATGGTAATAATAACAATAAAAATGGTCACTAAGCACTTCACTGTGGACGTGGCATTGTGCCGAGCAGTTTATACACAATCTCATGAGGTGAAGCCCATCACTGTCCCTCTTTTACAGATGAAGGATGACTATATAATCATCCAAGATCAAGTGGCTTGTAAGTTATCAAGGGGAGACTAGCAGATTGTCTTCTCTGGAGCCTACATGCTCCTCTTTACCACTTGGAATATGGATGGCTGTAAGTGATCTTCTTCAGCTGGCTGAGTACCATGTTGATGGAGAACCTCACAGACCATTTCACCTGCTGTCCCAGCCTAATGTAGACCTGACACTTGCACACATCAAAGATTTTAGCAAAAAAGAAACTTTAGTGATGGGGACCCCATGCCTGGAAGACCAGAAACAGGGTTGAGTTATTGCTGATAGACCTTAATCCCAAATGAACATCATCTGGGGCTCAGGATGAAGATTGTCAGTTGGCTCCTATGGTTTATTTGTTTCTTATATTTAGTCATTGTTCATTATCCATGACTCAACCTGCCACTTCTTACCCATAGGAAATTCCAGTTGTTAGTACAGATTAAGTTATGGAGGTAGCTATCTTGAAATTAGTCATGCTATTCAGTGAAATTTAGTGGGAAGAAAAACATATTAAACCAAAGGGTAAAAAATGAACTTTTCATTTTTTTCTTATGATTTCTCTCTCTCCAACATCTTCCTTATTCTCTCCCTTCCTCTTCATTTGGCTTATTATCCGTCTTTCCGCTCTCTATATGTTGATCTGTACATTCTTAGCTTGGATGTTTTTTATTCATCTTTTTCTTTCCTTGTCTAATGTCTTGCATGCATTCTTTCTTGTTTCTTTCCTTTTTGTTTCTCACCAACTTTCTTCATTTCTTATTTTCTTTATTCAATGTACTATTTTTTGCAGATGTAGCATACAATAAATCTGAAATGTCTTATGTATTAAAATCCACAGATGGGTGTTTTTTATATTTGTTTATTTGTTGTGAATTACCCTGACAATAAAGTGTGTGTTTATTGTCCTTCTTTGATCTTTATGCCATAAGCACCTCTATTTCATCCATATCGTAATTGCCTTATTAATATGCTATGACATTTCAAAGGAAATGGATTATGATTTTATTTTTCAAGTGATCTTTTGGTAGCAAATAGCTTGCTACAGACCATTTGTCTGCTACATCAAGGGTGACAGAATAGCTATCCCCTAGTTATTCATGAGCTAGACTTTAGGCACTCAATCATCATGAAGAGCAGGCATAGTGCAAACCCCAGAGGGAGGTGGGAAGGAGACTACCTGAAGATAAAATAGCAACAGCTCCTAAAAGGAAAGCAATTTAAGCCAAAAACTAGACCAAAAGCCTGATAGCCTAGGACCAGAAAGAAAGATACATCCATTGTTCAAAGACAGCATCTGGCCAATCACACTTCAGAAAACTAAGAGAATATGGATGGGCTAGGGAGCAGGAAGGAAAAGAAAACTGGAAGAATGAGGCAACAGACAGAGGGACAGAAGGCACAGAGCAGGCCATGTAGCACGTGGAGGACAGCGGTGGCAGCCAGGCCAGGGAACAGTGAGGATCTGCACTGGAAGGAGAAAGCAGCAGCAATGCAGGAGAAGGTGACGACTCATTTCTGCCCTTTGCAGTCAGAAAGAGACATTTGGATTTGACTTCCTTCAGACTACCAAGGTCTGAGGCCAGAGGCACTTGCCAAGTAACAGTTGGCACTTAGTGCAGAATCCAGCCAACCCTCCTCATTTTAGCAACATCAAAAGGCACTATGGTATTCAGGTGGTACCGTGTTCAAGTTAGGGCAGTCAGTGCCTTGGTTATGAAGCACAACTTCATGGGTGTCCAACCCATACTCCAGAGCTAGCTGAACTGAGGAGCCATGTTTGCCATGCATTACAAATTCTCCTTTCAAAGGTACCTGTTCTCTGAGTGTATTTCTCCAGAGTAACACTGATGTCTCAGATTAAGACACTGTTTTGCAAAGGCTCATATGACTGATAGAGAAGAGAGCATCAGACCATCAACTCTGAAAGAATGGACCGTGCTTTTAGAATAAGGTCATTTTCTGACCTGAGTCTCCTCCCATTGACTAAATATCTGAGCATAAACTTAGGTGATTTGAATCTTTTATTTTCCTGGAGTTTATAAATTTTTTTATTTCTTGTCAAAGTGATTCATAGACAAAACCATTTTTCCTTGACAGTTTCCTACCCTTTATTTTTTTATTATAAATTGAAGATTACTTAATCACAATCAATAGATTTGAATGCTAGTTAGTTCAGAAGCTTATCTTGAGGAAACAGAATCAAAGGGAATAGTTCGCATCTTTTAAAACTACCTTTTGTATGGTATTAATTCAACCTAAAGATTGGAATATTATTCAAACTATAAAGTAGATTGAGAATAAATTTTAACAAAGTCTTGAATAAAGTCTTATACTTCTGATGACACAGAGTCTTCTGAGTGAGGTGTTTGAGCAGCGCAACTCACCTCGCCTCCTGTAAATCAGGACAAGGTGTTATTCTGCATATTCAATAAGCCTCCTTGTGATTAGTCCAATAGACAAAATAGAAGGACCTAATACAACTGAGTCTGTGCTCCTAGAGTGACAGACAGTGTTTTGACGGCTGCTGTCTAAATGATGGCAAAATGTTGAAGATTTTTGGAGGATATTAAATCATTTGAGTGATTATTTGGTCAATGATACTATAATGTATTTTGTGTATCAATTTTGTATATTGCCCTTAAATATCATAACTATCCTTCAGTTCATAAAAAAGACAAGTGACCCCAAAGTAAGGACATTGTTAAAGAAAGAAAATTCTATTGAATACATAAATTTCTGCTGTACTTATCATGTGCCTACTATGTGGTAGGCATTATGCTCAGCAATTCTCATAGATTATTGCAGTCTTCAAAATAGCTCTCCATGTGGGGTGCGGTGCCACATGGCTGTAATTCCAATAACTGGGAAACCTGAGGCAGGAGGATCACAAGTTTGAGACCAGCCTCAGCAACTTAGAGAGGCCCTAAGCAACTAAGCAAGACCCTGTCTCAAATTAATAATAATAATAATAATAATAATAATAATAATAGACAGGGCTATGCTATAGATCACTGGTGAAGTACCCCTGGGTTTAATAGAAAGAAAAGAAAAGAGAAAAGAAAAAGGTCATCCATTTTCCATGATAGAATACTACTAGGATGAAGAAAAGGATGAAATCCTGTCATTCAAGGCAACATGAATAGAACCGGAGATAATTTTGCTAAGTGAAATAAGCCAGGCACAGAAAGCCTTCTCTCACTCACATGTGAAATCTAAGAAAGTTGATCCCAAAGAAATCAAGAATAGAATGGCAGCAACCAGAGTCCTGAGACAGTAGGGAGCAGAGGGAGGTGGGGAAAGGTTGGTTGGTAAGTACTAAGCTGCACTTGAATGGGCTCAAGACGTTCTGGTGTGCTGCTGCAAAGTCGGGTGACTATACATAGCATGATGGTCCATATGTTTCAAAAAGCTAAAAAAAGAGAGAAAAAAAGGGTTTTGAATATTTTTACCATAAAGAAATGATTTGAGGATATAGTTATGTTTAGCCCAATTTAAATATTATATAGTGTATTCATGTATCGAAACATCATAAGTTAGCCCAACAATAAGTACAATTTTTATTTATATGTATTAGCTTAAAATAAACTTAATTAAAATTTTAAATAACTCAACAAGTTAAGATACAGATATAGTTATCTCTGTTCTAGAGACAAAGAGACAGAACACAGGAAAGTTAAACTCCTTGCCCAAGATCACACAGCAATTAAGGGGCAATGAGCCAAAATTCCAGCACAGATGTTTCTTGCTCCAAAGATATTTTTCCTCTGGGATAGTGCTATTGTTGCATGGGACAAGAACTGGATCTCTGTTACCCTTCTGAATCACAAAGCAGAAGCTTTATTATATTCAATAGGGTTCTTATAAAAAGGTGTGGATTATTTTTGTAAAGTTTTCATTATTTTATGGCTAAAATTGTTACTTTTAAAAGTTGGATTACACTTCAATTAGCTGGAATATGCTATCACAGGTTGTATGACTAAAGTATTAGAGAGTGCTTTTATAAAATATGTAGGTTTGCAGTTAAATGTAAGGTTACTGATAAATTTTATTGGTTATGCTTTGTTTAATTTTAATCAGGAATGATCTTTCTCTTCTCTCAAAAGTTTGTATATCATCAATTATTGACTTATATTTGGGAATTTTTATGTTAAAAAACATTAAATCTTTAACTTTGGTTATTAAAAGTTGTTTCTAGAAATATATTTGTGGTGTTTTGAGTTAAGTTAAATTGTGGTGTTTTAACTCTATGTCTACATTATAATGTGACTCAATGTTCACGTTTCTATGTCAATATTTTGAAATCCAGGTCCCAAGGCATTTGCAAAGGCATTTTCCACTGGCTACCTAATTGGAGAAGTTCTGCACAAGTTCGAGCTTCAGGATGATTTTTCAGAGTTTTCAGAGAGCAGGTCAGCAAGATTATTTTCATTTCAAACAACAAAAAAAGTCATTTCCTTTGGCATTTGGAATATTCAAAATAAACTTTAAAGAATAATCAATCATAAAATTTCTTCCAGAACTAAACTAGTCAAGCAGATCAGTGGTGTGGGAAGGACTGGTTTCCTCGCATGCGCTTTCTTTCTGTCCTAGGAGCACAAGGGAGAGAGAGTTCCATGGTGCAGCAAGACCTCATCTCCTGCAGGACTCAGTGCTCTGTCTTCCATTTTCCTGAGTCTTAAGCTCGATTACTCTCTCTTTTGCTAATTGATTCTTCCTTCTTCTAAGAGAAGTAATGGAATAGCATATGATGTCCTGGGTGCTCAAATAGTGTTATTCTTTGTGTTTTAAAAATCTAAAATATAACAACTTATAATAAAAATCCTTATTTTTTATTTTAGTAGCTTTACTAAGATATGATTCTTATACCACAATTTACCATTTTAAAGTACACAATTAGTGTGTTTTAGTACATTCACATATTTAGCATATTCACAACCATTACCACTGACAATGGAACCCCTAATACCCACTAATCTACTCTTTGTCTCTATGAATCTTCCTATTTCATATAATGGAATATGACATTTTGTGTGACTTCTTCCACTTCAAATAACGTTTTAAAGGTTCATACATATTTTCTTCTTTATTCCTACTTACCTGCTGAGTAAATTCATTTAAATGGCTATTCCATGCCACATTTTGCTTACCCATCCATCAATGGATGGATGTTTGAGTTTCCACTTTTTTGATTATGAACATCATATTTTGCATGGATATGTTTTTATTCTTCTTGGGCATATGCCAAGAAGTGGAATTCCTGGGTAAGATGGTCTATATTTACACTTTGAGGAATACCAACACCGTTTAAATTCATACTAGCAGGGTATGGGGGTATCAGTTTTTCCACATCCTTATCAGTGCTTGCTATTATCTGTATTTTTTATTACAGTCCTCTTGGTGGGGGTGAAGTGGCATCTCATTATGCTTTTTTTTTTCCACATTTGGGAATTTATTTTTTATTTTTACAGACTACATTTTGATTCACTGTACACAAATGGGGTACAACTTTTCGTTTCTATGGTTGTACTCGATGTGGATTCATACCATTTGTGTAATCATACATGTACATAGGGTAATGATGTCTGTCTCATTCCAACATCTTTCATACCCCTGTCCCCTCCCCCTTCTCATTTCCCTCTACGTAATCTAAAGTTCCTCCATTCATCTCTTGTATAATCATCCACTTATCAGGGAAAACATTCGGCCTTTGGGTTTTTGAGATTGGCTTGTTTCACTTAGCATGATATTCTCCAGTTCCATCTATTTACCTGCCAATGCCATAATTTTATTCTTCTTTATGGCTGAATAATATTCCATTGCATATATATACCACAGTTTCTTTATCCATTCATGTATTGAAGGGCATCTAGGTTGGTTCCACAGTCTAGCTATTTGAACTGAGCTACTATAAATATTGATGTGGCTGTGTTACTGCAGTATGCTAATTTTAAGTCCTTTGGATAGGTACCTCATTATGCTTTTTGCTCAGATCTTTCACACATTTTTAAATTGGGTTGCATTTTGCTGTTGTTGTTTTTGTTAAATTATAAATATTATTTATATATAAAGTTCTTTGTCAAATGATAAGGTTGCAAATTTTTTTCTATAATGTGGATTAAATTTTTATTTTCTTAATGTTCTTGAGCACAGTCATTGTGGTGAATTCCAACTTACCATTTTATTTGGTCACTTATGGTTTTTGTGTCTCTTTATAGACTAAATTCTTTTCATTTCTGTACGATCTGGATAATGTTTTCTTTTTATTCATGATTTTAGTAATTTGAATGCTTTTTCTTGATTTGCAAATTTTAATGATCTCAAAGATTCAACTGATGGTTTCATTGATTATTTGTTTTTCTACTTGCTATTTAATTTATTCAGCTATAATCATCATTATTGATGTCTTTATGCTTGATTTGGGTTTATTTTATCTCTTTCTAGTGTCTTGATATGGATGGTTAGCTTTTCTGAGATCTTTTTTTAGTATTTGCATTGTGGCTCTTCAAGCACTGCATTAGCTGCTACCCATAATTTTGGTAGATTATTTTATATCTTTCTTCATCTTAAAGAATAGTTTCCCCTGTTATTTCCTCTCAATCCATTTTTATTTAGAGGTATGTTGTTTAATATCCACATATTTGCAAATTTTTCACACTCAGTCTGTTATTGATTTCTCATTTACATTGTAATTGGAGAACACACTTTTTATCATTTCAGTCTCTTTAAACTTTCCAAAGCTTTTCTGGGGGGATGGGGGATATTAGGGATTGAACTCAAGGACACTTGACCACTCAGTCACATTCCCAGCCCTATTTTGCATTTTATTTGGAGACAGGGTCTCCCTTAGCACCTTGCTTTTGCTGAGGCTGACTTTGATCCTCCTGCCCCAGCCTCCTGAGCCACTGGGATTACAGGCATGCACCACAACACCTGGCTCCTGAAGCTTTTTAAATGATCATGTGATCTCTTTTTTATAATGTTTTCTTGGAAAGAACACGTATTCTGCTGTTGTTTGGTTGGATTATAGATATCTTGGATTATAGAGTTAAGTTTTGCATTTCTCCGCTGACCTTCTACCTAGTTGCTGTATCATTATTGAAAGTGCAGTATTGAATTCTCTAATCCTTCCTATTTATCTGCCTTTTTCTCCCTCTAATTTCTTCAGTTGTTATTTCATGGCTCTGTGGTCAGATGCATATTTTAATAATTGTTTTGTCTTCTTGAGGAATTGACCCTTTTATCAATATAAAAATGTTATTCTTGTTATCTAATAAAAATTTCTTTTCTTAAAGTCAGTTTTTCTAATACTAGTCCAGCTACTTCAGCTCTCTTTTAGTTATTATTGCATGACATACATTTTTCCTACCTTTGACTTTCAATCAATTTGTGTCTTTTGATCTAAAGTGCATTTTGGTATAAATAACATATAATTAAATCACATATCCATTCTGCCAATACCTACTTTGTAATTATAGCTACTTAATCCATTCATTTTTAATGTAGTTATGGGAGAGGTAGAAGTTAAGTCTGCCATTTTGCTATTTGTTTTTTGTATGTATTATTGTTTTTGGTACACCATTACAGCCTTTTTTGGTGTTGAATAAATATTTTCTAGCACAATTTCAATTTGCTTATTGTTTATTTTATTATTTTTGAGGGCTTTTCAGTGATTGTGACGTAGTATTACAATTAATATTTTAAGTTAAATCAAGCTAGTTCAGATGAATACTAATTTCATGTTAATAGTATATAAAAACTGTGGTTCAATATAGCCTAATTATCCCTCCATTTCTTTGTACCATTATTGGCACACAAATTACATCAAAGACCAACAACTCAGTTTTATAATTATTGTCTTATGTAATTATCTTTCAAATGAAATACAAGAAAATAGTTATAAACAAAAATACATACAATCTTTTACATTTCTCTATGTAATAACCCCTCCTGATGTTTTTCATTTCTGTTCTTCATTTCATTTCTTGAATCATAATTCAAGTTACTCTTTAGTGTTCTTTCATTTATCCTTAAGAATTATTCCCTTAGCAACTCTTGTATGGCAGGTATGCTGACAACATATTCTCTTAGTTTTCCTTTATCCTTCAATTTTAACATACGGTTTTGCTGAATGTAGAATTCTTGGTTAGCAGTCTTTCCCTTGTAGCACTTTGACCATGGCATGCCCCTCATTTTCTTCTTGCCTCTCAAGTGTGTGATGAGAAGTCAGCTCTTTATTTTATTTAGAATCCCTTGCTTGTGGTGACTTGGTTTTCTCTTGCTGCTTGATTATGTCTAGGTATGGATCTCTTTGAGACTAACCTGCTTGGCGTGCACTGAATTTCTTGAATGTGTAGATACATGTTTTTCATCAAATGTGAAAGTGTTTTGGCCCTAATTTCTCAAAATACTCTTTCTGCTCTTTTCTCTCTTCTGTTGCCCTTTGGGATTCCTATAATATGTATGGTAGTGCTTGATGATATCCCACAGGTCTTTGAAGCTTTATTCATTTGTTAAACTTTTTGTGTTAGAACAGTTTTAGATTTATAGAAAAATTGTAGGCACTACAGAGAGTTTCCCATTGTTTATATCCAGCTTGCCCTATTAGCATCTTACATTGGTATAGTATGTTCATTATAATCAATACGACCATAAAAATACATTAGTATCAAATGAAGTCTGTACATCATTGAAAGTTCCTTCAATTTTACCTAAAGTATTTTTTTTTGTTCCAGTATCCCATCTAGTTTACCAAATTATGTTTAACAGACATGTCTGTCTCCTTAGGCTCTTCTTAGTTGTAACACTTTCTTAGATTTTCTTTGGATTTGATGATCTTAATGATTTTGAAGAACACGAGTCAAATATTTTGTAGCTTGTCCCTGAGCTGGAATTTGTCTGATGTTTTTTTCAGGATAGAGTGGATCTACATGTTTGGAAGTTCTGCTCATTTGTCTTCATTCTTTTCTCTTATTATTCTTCCCCCAAATAATTTCAGTTGAACTAGCTTTCAGTTTTCTGATTATTTCTCCTAACCAGTCAAATCTGCTGTTGAACTCTTCTCATGAATGTATATTATTAAATTCCAGAATTTCATTTGATTCTTATTTTTACAATGTCTATGTTTTATTGATATTCTCTTCTTTGAGACATTCTTCTCATACTTTTAACATTCTTTTTAAAATGTTTTTTTTTGAGATTATGCACATATTTATAATAGTCTGCTGAAGGCCTTTGTCCTGGGCTTCCTCAGGAAGTTTCTACTGACTCTTTTTCTTCATGTATGGCCTGTACCTTCTTCCTTCTTTGTGTGTCTCACAGTTGTTGAAAACTGGACATTTTCAATAATGTATTGAGGCAACTAGGATGATCACATCTCCCTGGGGGTGGCTGCGATTGCTGTTTGTTGTAGCTGCTGCTTTTGCTTTACTTCTTGCTCTTCCTGAACTAATTATATAAAAACCTGTAAAGTCGTTGTTCCTTGTTGTGTACAGTAACTAAATTCTCTGCTTGGTTATCTTGTCAGTCAACTAATGAACAGAGATGTCTTTAAACATCTTGAGCCAAGTTTGCTGAGACTGTGACTGTGTTGAGGTACACTTTCAATGCTTTGGCAGTTTACTGTTCTGCCTTAGCCTGCCTTCTTGCACAATGCCTCAAGGGATGTGAGGGACTGGGCTCCTCACTTCTTTCCTAGGCATCCATACACATCTACATGGGCATATGGGTCCCTAGAAAGTGTCAGAGCTTCAAACCCTCCATGCACATACATCTTGTGTTTAGGTCTTCCATTTGTTTTGAACAGGCTCTTGTTTGTTCCAGCTCTGATCTTCAATATTTGCCACTGGAATTCTTTAATCCTCGGAATGGAGCTTTTTCTAGTGAGAAGCTCTAAATAGGGTCAAATAATGACAAAGTCTATGAAAGGGGATTTTCCATGGCACTGCCATACAGGTCAAATAATGACAGTGCTCTGAAGGTTGGACTTTTTGAAGTACTTCAAATCTGTCTGTCTTCTCTGATGTTTGCTAGACTTCTGGTTATCACAGCTAACGTGGTTGCTGGTTTTCAAGGGTATATTGGGGCTAGAGAGAAGTGTGTGAAAATGGATCAGGTTAAAATGACAAAACCTCTCTGCTTTTACTGAGAGTAAACAGTTTTCTTAAATGTTTTGACTTTTTGCAAGCCTATGTGTAATTTTCAGTTACAAAAAAGTTGATTTTTACAATTTCTGTCAGTGTTCCTGTTACCTTTATGGAGGACAGATTTTTGGAGGTCCTTACTCTGCCATTCCTGATGACCTGCCCAAGCCCGTAATATTTTAACCTGACACTTTCCATTCAAATATTCCTCGATTGTGTTTACCTCCATGGTAGACTTCCAAGGAGCTATGCCTACATTGTGATACTGGGCAAAATAATCTCTAATACTTTCAATCTGGAGGTGAGTTGTTCTTTTACAAATCCAGTTAATGCAAACTAGTTGCTCTGGGAAGAATTTACGACTCAAGAGAAGCCGTGAAATGCAAATACACATTCATGCCAAGCAAACCCCTTTGTGAGCATCCTAGCCAACATCTTAAGCTTCTTGGGCACTAGGTGAATTCTAATCTGTACCTCCATGTCACATCACACATCTTGTCTTCAAGAGTAAGGTGTGTAAGTTCTTCACAGTTAGCCCCAGCTGCCTCCTCGGCCTGACCTTTCACCATGTACCTTCTGATCCTATGTGTGCCGCCACCTATTTTGTTGCTCTGCTGGTCTACACATGTGTTATGTTTGTTCTGCCTTTTACCTTTGTTTTCTTTCACTCCCACTATGAGAAACTCTTATATTCTTAGGATCAACTACAAGTTCACACCTTCTCTAATCTCTTCTTTATCCAGACCAGCAGGTGTACTTCTTGTTTCTCTTTGTTCTTACAACAATTTGGACAGTCCTCTCCTCATCACATTGCATCATGAATATTTATATACCTCAGTTCTTTTAGAGTGCCTGCTACAAAAATGGCCCCCCAAATGTGTAACAAGTAGCTAAGCAAAGGTTTGTTCCTCAACTGGACTGTAAGGATATTAAAAGTTGCAGAATGTGTTTATTTTTGTGTACTTCAGGCATTGTCCCTGGCTCATAGCTGATCCATAGTACTGTTTCCCTACTGAATAAATCACTAATGTCAAAAAAGTATACTTGCTTAGAAAAGTTAAGGGGCTATACTGAGCAGCCAGATTCCTTAGGTAATATTTTAGGTGCACAGTGGGTCCTCCATACCCACATTCTACATCTGTGGATTGAAAATATTTAAAAAAAAAAAAAAGAAAGAAAATTACATCTGTACTGAATATGCACAGTTCCTTTTATCCCCTTGTCATTATTCCCCATTAAAATATAACAACTATTCACATAGAATTTGTGCTGTACTGGGCACTACAAGCAATGTAGAGATAATTTAAATTATAGGAGAGAATGTGCTGCACCCGAGGATTTTGACATCCACTGGGAGTCCTGGAACCAGTGCCCTATGCATATTGTTCTAAATTGGTTCTTGTTGGCAGGGCCACAAAGAGCCTTTGTCTGAAATAAGAAAAGGGATTCCCGTCAGGATTGACACAATTTGTGAAGATGCAGGTCTCAGTGAACAAAGAAATCTTTGTACAAAAGAAACATATCCCCTTTCTGTGTAGAGCACTCTTATACTAGGGACAAGGCTTTACAGTTTGAGAAGGGGATGGATCTCCTGCCCTAGCCGGCGTTTGGGTAAGTGTCCTGTGTAACTAACATCAAATGCAGCAGCCAGGCTTGTTATTGAAAGAGTTTCACTTCTGACCAAAATCATAGCTTTCTTTTATCTGTGAAGAAGGACTTATATTAATAACCAAATATCATCCATCTTTAGTTCTTGTAGCAACTCACTTTGCTCCAGGGAAGAATGAGTAAATCCATGACTATGACTTTCATAATAGTGTAACTGGTATAGAATAGGATTCTTTTCCTGAAAACCTATTTTTAAGGCAACTCTAGTGTTAGGGCCCATGATATAAGCATCAAGTCTAATATTTTTAATTTTCTTCATCTAAAATGAAAAGAGTAAGCTATATGTTACTAATAACTTGCAGTTATTTGAGAAATGATTTAATTCTAAGAATAACTCATCTGACTCTGAAAGATGTCTCTGCTTTAGAATATTTTTCTTCCAAAAATATATTCCCAAAGGGTGAATAAATGAGCAAATTAGTTAAAATAAAAAAAAGTAAACAAGAAAGAATCTCTCTGGGAGAACAGCTTCTACTTATCTTGCAAAGGTCGTATCTCTTACCAGTTGGCAGGGAGGAGAGGAGCTGGTAGTCCCTTGACAAATAAGGACTGCAAGCAGAAAGCAAGACTTTCCCAGATCACATTCCTTATTCCCTCAGAGGTCATTTTTTACATCACATGCCCTGTCTCCAGTGCAAAGATGTCCCAGGGGTTTCCCTGCTCTCAAGAACAACTGTTTATCCTGTTATGTTAATCAGACATGTTTTAACAAGCTTGGACTACCACTTAATTACGCAGAAGTTATGTTCTTCTAATTTAGAATGGATGGAAATTTGGAATATTCATAAAAGCTTCTACAGAGAAATATTGTAATGCTTGGATACCTTGCCAGTTCATAAAAGCTATTTTAAAACCTGTTTGCAGGTTTACCCTGCATCTGGGAAGCCACACACATAATACAAACCAGAGAAAGGCACAAGGGGTTCTTTTCTTGGATGAAGGGCTAAGTTTATGGATTCTCCCTACTGAATTATGGTGCCCCAACCTTTGCGGCCCACAATTATGACCCAGACCAAAGCTCTGACAGATGACTTAGTCCTTATCTTTCTAAATTACGTAATGGGTGAGGCACCCTGGACTCCTAGGAGTTGTTTTTTTTTTTGTTTTATTTTGTTTTGTTTTTTTAAATACAAGTTCAAATATGCAGCAACACTTTCTGTTCTGAGTTACCATTTTTGGTGAGAAATGGAACGTCTGAGTTAATTCAGGTACATTCAGTATTTTTTCCATTAAAAAATGTCACCCAAAATGTTACCAGAAATCAGGCCAGTGGCTAAAATGGATTGTTTGTATCCAGTTTGATCATAAAGAGAAACAAGGCGATCCACTGGGACATCTGCCGGCCCACTGTTCTTCAGAGTGGATTGGCTGATCTGGCTGACTAGGTGGGCATAGCCTTCGTGCCTTATCACTGTATGTGTGTCCCTTCTGAAGCTGCAGACAAGGAGAAGACAACCTTATGGGGAGAGGGCAGTTCCCTGCTGGAACCTCCAACAAGCTCTTAAGGGGCCCAAGAGTTAAAAATGCACGCGATATGTTTTGTCCTCTGACTACCAGCAGCTTACAGGCTCATTAACCTAGCTCACTTGAGATCTCTTAAAATACTTACCTCAGTTTATTTCTACTTGTGATTTATCTGGTTTTTTTCACTATGAACTTCTGAAGGCTAGTGGCTACATCCTATTTATCTGTATGACACTTCAACAAATATTTAAAAATTTGTTAAATTCAATAAACAAATCAATCCCTGGAACACAATGGCTATTTTATAAAAGGTTGTTAATTTAAAGAGTAAAGAAATACATTAATGGATTTCTTCTAAAGTGTGAGGCTAATTGGATAAGTTATTAAGAAGAAATAATTTCTAATTAGAAAGTCTTTGGGTTTTTAAAGCAGTAAAATAAGCTGTACAGTGAATTAATAAGATTGCATAGCTAATACTATTTAAATATTATTGACATTGCCTAAGAGGATCATTGTTAGAATTGGTATTGAAACAGGGCTATTTTTAGACTCTAGCAAAAAATATAATTTAAAGAATTAGATATTTAAATTGTAATTTGTTTTCTAAGTTAAAAATATTTTTAAAATTTCTAGTTGTTTTTCCATGCTAAAAATATATTTTAAATTCTAGTTGTTTTTCCATGTTAAAAATATTTTTTAAATTCTTGTTAAATTTTTCCATGCAGAAGAAATCATTTTGTTCTTTTTTTATATTGACTTTCTATAAAAAATTCTATTGTCAATTTAAATTAAAAATGTGTAAAATCAAGGAATTTTAGAAACTCAAAAGAAATAAATGAATGGAGTTTTAGGTAGACATGGCTAATTAAAAAACTCCATGCATTTTAATTATTGAGTGATTCTATAGAGAAATGATACATTTAAAAAAACGTGATAATTCATAATATTGTATCATGACAATAACTCTAGTATTTGGTGTCTGTTTTTAACTCAGTGCTGGTATCTAATTATGTAAAATATTTTAACTTCCAGGGTTTCAACTGCCAGACTTAATAATTTTTCCCGCTTGCAACCAACACTTCACCTTCTGGGTGTTCAGTTTGATCAGAATGTGGCCCACAGCATCATCACAGAAAAGCCTGGAGCCGCAACGAAGCTTTTATATCAATTGTACATTGCTCTGCAGAAGAAGAAGAAAAGTGGACTGACTGCGGTAGAAATGCAAACAATGCAGCCCCTTGTGAGTTTAAGACTTCAACACACAAAAAGTGAGGCTTTTCGAGAGGTAGGTACATAAAGAAACCTAATAGGCATGTTGCAATGTAAAACTTGGTAAAGACAAATGACAGTAACCAGTCATATCATACTCTCAAAGAAGTTGGGCTGGGTATATATGTATGTTGCCAGTCATATTTGGGTTTTATTTTATGTTAATATTTTGGACTCATTTATACACTTTGATGTATCCCTCCCTCCTGTCCACATTATCAATATCTTATCAAATTCTCGTCCCTGTTCTCTTTTTGTGCCTGCTGTTCTCTTCCACTTCTCCCCCTTCTATATGACTCTGATCTCCTGATGTGCTAATGCTACAATCTGCTAACATAACGCCCGATAATCCACTGCTACATGAATCTCCCCTGAATCTACACTCAATGGTCCTTCTTTGGCTCAGAAATCTTCTGTTTTACATATATCCTATCTCTAATTTAGACTGGCCTTCAAAATCTTCACTAAACATTTTCAACCTATCTTTCTAACTTGATTTCTTCATGGTCCTCTGCATAAAGCTTTTACTACTATGGTGATTGACAGAGTATTCTTGAATGACTTGTATATTCCTGCTCCTCTTTCCCTTCCACCCAAATCACCCTTTCCATCTCTTTTCCCTCCAAACTTCTCTTTCCCATTGATTCTGTTCAGCATTTCTATTATACACAGATTCTTCCTTTGAAATTTCCAGGACTCCAGTAAATTTCACTCTGAGGGTGTTATCTTCCTGATGCTGATATTGTTGTCTGATTCTTCATTATTTGCTTATATGACCACAGGTTTTTAGTACCTCCAACTCAAGGAATACATTTAGAATAGTGTTTGACATTGAAAATTCTCCAATTGTATTTTGATAAATTGGTACAACTTTTTAGTTGACAATTCTTTTCAGTTCCTATGCTATTCCCTTATGGTGAGTAAAATTCATTACCTTTGCCAGGCCTCTGGATTAATCGTGAGGGCTGCACTGATACAAAGCAATAAATATATGTGGCGATAATTAAATTTTAAAATTTAATTTAAGAAGCAAAAATGACATAATAAGATGGCCACCTCCATTTTCCATATTACATTTTAAATGGACATTCTTACAATCCTGGTATCAAAATGAACTCCTGGATGAACTAGAAATTAAATGAGGCTTAAATCAAATCATTTAGGATTGTATCCTTCCTCCTTCACTTACTTCAAGATTGTTCACTTTAAGTCATTCCCTAAAAAACTTTCCAACTTCAATTTTCCTAACTGAAAAACAAGGATGATTATCTCTACCTGCCTCAGCATTGGGTTTTTGTGTAGCTTAAAAAAAAAATGATATTCGATAAACTTGCAGCAGTTGGTACAAATGTGAGAAGAATTGTTATAGAGGAGAACAAACAAGAGCCCATTAGGCTCAATGTTTGTAAGGATTGACCTTCCAGAATGTTTTACTTAGCTTTATAATCACTGTGGCCAAAGGACCTGATAAGAACAACATAGAGGAGAAGAAGTTTATTTGGGGTTCATGGTTTCAGAGGTCTCAGTCCCTTGAAGGCCAGCTTCACACCTGTGTCTGAGATGAGAGAGAACGTCATGGCAAAAAGGCATGGCAGAGGAAGGCAACTCAGAACATGGCAACAAGGAAGCAGAGAGAGATCTTTGCTCACTAGGAACAAAATATACAACCCCAAAGTCACATCCCCGGTGACCTCTTCCATCCACACCCGGATTGCCTGTAGTTACTGCCCATTTAATCTATATCAGTGGATTAATGCTGGGATTAGGTTAAGGCTCTCATATCCAATCCTTTCGCCTCTAAACTTCCTTGCATTTTTTACACACAAGCCTTTGGGGGACACCTCATGTCTAAACCATAAAACAAAGTCAATCATCTGTTCATTAAACAGATATTTATTCCAAGCACTTGCAAATGAACAACACAGGGAAAGTCCACAACCCTTTCTGTCCTTACATTTTAAGGACAGAAAAACATTTCCATGGAGAGGTACAGATTGCAGGTGATTTGAGGAGGAAACTGGAGGTGAGGAAGAAGAGAGCATAGATTATTCTTTCAAGAAATGTAGAATTAAAGGAAATGAGAACATAAAAACAGTAGCTCAAGGCAAGTGTGAGATTATTTGTTTAATGGGTATAGAGACTGGGCTAACTTGTCCATTGACAAAAAGAGTCAGTGGCAGGAGATGGATGTGGTATAAGGACAGAATGGAAAGAAGTCCTCTGGGAAAGAAAAGAGGATGAGGAAATCTGTGGTTTATCTAGAGGAAGAGGGAGTTTAGGCAAGAAATAGAGCTGTCTCTTTCTTTGATGCCAGATGACAGAGATGCAGGTACCCATTAGAAAGTAATGTTAATATAACGGAAATGTTTTGAATGTACATGGTGATGTGCAAGTCTTGTTCTGGGTGTTTTTATCTATATTATCTCACTTGATCTTCACAACAGCCCTGTGAGAACGGTAGTTTTATCATTCCCATTTTACAGATGATGAATCTGGAGCACAAAGGGGTTAGTTAGCTTACCTAGTTTCATGCAGCCAGTGGGTGGTGAAACTAAAACTCAAGTCTAGGAAGTTTTTAATGTTTCTTTATTATTTCCTAGGAAGTAACTTAAGTAATGGGAAGAATCTCTCTTCTTGTATTACCTCCTTATATCTTGGAAATGGTTTTATAAATTTTTTTGTGAAAATGTGTTTTCAAAAATATAAAAACCATTCATTAAGAATTAAACTCAGGCAAAAAAATTAAGTATAAGTGTATGTAGGAGCTGGACATGGTAGGGTAGGCCTGTAATCCCAGCAAATCAGGAGACTATGGCAGGAGGATGACCATTTCAAGGTCAATCTCAGCAATTTAGTAAGACCTTGTCTCAAAACAACAACAACATCAAAAAAAAAAAAAAATCCCAGGGTATTGGGATCAAAGGATATAGCTTAGTGGTTTGAAAAAAGAAAAGAACCCTGGGTTCAATCTCTAATACCAAAAAGGAAAAAAAAATAGCATATATAAGGTTTTTCGGTAAAGAGGAATTAAAATCATAACTTTATATTGTCTATATCAGTTAAAGATCTGATTGATTGACATGATTGACATGGGTTTAAATTTAACTATCAACAATGGCAATTCGTAGAAATTTTATTCTAAAGACAAATTTATATGTATTTATAATGACAATATACTTTCTATTCTTTAGTAACAGAATCTTTTGAAATGCTTTCTTCATTTAGAAACTTAAAAACCTGATACCACGTCAAACCGATTTCAATCTGATGCGGGTTACAAACAGGTTTCAAGAAAAATATAAACACATGAAAGAAGAACTTGTCCGAATGCATTTTGAGAACCTTGAAAGATTTCAAAAACTCAAGGAAGAACAAAGATATTTTAATATGGAAAAGGTTTTATAGAATAATTTTTCCAGAAATTTATTAGTGCATAGTATACTGTTTTTGGTTTATGCCTATAGTACACATTGCATGCGTAGTAATATAACAGAAATTGCGCTTTCCTGATGCATGACTTTGCCCTGCCCTCCTTTTTCCCTTCTTCTCAACTCTCTCTTGCAGTCTGTCAACTCCACTTCTGAGAACAATAACTACATTCTCTGTAGTGGCAGAACAATTTGGTCTCTGTCATTGGTGAAAGTTCATTCTACTGTGTTAGCAATGGGGGTTTTCTAGTAGCTACCTGGATGATCAAAGGCTCATGACCTTGGTCAACCCTGAGGGAGTAAAAGCAGATGTTCTCCCCTCTTTCCATTCCTACTGTTCCCCAGCTCCCTCTAGTGTGTCAATTCTCTGCTTGCTTCCTTTACAACCATCTTAAGCATCTCTTAACTTCTTCCTGCCACTTGCTTTCTGCTTTAACTCCCTACTGCTTCTCACATTTCTCTGAAAATCTTTAATGATTTGCATATTAGAGGATAATGATGTATCAAATCATTGAAGACTTTTAAGAGAATTTCAGGTAGCTGAGTATATGGAATGTGTAAACTATAGGCAAAGAATTATAGTTCTTCCTATTGCATTGTAAAAATCACTTTCTAAATTCTTATGCTAAGGATGAAAAGAAATTAATATATCTTGAATATAGTCAGGTCTTTGTGGGAAAGGAGGGGAAGATGAGAGGCAAATTCTGGAAGATCCCAGGCTTCTATTACATGCCAGAGTAAAGGGTCACACTTCCCCTGGCATTGCCCAGCAGAAGCAGGGCACTTGTAAGTCATGCTTAAGCTGAACCAAGTGCTGGACTCCACTTCATGTGGAATCAGCCAGACCAGCTTTGAAGTGCCAAGTCCAATGCAAAAAAACAACAGAGAAAATTGGGAAAAAGGAAATATGTCATCAAATATTCTGAAATAAATTATTTTAAAAATTATCATAGGAAGTAAGGCAAAAGAGAGAGCCTATGACTTCCTTAAGAAAAGAAATAAACACATTTCAATTAAATAATAATTCACATTTGAGAAGTGAAATGAGAAAACTTGAATTATCTATGATTTTTACATCTTTACTGATAAATTACATATTTTGATCTTTGGACATAGAAACTAATGCTCTTATAAGTTCTAATATAATTATTTAGTGGTAAAGTTGTGGTAAGTTTCATATGTTGCCTCTTAAATCATTTGTCTTTAAAATATTTTATCTGGTTTTAAGGTTTTGGGGTTTTTATTTTTAATTACTTCTTTCTCTTTAAAATAATTACTCTAAACTAAAGAGATGATCCAATAATGGCATATAATTTGGTGTTGATTCAGGTTCTGAAGTAGCCTCTGAATTCATGTTCAGTTGTGACTGGGTTTGGGGGGAGCTGTCATTTCTATTGGGTTCCCCAGGAATCCTCCTAGAGACTGACTCCTAGATTGAATTTTTCCTGCAGACCATCTTCAGGGATAGAATTTTCCCTTCCCTTGGTTGGGCAGATCATGAAGGTAGACTTAGGAAAGAATTATATTCTCCTTCATATCCATAGCACCTTTATTATCCTTTAGTATCATCATATGGGATGAAAATATTGGCAGACCTATTTGGGAACTTCAGAACTGTGTTTTAACATTATAATTTTCAAATTAAATTATCCACTGTCTCCAAACTATACAGTTATGACACCTAGTCTATTGGTTAATTTCTGAGTTCTGAAAACATCAATAGATAAATTGTATCTCTGTGTATCTATGCATGTATTATATTACATACTATTCTGACAAACTGAAAAAACTAAATTAATGTATATGGGATACTCAGCAACGCTTAAGCAGAAGACGACAAAATGAAATAATGGCCAAAATCCAAGCAGCTATCATACAGATTCCTAAACCTACATCCAATCGTACTTTGAAAGCACTTGAGGCTCAAAAAATGCTGAAAAAGCAAAAAGAGGCAGAGGTAAGTGATGATCCTTACTATTATGTTGTGTTTATCTTAATTAGAAAATTATCTTTCCCTAAAATATTAGAGACTTGTGAAAATTTATGCATTTCAAATTATCTTTGGCCTTGTCCCTTGTTAATCAAAATTCCTTTGTGTCTGTGCATATCCAATCCATTTTACACGGTTACTAGTTCAAAAATAGAGAAGTAGCTTTTGACGAAGCATGGCAAACTCATTAAATGGCAGTAGTGGTCTGGACTCCTATGTTTAGAAGTTTTTTCTATGGTTGCTAACAAAATAGATCAGAATGCATGCTATTGGAATGGGTCATGACTGCCTAGGGTGCAACATACTTTATAAGCTACACATACCTTATATATCATTCTTCCTCAGGATGCAGCACCATTTTGCTATGGATCCCAGGGATATTCACTGACTTTTTGCTATCAGTCTATTTAAATTCCGGATTCCTACACTGATGATATTTTATCAGACCATACTAACTGTTGATATTTCAAAAGGATAAAATCTGTTTATATGTCATAGAACAGCAATACCACAATTTGATATTAATTCTTAATTGTTGGTATACTCTTGTGTAATCTAAGAAAAATAAGAGCTACCATTTAGTGAACATCTACCATATTTTAAGTTGTAGGTTGGCACTTCACATTATCTTTAATTTGTAAATAACTCTCTAAGGAGGAATGTTATTTTCACCATTTTGTAAACAAGAAAACTGAGACTCTGGAAGTTGACATGTTTTACTCATGTTCACCATTGATGATAAAGCAGAGATTGATAGATCTCTCTAATTCCTGAATCCATTAATCCACATTTCTGTTTTTAAAATAAATAAATAAATAAATTCAAGTACTTATGTCCTAAAAATACCACCACAGAGGCTTTTTTTGGACCCATTTTGGTATTTAATTCTCATATTTCTGAGTTGATTAAAGTTTATTAATAAGGATTTTTAATGCACAAGAATAAAGCTTATTTTCAGAGAACAAATGAATGGTATAAATAAGGTTGCATGAGTAATGATTAAGACATCCAAGACAATAATTTTTAGAGCAATATTTATATCGTTCAAATCCATGCTCTGACTGTGATATTCTTCATTTTCATTCACTGTCCTTTGGTACACTATTAGAATTAGGAACTGAATGATTCAGGTTAGGCAATTTTCCTATTCTTTTAGGTATAGTTAGCCTAGTTTCAAATCACAAATCAGAATTGTAAAAATATTCTAGAATACAGGTTTTCATATCTTGGCTCCTACTTTCCTTGATTAGTAGAGTGTATCACCTTATAAGCGTAAATTAAAATGGTAAAGAAGGATTTTCAATGCTTCCAGTGGGGGCACATAAATAATACTGACTTTTTCTTTAAAGGATGTGGCTGATGAAATTAAGAAGTTTGAAGCACTAATAAAAAAGGATCTCCAGGCAAAAGAAAGGTGGGATATGAGCTATTTTAATAATCACAGAAGTGTATTCATAACCTTTGAATGGTTAGAAATAGCTTATCTGGAATAACGATTCCAGGAATCTTCCCCTTTAGAGAATCTTCATAAGAGACTGAGAGAAGTTATGACATGTTTTTTCTTCTAAGTTCACACGATTGTTTTAAACATTCACTGAAATTATTTCAAGCTACCCCTAAATTCAATTTGTCACAGCAAAGCCTTCATTAAACTCTAGTTTGGTTTTTCACGTTGCATCCTCAGCATTTAGCACAAGTACCAGCAATAAAGAGTTGTCGAAGAGTTTGTTGACTGGCTGCTATGAGGACCATCAGCTTGGTGGGTTTGTGGAAAATAGTACCTCCTTAACAAGCTTTATTTTCCTAAAAATAACCCCTTTGTTTCCTATTGGAGACATTAAAGATAATTCACTAGAGAGTGCATGTGTAGAAGTAATTTGGGGTTTTTTTCTGTCTTTTACTATCCAAACTATTTATTTACATCATATAGAGTATGAAAGAATTCTGTTAAAAAAAATAGAAACAAACTGCAATGTTGGTTCCATATTAATATTTCTGAAGGAAGAAGGTACAAAATGAAATGAGGAATATAAGAAATTGTGAAAAGGTCAGATGTGAAAGGAAAATCAAGCAGAGTGGAGATCCTTAAGCTTTTTTTTTTTTTTTTTTAACCCAGGGGTGCTTTACCACTGAGCCACATCCCCTGCCTTTTTTATATTTTATTTAGAGACAGGTCTCATTAATTGCTGAGGGCCTCACTAAGTTGCTGAGGATGACTTTGAATTTGCATTCCTCCTGCCTCAGCCTCCTGAGCCCCTGGGATTACAGGTGTGTGCTACCACTCCCAGCAGCAGAAACTTTGGATGCCCTCTTCTGTTCCTCACTCCCATTCATCAACAGGGCCCCTTAACATGTAAAAGTAGCATCATCCAAACCATCATCCAAAAAGTAGCATGCATCCACCAAGTGAACCCCACTGCACCCACACTGACTTTAATCCATGAAACACTCCATTCATTCTCGTTACTCATCTCACCAGCTACATGCTCTAGGGCAATAAACAGATGATGCCTATCTCAGAATACTAAAATACATCTTACTTGTTGATAAATAGTTTTCTCCATACCTTCTTTGCTGGGACCCCTCAATTTCAAGAAAATTAGCAACCAGAGTTAATATCAAGCCCAGCTGTGTTATCTTCCAAGCTCTTCCCAGCATCCACCTTGATTGACTGGTGTCCTTGCCATGTCTGGTATTAAATGTTTTCATGATCATCCCCGAACAATACAGCTACAACCTTTACCCTGCTCCCTATTGCCTTTGCAACCCAGCCTGACCCCAGGTCTCTATCAGTTACCTTTAGAAATCTAAAAACAAGAGGATTAAGTTAGATAAATGTTTACCTCTCTCTC
Organism: Glaucomys volans; assembly: GCA_020662805.1. Classification (NCBI taxonomy): domain Eukaryota; kingdom Metazoa; phylum Chordata; class Mammalia; order Rodentia; family Sciuridae; genus Glaucomys; species Glaucomys volans. The sequence continues at coordinate 686,290 of JAJEJO010000214.1, forward strand.
ATATAACAGAAATTGGCAGGTGAGCAGTCCAGAGTGTGTGTTGGAACACCAAGGTCATCAAGGACTAAGACTCTTCCTTACTTCACTTTTTCTTCATCATCCTGTCACATTCTTCATGCAAGATAGCTTCTGGGTCTTTGGCCAGGAGGCCCTCAGGAAGGAAGTTAGGCAAAGTAGTATCTCCTATCTTAACAGTGTCTTTCCAAAGCCTTCCCAGATGCCCCATGAAATTGCTGCTTATATCTTATTGTCTTTAATTCAGTCACATGGCACACTTAGCAGAATGGGAGGCTGGGAAATATAGTCTGGCTGGGGACATTTTTCCCCTGAATAAAATTGGAGCTCTGTTTTGAGAAAAAGGGAGGGAGAGAGAATAAGTAACGAAGTTTCCTTCTTATAGAAGAGTCACTGTCCTAAGCAGTCAGATATTCACCTGGGAGTTCAGAGACTCATCATAGGTGAGAGCAAAGTGGCCATTGATGGAGTCACTCATAGAAACACAGTCTAGTGATCTGACATCACTGGGTGTGGTCTGTTGTCAGAGATGTGCCTTTCCTGACATGTGGTTAATCAGCAGGCTCCCTGCTATTGATCCCAAGCAGGAGAGGCAAGAGGAAAGAAGCAGGAGGAAAAAGGGGAGTCAGCAGGAAAAAGAGGGAGAGAAATTCAGAATCTCTAGGTAGACTAAAGATCAAAAAGGTGAAAGAACAATAAAGTGATGGGCCTAGAAACAAGGCTATGTGAAGGACCTCAGAGAGAGAGCATTTAGAAATAGGAGAGAGCAAACGAAATCTATTGATAAACTATGGGTGTCACACTGCAGATCTCATATTTGCTTCACTTCTTGTGTTCACAAATTAACAGACAACTCAAGGAAGCCCTTTCTGGAGGTCTTCCATTGTCACAAGTAATGATGTACAGTCACATTGTTTTTAAAATCTAAAATAAAAACTATCGTCCTTAGTGCATCCAAGACTTCTTTAGACACAGCAGACCATATAACTACTGATTTGTTAAACACTTACTCGGATGATGACTATATTAAAAAAATCCAGAAGCGCTTAGAAGAAGATGCTTTTGCTCGGGAGCAAAGGGAGAAAAGACGGCGGAGGTTATTAATGGACCAGTTAATAGCCCACGAAGCACAGGAGGTAAGATGCTTAGGTGCTTTAAAGTACTGGGACACTTTATATGTACACAAATATGTTTCTTATACATGAATTGTGTGCCCCTCTGCATCAAATGTCACTGGTTCATCCTCACATCAGAATAGCAAATATGCCTAGGGAAATAAAACTCTATATATTTATTAAAGAACCTCAAATCTGTTGATGGTTGTACAACATTGTGAATTTATTTAATACCACTGAGTTGTGCACTTAAAAATTATTGAGATGATAAGTTTCATCTTATGTATATTTTACCACAATAATTAAACACTGATTTTTAAAAAAAAAGATCTAAAAATCTATGCTAACCATATGGCCTATTGTTACTCCTAGAGGCAAAGAGAACTTTTGGCAGAAGAGCTGTTCATCTCACAATGTGTTCATTAGTCTACTACAGTGGTTCTCAAATGTGGTTCCTGGACCTGCAGCATTAGCATAACCCGGGGTTTTTAGGAAAACAAGTCACTGGGCCCCACCAAGTTGAATCAGACACTGTGGGTGTGAGTCGCTCTGGTGGTTTTGATGCCGCTACAGGATTGGAATCACTGAGCAACTCTTACCTGGAACACACATTCCCTGTACCTCTTTGGTGCTCTGGGGACTTTCATGAGGCCTGGAGATACCATGATGAGCAGTAATAACAAGAAACCTGGTCTCTTCAAGCTCACCATGTAGAGAGAACTGCAAACAAGTGAGGACATTCAAGGGTAAAAGTGCTATGAAGGTAATGGGGGTGTAACCAGAGCCAGAGCAGGGAGTGCACCCGGCCCGGTACAGAGGGTAGTGTCTGAGGAATGACAGCAGAAGCATGGAGAAGGGTCAGGAATTAGCTACCTGAAGGCGGAAGTGGATATGGGGAGTGGAGGTGAGGGGGTTACTAGGGGATGCTAAGATGGTGGAAGGTAAAGTGAGTTTCCAGAGGAAAGAAGATCACATGGAAGGACTCAGTGCTTTTATTTTGTTTTTGTTTTTGGTTTATTTGTGGGGTTTTTGTTTGTTTGTTTGCTTTTTGGTACTGGGGATTAAACCCAGGGTGCTTAATCACTGAGCCATATACCCAGCCCTTTTTATTTATTTATTTATTTATTTATTTATTTATTTATTTATTATTTTGAGACAGGGTCTCACTAAGTTCCTTAGGGTCTCACCAAGTTACTGAGGCTGGCTTTGAACTTGGGAGCCTCCTGCCTCAGCCTCCCAAGTTGCTGGGATTACAGGCATGTACCATGGCAGGCTTAGTACTTTTTTCTTTTCTTTTCTCTTCTTTTCTTTTCTTTTCTTTTCTTTTTTAAAGAAAACTGTTAATATTTTTAAGAGTTTACTCCACATATACAAGTATAAGAATATAAAAATATAAATAATATGAGAGTACAGATAATAGAAAATATCACAAAATATAATAATAAACAATTTACAAAGATATTTACAATTATGCTATAATTATATTTCTAATTACTGTAAAAAGATGGATTACAAGGTTGATATCAGATTCTCTATGTAATTCTGTTCCTACTTTTCTTGGGAATAAAACACTCCGAGCACATCTCCATTTCAGTAAGTACAGTAAAATATACCTCTGTTCTAATTGGATGCTAAGAAATCCAGTGTAGAAGTAAAAGAATTTATTTATCCCTCTTCCAATTATTTGACATGCAAGTTCTTTATAGTATTTTTCTATCATAAAAATTACTTCAACATACATTCTTTCATACATTTACCTTTGCTAATGATCACAATTATTTTCTTATCAAGAGATCATAAAATTGGAAGTAGAATTGGAATTCTAAGGTGAAACTGTATGAGTTTTTTTTAACAGTATTAGGGTAGAACCTAGGTGTATTCTACCCCCAGCCTTTTACATTTTTTCTTCTTTGAGACAAAAGTCTCTGTGAGTTGTTCAGTCTGGACTTGAACTTGATTGTCCTGTATCAGCATCTTGAGTAACTGGAATTAAAGTGCGCATCCCAACAGCCAGCCTGTACAAGTATTTTGATACATTTTGCTCATGTATCACTGTAGTGATGTAAACTCCCAATAGCATTGGATAAGAAGGGCTGTATCCCCACATACCATGCCTACAGGGGCACTATTTCTGTAGTCTTGTACTAACTAAAAATCATGTCATCTGGCAGGAGTCGCCAAAGGCCAAATCATGATGAAAACACAGAGGAAGAAAGGAGATTTTTACAATTTCCTCTTTGAGTGCAAAGAGGAACCAGAGTGACGAGGTTAGACTTGCCTTTTAAAAGATCATTCTGTCTTAAGTTTGAAGAATAGATTGCAGGAAGGCAAAACAAGCCATAGCTGTTGCTGTCATCCAGGTAACAGGAACTCCTTCCTCAGTGAAAAATGCAATGTGAAATGTCACTCTTGGACATCTCTTTGTGCTAGGTTATTCCTTCAGACTCACTGATCTCTTTACTCAGTCAGCTTGATCATCTTCCTTTTAGTTAGAATTATAAATTAAGAATATTATATAATTGAAAAGATTTCTTTAAAACTACATATTTCAGGTTTTATCATTTAGCAATGGAATGTTGGACACACGTTTATGTATCAGAACACTTGTGTGTTGGCAGCAAGGTTTTCTCTGCCTATGATTTAGGCCTGGTGTTTACCTGGAAAATGGGGTGAATAAAATCTTCCTGGCTTTCCACACTTCCCACTAGGATACTGTTAGTATTGATGGTGAAGGGTAAAGCTGGAAATGTGTTTACCAGTTTGGGAATCCTGCAACCTAAGGGACACAAGAATCAGGGCTCTAGCTATCTCTTTTGTGGGAACCCCACTTCCTGCTACTGCTTCTCCATGTCTGGGAAAGCTGCTATGTTCCTATAAGTGGGCCTGGGACATGCAGCAAGGTTCTCCACCCCCGTGGCCTCCTGTCCAGGGAGAGTAGTGTACCAGCTTCCCCGTGCAACTGACACAATGACATGAGTGCACAAGGACGGGTGGACTCTTTCCATATGCTTCATGGCATGTTTGTCCATTCATCCTTCTTATTCAAAGAGAAAATGCTTATTTATTAGGGCTAGGCCCTCCTCTACTCCTTCTGGTACCCACTGCTTTTCAAGAGTATGATATAAATCCCATCAGTCCTAAATGGTTTTCTTCTGGCTCCATTTGCACAGAATCTATCAAAAATGCCTCCAAATATCTTCCTTAGCTGTTGCAGTTTTCCTCTGGAATTTATATGCCCTCATCTCAGTGTAGCTGGTGAACAGTGCCAGAGATAAGTGCATGAGTGGTTATCTTTCCTAGTGATTCACCAATAAGTGGAATTCTGTGGATTAAATTATGAAATTTATTTAGAAAGTTCATTTACTTTGATTTCTTGGAGCATAATTGTAAGTGGGAATGGAGGGGAAGAGAAGGTATGGTAGGAAAGGATTAATGCCACCCAAGGTTAGGGGTGCCAGTGGGTATAGAAAGGAGAAGGGGGTGATTTAAAACCATGCATAGGTTATATGAATAATTAGGTATTAGGTACTAGGAGTTGTAAAAGAAACTTAGTTGTCCCTGATATCTGTAACACGGAGTGTTATTACAGGATCATCACCTGAGATGGGGAAATGTAGGAAGAAGACCAGGTCTGAAAAGGAATTGGGGACTTTAGTTTTGAACTTGCTGGGTTTAAAGTACTTCAAGGTGCTCAAATGAAGACTTTCAGACTGGGAACACAATTTGGCTCCCAACTGGTTCTGTGACCATTTGGTTAGCATCTTTGTTAGTTCTTGGCCCCTGATCAGACATCTGTCTGCCAAGAACATTTCTATGATATTTCCTTGGAGCTGACATTTGAATGTCAGATTCCTCTCTCACTTCACAGCTTAAAGACCCTGGAATACTTGGCTGGGTCTTTTCCTGCAGTAGCCCATTCCTCAGTGAGAGCTGCATGGGCCTCTTTGGAGAATGAAGCAATGGCTTTGAACCAGTATAAACTTCTAGTTCCAACTCATGGGAGAAGCAGAGGGCCTGGCAATTGAGTTGAGGCTATTCTGGATTGCAGATTTGTTGAAATCCTCTCCAAATATAGTAAATATAATTAAAAGCGAAGTGAGTCTTCTATTATTTTTCCATTTTCCATTTTATTCATTGCAAACATCCATGTTCTAGGTTGAAGGAACATTTATAAGCTTCCCTGAGCTCCTAATAATAACTTATATCGTAGTTTCTATGAGAAAATATATCCTGCATTCCATTGAGATTTTGGGAAATAGTCTGTTTTGAAAATGTGAACTCCTTGTACAGTGGAAAAAAAAATTTATATTTTCCACTCAACTTTTGGGTATAGGTCCTAACACACTTGCTGGTTCTCCATACTGAGGCTTCATGTGCATAGCATTGACTCAGCCATCCCACAGTAATATCCTTCTCTTTCCTCACTTTAACCATAATGTGTTGTCATCCAGCGATAACCAAAGCATAACTGACCAATCTGATGTCCTTCCTAAGGGCTAAATGACCAGATCTAATCTTGTCAATTACATTGCCTTGCCGTATAAACACAGCCTAATCACTTGGAATTCACTTGGAATAATAAAATAGGTTTGTATCTTAAAAAAAAAACAAAAAAAACCCCACTTCGTTGGGACCGTGCCTCATGTATCAAAACTGCCCCCAAAATGTGGCAAATGCTTTGGCCTGGGATCAGTGGGTCTTGCTCCTAAGTCTTTGGTCTGTTGGTGGAGTTGACTGAATTATGAAAACTCCCATTAGGTCTTGCTGGGAAGACCCCCACAAGATCTCTCATTGTCTAGTAGAACAGACTATGAACTTGATGGCAGTGAAAGGGAGAATTAAGGAAATCTGACCCCAAGTGTTTGTTTTATTTTTATCTTACATTTTGTGTTTTGATTTTTGGGCTGATGTTCCACTAGTCAGTTCATACTTCATATTTAAGGAGTAGAGAAATACAGTCTACTTTTTGATTGGGATGCCTGAAGGGAAATACTGCAAGGCTGTGAACGACAAGAAGGGAAGAATCTGTGACCATTTTTGCATTCTGCCCCACCATCAGTATTGGGTCAGAAAACAATTATTAACATCAAAATTTTTATAACCGTATAAATAGATTAGACATATGTTTCAAAGTTGCTAATGATATTGTTTGTCCCAGTTCTCTTACCAACAGAAAAAAAATCATATACTTATTTCTTGAACTTAAATTTACATTTTTAAATAATGCCCAGGTCCAGGTTTCATCATTGGCATAGTGTCATTTTTGTGTCTTTGTTCTATTAAATATATGATACGGTTCCTATAATCTTCTGGTGGTAGATATCTTCTGACACAGTGTCATTAATGATTGGAGGAATCATAAATCATGGGATTGTTGATGCTAAGTGGAAAACTCCAGTGTTCAGGTGTTTGTCTATGTCCCCCATTGACTACTAAATTACCTCCACTTTCCACATGATGTCTCTGTTTAGACATATTGAGAGGGCTTCATGTAGCCTGGGAGAACAGCTTCCATCTTCAAACCTCTCTTTGCTTCCTGCCACGAAAAATACACCTGCGAAACAGAGCTACTTGCCCACAACTACAGTCAACTAATGGTACAATTGGAATGCAAAAGCCAGGTCCTGATTCCTACTTAATATTTTCCCACTCTTCATTACTGGTCCCCCTTCTATTCTCCTAAAAGAGCCAAATACATCTAGTTTCCATTTCAGATTATGACCACTCATATTATCAGAGATAAGTCAGTCATTTCCATTTAATTTCGTCTCCACATCCTATCAGTCTTCACATTTTATCAGTTTTTAGCCTTTCTTCATACAGATATGGAAATGTTGTCGCTGGGAACTAACCAGATCTGCTCTTTTCCTGGATGATGTCTGCATTTTAAAAAATGTTTACAGCTAGAAGTTCTGTTAGAATGCATGTAATACATTTCTAAACTTCTGAAAACACGCCTACAAATTGAGAATTACATTGCTCATTTGTAAAACCTTGAGGAAAAATCACCTAATTTGTTTTTCCTAATCAGATTTAAAAGAAGTAATGATTCATTTAAGTAATTGTGAGTTTCAAGACCATTACAATTCTAGATACCAAAAATTGTACAACCTCTTCTGGGAATTTTCTTTTTTATAATTTGATTTTTGTCATGTTCAAATTTAAATAAAATGGCAGAAATTGATTTAGATGAATATTAAGCCTTTTATTTATTATTTATGTATGGGCTTCGTAGCCCAATGGGAAATTTGGACGTGGCTTTGGTAGATAATTAGTCTCTGGCTGGTGTTTGCAGGAGGCTTATCGAGAGGAGCAGCTGATTCACCGCCTAATGCGACAGTCCCAGCAGGAACGCAGGATTGCTGTGCAGCTGATGCATGTGCGGCATGAAAAGGAAGTTTTATGGCAAAACAGAATTTTCAGAGAAAAACAATATGAGGAAAGACGACTTAAAGATTTCCAGGATGCTCTTGATCGAGAAGCGGTAAACATTATCTCCCTTAAAAATCTTTCTGAGGTTACTTTCGACCCTTTCTACCAAATCATGGTAAACAAAGCTGTATTTTGTTGTAAAATTGCTGAGAGTTAATTTTTTATATGCCTGATAATTTGCCACCCATTTTTATTCAAATATAACTACATATTCAAATATAATATTAACAGAGAAGATGGCCACTACCTAGTCTTTTCTTTTAGTTCCAATTCTAACTTCTTCACAAAAAGGAAATGGAAGAATGATGGTGCTTTAGTAAAAAAAAAAAAAAAAAGTAATAATTTAGTAACTAAGTGTTGAATGACCACCATCGATCCTTATGTCCTGTGTCTCTGGCCATGTTAATTATCTGAAGCTTCTTATCCAATTAATTCCTCAGGAACGGCTCATGGCAACATTATTCCCTGAATTCTTGTATACTGATAAGGGTGTGTCTTCTGTATGCAATTGTCAGGTTTGACATCTATAAAATGTTTCCTTCGTTCACCCTTTTGCTTGAATACCTTAAATATACCAGTTCATTTTATTCAGGTATAGCATGTTACTGTCAAACTGATGATAATCACATTTTCATTTCTTTGAATCATTGTTGGTTTCCCCTAGATGCCCAGAGCACTTTCTTTCAAAGTCCACTACTTACTAACTTAAGCATGGATGTTGTTTATGCTCAGCAAATACTCTGAGGCAGTGAGATCTTTTAACCTGCTTGCTTTCAGCAGGACACAATTAGTTTTTCATAAACCATCCCTTGCCTTCTGATCAAACAAGATATCCCAGGCCCATATGGCATTATTCCTTCCTCAGGACTCTAAGGAGTCATTGATCTAGGTTCCTCTGGAGTGTTGCACTTGGCAACGTTACATGGAAACCAAGATCAGGCTTCCGGGCGTGCCATTTGGTACTATGGTGCCGTTCTTAGAAATATAATTTGGAAACTATCGTGTTCTCCAGAGTCAGGAAAGGAAAGCAGTGTTTCTTCGTAGAACAGGAAGAGCCCAAATGATGGAGGTGGGGAGCCATACCACATGAACTTGAGGTGCATGAATGCTGACTTCCAGGGTCCTCTTAGGCCTCAAGAGCTGAACTATCTGCTTGCTTGCTTCCTCCATCTCATTGTTAAGAGCAGGCTTGGACGGGTTGAACAGTATTAACACTTACATTAGAAATAATAGTCTAACTGACTGTTTGGAAAATAGGTTTCTTTCACAAGCCTGGTTAATTAAGAGCAAAGAGTTTTAGTTGGACTGAGCTCACAGAGATGGAAAGCATCACCACATCACCTGTTATTTTTTTATTTATTTCTTTCCCCACCCCAGCCTCTCTCTCCTTCCTTTCTCTTTCAAGAAGGCATATTGCTATGCTGCCTGGCTGAACTCAAACTCCTGGGCTCACACAATTCTCCTATTCCAGCCTGCTAAGGAGCTGGGACAACAGGCAGATGCCACTGAGTCACCTCACTTGTTCCTTCTTTAACTGAACTTGAACTGACTTCAGAGGATTTGGACACAGACTTACTAAAGCCTCAGAGACCTAAACAGAAAGGTTCGGAAGCACCTGAAACAAAGGACATTTTCTGTTTTCTATAACTGAGGTGCCTGCTGCTCTGGCACCCCTTCCTTACAGATGCAGGATTTATATATCCAATATAAATATTGGATTTATCAACTATTCCAACAACAGTGGCTGGTATTTAAGAAGGATCCCAATATAGGTGTTGAATTCAGTTTATCAAATGAATACTGCTACATTTTCTTTCAAATATCACTCACTAACTACACAAAATTTATTAACTAAAGCACCATCATTCTTCCACTTCCTTTTTGTGAAGAAGGAAGAATTTTTTAAAATTGCTGTTTTCCTTTACTTTAGTTTATATTGCTGTTCTTATAGTTTTGTTTTGTTGTTTGTTTGTTTGCTTGTTTGTTTTGGTACCAGAGTTTGAACCCAAGGGCACTGAGACACTGAGACACTGATCCACATCCCCAGTCCTTTTTTATATTTTATTAGAGGCAGGGTCTGACTGAGATGCTCAGAGCCTCACTAAATTGCAGAGGCTGGGTTTGAACTCACAATCCTCCAGCCTCAGCCTCCCAAGTCACTAGGATTACAGGCATGTACCACTTCACCCAAATGTTCTTACAGTTTTTATTATTGTTTGTGGGTGGCAGGAAGGGAAGAATTCCGTTCCTGCCACCTTTAAATTTGTGATATTTTTAAAGTTTCTTAACATTCACAGACTATTATTAATATTTGTGTTATTTATGTAATCATCATTACTTACTATTCCATGGGTCACCTTCCCTTGAGTTCTGCTGTGGAACTCAAGGGAAGTTGTCCTCCTTCTTTTCTGGTGGCTCCTTCCCAGTCTCTTTTGCAGGCTCTTTCTCTTCTGACACAAATACATTTATTGTCAGGGTTCTTCAAAGCTTAGTCCCAGGTTCCCTTCTTTCCTTGTCTTATTCCTCAATCTCCTCACATCCACGGGTACAATTACTGCAATAGACCAATGACTCAGTCACTTAAGGTCTCTGCCCTCTGAGGTGTAGATCCATGGGTTTAACTGCTTCCTTGACATCTCTAGTCATGTACTTCACACACGTTTCAAGTTCAACATGTTCAAGGTCAAATTTGTGATCTTTCCCACTAAACTTGTCATTTTCAAGGTTTCATAGCTCAACAAATGGCATCACTATTTATCAACTTCTACAAGTCCCAAACTTATGACCCACTTGAAAGCTGCTTCACCCTCACTTCTCCATATCTTAAACATCTCTAAGTTCTATCAATTTTGTGCACTCACCTTTTTTTGGATTTGCCTGTTTTTCTCAGTATCTATACCACCACCTCCGCTTTCTACTACTGTAGTGGTTCCCTTCATCCATTTTTGGTGTATATGAATTAGTAACCATAAACTGGGGTGAAAGGACATACCATTGTCTATGTTCTTCAACTCAACCTCAGCTGGACTCCAGCCACTCACCTCTGCCCACACAGATGCACACTGCCCCTTGACAAGGGTCAAGTCACTGGAGGAAACACTGCATTCACCAGGCACAAGCCTAGTTGTTGCCACTGAGGCCACTGCTACCACAGTCCACATGTGCCCCCCAGCAGCATAGCAGTCCTGGGGAGGTTGCTCCAGTTTTTTATGGTCTCCCACATTATCCCCTCTGAACTTTGCTGCTCCCCAAGAGTGGCCACTTTACAGGATGTGTGGCTTTTCCTCTTTCTGAAAACCTTCTTTCATTTGAGATACATAAATTATTTTGCCTGCGAATTAGTCTCTTACTAAAGTCAGAAGAATAGTTATGTCTTTTTGTCCTGCAGAAATTTCCTAAAGCAGGAATTTTTTATTTTAACTGCTCAAAAGGAAGAAAGAGAACCAACATAGATGAAAGATTGTTGACCTCCTCTCTCATCTCCTCCAATCTATTCTCCATTCTGCAGTCAGAGGCCTCTTTCTGATGTCCAGATTTGACCATTGCTTTCTCACTCAGAATCACATCCCTGGCTCCCCATCAGCAATATCCTGGTTCTTGACCCCACTGCCCTTTGTCCACTGGGCTCTGCTGCTTCTCTCTGCTCTCAGATCACTGAATAAGTCCTTTCTCTTCCCATCCCTTCCCGCCACGTGCCTTCATGAGGGAACACTCATCTTTCAGAGCTCTGTGCACTTGCCTCTTTTTGTGTAGGTCAAGGTGCCTACTGTGTGTCCCTGAACTCACAGTCTATCTCTGGTTACATGCCATAGTGGGTGATTTAACACTTACTTATGTGGCTTTATGACTGTTTACAAATCCCACTGGCATGAAAGCCCCATGAAAGGAGGATTATGATTGCTTTTCAATTTTTATTTGATTTTACTAGTACATTATAGTTATACATAATATTGGAGTTCATTCTGAAATAATCATACATGCATAGAATAGAATTTGTTCCACTTAAGGCCTCTCCTAATGTCTGCCACATTTTAAAGGGGGTGGGGAGGGAGAGAAGGAGAGAGGAGAGAAAGAGAGAGAGAAAGAGAAAGAACTCTGTGTTTTTAACCTTCAAAAGATTTCTTTCAAAAAATGTGTTTTCTTTTAAAATTAAATCTGCAGATCTCTTCCGTTAAGGCAATTGAATATCTATTCTATATGAAGATAATCCCTGATTTACAATTTCTGTGCCACCTCCATTTTCATCACTAATAATCAACTACAATCGTATTTAACATTCTGAGCACTTTCTTTGAGTCAAGCACTGCACTACACTCATTACATGCACTTTTAATTCTTGAGACAGCCACAAGTAGACACCACTCTTATCTAAATTTTACACAGAAGGAACATGAAACATTGAAGGCTCAAAGTCACAGCTTGTAGTGCTGTCGCAGGAGCAAAGCCTGCTCTATCAGACTCTAGAATCCAAGTTCATAACCACTGAGATTTGCTACCTCCCACTGACTTCCTTTTCCCTTTCCTTCTTTCTCTTTTTAGGGCTGCAACCTACTTTGCTGTCATGAGACAGGAAATTGTGGTGGGTTTCACTCAGAGTTAATGATAGACATAGAAAAGGAGGGGAAGGAAGACTAAAGAGCTGGATGGAAAGGAGGAATGGAAGAAGGGGGAAGGAAAGAAGGGAGGGAAGAAGAAAAAAAGGAAGAGAAGTGGGGAGACAGGCAGTTGTTCTTTTGCTGAGAGGGGAGTTTTCTGTTCCCTTTAAGGTTTGGTTTTCCTCACCTCCTAAATATTTCCAGATGTTTCCCAGACACTGGTAAACCAAGCTCATGACCCATTTTGGTGCCACTCTCTCCATGAGTTCTCATTGGATTTTCCTAGTCTCTTAGATTTCTTTTTCCTCTGAACTCTTCACAGCTTATGAAGCATGCCATAAAGCTTTGTACTTAAATTGTATTTTTTCTTCATGAAAACCAGGCTTTCAAAACAGTATAAGAATGATAAATTCTGGTGTAATTCCTAAATGTACCAAATGTATGAATAGAGGTCATCCAGGTCAACCTGGTTCCCACCAAAAATGAAACAAACGTGCAAAATACACCAGTGACAGCAAATCAGACAGTGGCCTTACATAATGATCCACTGTCATGCATTTAGTCATTGATGAATGGTATCATGATAAGAAGTGCTCACTCTGACCAGATGGTTTGGTTAATTATGGGGGATGGTAAGAATTGCTGATGTCCTCACTTTCAGAAATGGGGGGACATAAAGAGGCTAAACAACCTGCCCAGGTTTCCACAGTTTGAACTTGAATTCTGGAGTTTAAATTCAAGTACACTTTCTCCAAAGTCCAAGTTCACTTCCATTTATCCATTTTCCATTGACTAGGTGGAGATACAGGAGGAAATCTTCCTCCTGGGGCAGATGAGCATGTGGTCAAATCTATCAAGAAGCTGATGCAGCTATCAAAAAGCAACATTTGACCACTCAAATCCCACCAGTTGAGTGTTGTGTGCTCCCAGCTGGGCTAGGCTGTTTGACCTTTGTGCACCCTTTGTGTAAAGAAAGGATCCCCAACCAAGTAGAGCGTGATGACAAAATTTTAAAATATTTTAAAATTTTTTAATTTTTAAATATCTTTAAATATTTCATTACTTTTTACAGAAATAGATGTTTCTACAAATGAGTGTTATCGATTTGTTAAGGCTATAACAGCAAAGAGTTTGTAGTTGTTATCATAACACACTCTACATTTGTTGTCAAATATGTTATGATCTCAAACCACTATGATCAGAGGATTTCCAAACTATTTTATAAGTGTAAATCAATATCATAGAACTACCCTGCTGAAAACAAAGGGCAGACACGTCCAGACCAAGGCTCCTGGGTTGGGGGTGAAGGTCCTTTTATGCTTCTGGTCTGTGATTCCTGTTTGCAATCTGTGAAACCAGGACATCTTTATGAAAGATCTTACCACCCAATTTATCATTAACCATGTTGGCTTTCCCTGGTCAGATCACTTCTCAATGTACTATTTTGTTGATAAGCTAAAAGTAGAATAATTCCAATATTATCTTTGCCTTCATATTTCAGTACTTAATTTATTAAGGGGAAAGAGCTCATTCATAATTACCTTCTTCCTGATGTAAAAAAATGTTTCATTCTATTTAAAGGGTTTTTGTGTCTTGGACTATTGAAAAGATGACATTATTTTCATTTGACTCATTGCACAATCATAGTGGCTTAAAATATGTTTTTCCCATTTTAGGCTTTGGCAAAACAAGCCAAGATTGATTTTGAAGAACAAATCCTCAGAGAGAAGGAATTTCATGAGCAGATTGCTACGGAAAGAGCTAAGGTTTCTTATAAAAAGCATTATGATATATGTGCAGAGATTTTGGATCAAATTCTTGATTTGTCCACAAAAGTGGCAGACTATCGAATGCTAACAAATAAGTAAGTACTCTATAAGTAAGTACTCTTTATATAATCAATACAGCTGAGATACCACAGATAATGAGAATAGATGATTGGGAAGTAGACACTAGGTTGATACATAAAGAGAGACAAGGATGTTTCATAAAAAGACCAAGAAGTAAAGTCCAGGAGCTCTTGATTGCTGAGTTGATTCACCCACTGACTAACCTCATTTCAGGTATTTGTATATCTTTTTCCATTTAGTATTGTGTCTGTTCACCTGTAATTTATAAGAACAACTATAATAATTTATTTGGAACACTTGTAATTTGCTAGAAGAATGGAGTTTAAGATTATTTTACTAATTATTAAGTCTATTTTCATCACACCTTGTTTCTAGAAGAAATTAGCATATCCGTAAGGAAATATTCAAAAGTACAAAAATGAAGAATATGCCAATGTCATAACAAAGGAACATCCAAATTAAAATAGGAAGCTTAGACTAAGGAATAAACTGAAACCCATTATGTAAGCATTTGTAGATTTGCCAGTCATGGCAACTGAGCTGCACATTTGGTCTGGCCTTCCTAGTGACCAATGGGAAAAAAGAAACACAGCATGTCATGTGATTTCCATTGTTCATTCCATTTCTCTACAAAATGCAGAACTTTTCTTGGCACTCAGTTCAGAGCAATTATTTCCTTACGTGATTTCATCACAGGCACACTACATAGTGTAGGTGATCGTGTGAACAATTGTCTTCCACCAAGTCTTTCAAGCAAATGTGGTATGTGGACTCACTGACCTGCTTCTTGTGGTATGTTTTGCTAAAAGCTGAAGAACACACTGCAGTAGGTCTCAGTGAAAGCAGTTACATAAGACTAGGATAATACAACCTAGTTAAATTGGCATACCTCTCAAGTACCCAGGTTGAGATCTTGAGACCCCACAATGAAATTAATGAGAGTCAGATGCCCAGCAGGGTAGACAGAAGAGAAAAACCATCCATGTCCCCTGTACATGGGAAAAGGGTTTTCTCCATAGCTCTCACCCCTGTGACCATGTGTCTAGCCCAGTTTCATATAAAAATCTCCTAAAAAAGGTTATGTGGTTATAAAAGTCTCATATAACCTTGAAGACATTTTGAAGATAAAACTAATAAGGCATAAGATTGAGAAAAAGAAAATGAATCACAGCAAAAAGTGAAAGTAATTAAAAAGTAAAGTTTCAAAGAAACTTTTCAGATTAATGTAAATTCAACTCATCAGAAATTATCAGAACAAAATTAGGAAGAAACTAAACCATAAAAGGATTCAAAAGGGAAAGGGGACACAAGTCAGTATCATTAATTTAAAAACAGATTAAATGACAAAAAGTTAAAAGTAGGAAATTCAAATGTAAAAATTATGAAATATTTTTAAAGGAGAGAAATTATAAGATAAAGCAGATTGATGTGGTACAAACTGCTCCCATGAAGAAGTGGCCCATGATGGAAACTTTTAGACAAAACTACTCTGCTCCCTCCAAATTTCACAAACAGAAGTAGCCCCACTCCACCTGTGCCAGAAAAGACCAGGTGCACAACCTGTCACTCCCAAGGCTTAAAGAGCCAAAAGGTCAAGCAGGAAGCAAATATTCCTCCCCCACCTAAGAGAGGCAGGCACACAGGTGCCTGGAGGAGAGTGGGGAGTCACACCCAGTAATAACAAAGTCATTGCCACCACAGTGTCATTGGAGACACTGTGAAGCCAAAATTCCACCTCCCCCAGCAGTAACAAGGGTCTTCCACACTTATCAGTAACAAGATGATATCACCTCTTTCCTTTCCCGGAACAAGTAAGAAAGAACACAACAACAACAACAAAAAACTAGGTTGGGAATGTTGTTCAGTGGTAAAGCAGTTACTTAGCATATGCCAGGCTCTGGGTTTGATCCTCAGCACTACACACAGGAAAAAAGAAAGAGGTAAAAAAGAAAAGAAAGGTAAAACTGGAGACTTACATAAAATCCAACATATTATATTACAAACATATCTAGATTTTTATTTAAAAAATCACCCATCCTGCCAAAAACAAGAAAGAGTCAAACCAAATGTAAAATGACAATATATGACCAGGCACTGTGGTGCAAGTCTGTAATCCCAGTGGCTCAGGAGACTGAGGCAGGAGGATTACAAATTCAAAATCAGCCTCAGCAACTTAGTGAGGCCCTAAGCAACTTAAAGAGACTGTCTCAAATTTAAAAAGTTTTAAAAGAGGAGGGTGGTTGGGGATTTGACTCAGTGGCTAAGTGCACCTGGGTTCAATCCCCAGTACCAAGAAAAAAAAAAAAAAAAAAGGACATTATATGGATGCTGGATGCTGTTATAGGTTGAACTGCATCCCCCCCCCAAAAGTTATGTTGAAGTCCTTACCCCTGGTATCTCAGAATGTGACCCTATTTGGAAATAGGATCATTGCAGTATGCAGTATAAGAAAAGTGAGATCATACTAGTTAATTCAACACAATTAGAGCAAGGAAATAAACAGGGAGAGTATCATCTTTGTAACAAAGGCAAGCTGCAGCTACAAGCCAAGGAATGTCAAAGATTCTCAGCAAAACACAAAAATATTAACAATACAAGCAACAATAAATGTTGGCGAGGATGTGGGGAAAAAGGTAAACTCATACATTGCTGGTGAGAATGCAGATTGGTGCAACCATTATGGAAAGCAGAATAGAGATTTCTCAGAAAACTTGGAATGGAACCACCATTTGACCCAGCTATCCAACTCCTTGGTTAATACTCAGAGGACTTAAGATCAGCATACTACAGTGACGCAGTCACACCAATGTTTATAGCAACTCAACTCACAATTGCTAAACTATGGAACCAACCTAGGTGTCCTTCAGCAGAAGAATGGATAAGAAACTGTGAGATATATATATATATATATATATATGCATATATATATATATGCATGCATATATATATATATGTCAGAATATTACTCAGCTTTAAAGAAGAATGAAATTATGACCTTTGCCAGTAAATGGATGGAGTTGGAGAATATCATGCTAAGTGAAATAAGCCAAACCCAAAAAACCAAAGGCTGAATGTTTCTCTGATATGCGGATGTTAATTCACAATAAGGGGGTGGAGACGCTAAGGAAGAATAGTTACTCTAGATTAGGTAGAGCAGAGTGAACAAAGGGGAAGGGATACAGGGGTAGGAAGGATAGTAGAGTAAAACAGACATTATTACTTCATGTACATATATGACTGCATGACCAATGTGATCCTACAATGTGTACAATCAGAAAAATGAGAAATTACAATCCATTTATGTATGATTTATCAAAATGCATTCTACTGTCAGATATTAACTAGTTAGAACAAATAAATTATTTTTAAAAAGCTATGAAGGCAAGGAAGGATTCAGAGGGCATACAGCCTTGACCACACCTTGATTTCAGACCTTTAGCCTACAGAACTGTAGGACAATCATTTTCTACTGTTTTATGTTACCCAGTTTGTGTTACACTGTTACAAAAGCCCTGGGAATGAATTTGGATACAAACACTGAAATGACAGAGATCTTAGAGTTACCTGATATTGTTGTTTGGATATGAGGTGTACCCCAAAGCTCCTGCTAATGCAGATGTACTCAGAGGAGAGATGATTGCATTAAGAGAGCTGTAACCTAATCTGTCCATCCTAATTTGAATGGATTGAATGGCTGGTAACTGTAGGCAGGTGGGGTGTAGCTGGAGGAGGTGGATCTTGGGGATGTGCCCTAGAGCGGTTGTTCTCCCTGCAGCCTCTTCCTCTCCTCTCCTCTCTGCTTCTTGCCATAAACTGAGCAGCTGTCTTCTGCTGGGTCCTGCCCACAGGATATTCTGCTTCATCAGAAGTCCAGAGCAGTGGAGTCTGCCTTATATGGACTGAGCCCTCTGAAACAGTGAGCCTCAAATAAACTTTTCCTCATCTAAGTTGTTCTTATTTGGTGTTTTGGTTACAGCAATGAAAAACCTCACCAAAACACCTGATGAAGATTTTTAAATAGCCACGGCAAAATACTTTAGTGAGCAATTACAAACATGCTGAAAACCAGTGATAATTTTAAAACTTACCAAAAATTTAGCAGAGAAATATCATACAAAGAAGAATAGGGATTTTATAACTGAAAAATACAATAACCAAATAAAGAACAAGCTTAGTGGTTGGGCTTACCAGCAAAACGAAGGGGGACATCAGAGGGAATCAATGAACTAGAAAATAAAGCAATACAAATTATCCAATGAACAACAGAGAGAAAGTAGGCTGAAAAAATTGAGTCTCTGCAACTGGTCACCCATGTTGCATTACTTAGCTTTCTGTCATTATAATGAATGTCTGAGATAAACCAACTTACAAAGAGAAAGTTTTATGTTTGCTCAAGGTTTCAGAGGCTTGGGTCTATGGATGCTTGTTTCTGTTGCTGTGGTGAGGAAGAGCACCATGTGGGTATGCAGCAGAGGAGGCCTGTTCACCTTATGGCAGACAGGAAGCAAAAGAGAGGACAAGAAGCTGGGTTCTCAATCTTGCCTCAAAGGGCATGCTTCCAGTGACCTAACTTCTTCCCACTATGTCTCACCACCTCCCAATAGTGCCACTGGCTGGTGACCAAGGCTTGAACACACGGGCTTTGTGGGAGGACACTAAGATCTAATCCATCACTCATGCCCATTGCAGTCCTAGAAGCAGAGGAAAAGAAGATGGGACTGAGAGAGCCCACAAAGAAATAGTGCCTGAGAATTTC
The DNA here is from genome assembly GCA_020662805.1 of Glaucomys volans. Classification (NCBI taxonomy): domain Eukaryota; kingdom Metazoa; phylum Chordata; class Mammalia; order Rodentia; family Sciuridae; genus Glaucomys; species Glaucomys volans. The sequence continues at coordinate 705,053 of JAJEJO010000214.1, forward strand.
CCCAGTGTGGCAAGTGACATCCAATTATAAATTCAAAAGACTGAGCAAACTTCAAAGAGGATAAACTCAAAGAAACCCATACAAAGGTAGATCATAAGTAAATTTAAGAAAACATCATGAAAGTACCCAGCAAAACAAAACAGCTTACCTTCAGAGGCAAATAATTCAAATGACAAAAGATTATTCACCCAGAAACCATAGAGACCAGGAGGAAGTGGCATAGTGTTTTTTTCAGAGCTAAAAGAAAAGAACTCAGCCCAGACTCCTGTACCCAGTGAAAATACCCTTCAGAAATGAAAAAGAAATCTGATATTGTCAGAAGATGCTAACTAAGAAAATTTGTTGCCAGTATACCTACCCTTAAATGAATGGCTAAAGGGAGTTCTTTATACAGAATTTTTTTTTTTTTTCAAAAAGGACCTTAGAATTTCAAAAACAAAGAACAAGGAAAGCAAAAATAGGAGTAAATGAAAAAGAATTTTTTTTTTCCTCTTGAGAAAGCAGGTAAGCAGTTGAAGAAAAAAAATATAACCCTTTCTGGTATAATTCAAAATGTACATATAGGAAATATTTAAGAATTAAATTATAAATGGATGAAAGTAAAGGTACCTAAAGGGAGGTAAGAATTCTGTACTTAAACTGATAAAATGATGAGGTATTAGTTGTTATAAATTATGTATATATAATGTAATGCCTAACCCAAGTAGTAAAAAAGTCTGTGCAAAGAGATATACTCTTAAAACACAATTGTTTGGTCAAAATGGTATTCTAAGAAACAGTCATCTAACCCATGGGAAAGTATGAAAAGGAAACAAAATTAAAAAACAAAACAAAAACCTCCCAAAGAACAAAAAATAGATTGATAGACCTAAGCCCTAAAATAATCCCTACATCTCTAAACACACCAATTAAAAGATAGAGTTCGGAGAAATGGATTAAAACTCATGATCAGTTTGTATGCTGTCCATGAGAAACTCATTTTAGAAATAATGATAGAGGCAGATAAAGGGTAAAAGAATGAAAAAATGTGTATCATGCAAATACTAGTCAAAAGAAAGAATTAGTGACTATATTAACATCAAAGAAAGTAGACTCTAGGGTCAAAAAATCTGAGAGCAGAAAGAGCCATCATATGGTATAAAAGGGTCAATGCACAAAGAGAACAGCGATCTTAATTGTGTATCCACCAAACAACAAAAGTGCAAAATACTTGAAGCAAAACCTGGTAGAACTGAAAGACAAATGGAAGATCCACAATCATTGTTGGAGACTTCAATAATTGGGAGAAAACTAGGAAAAAAATCAGCAAAGATATAGAAGAAATCAGCACCACCAACCAATCAGATTTAAACGACATTATTGTTGATTACTTTACCAGCAACATCAGAGAATGTGTACTTTTCAAATGCCCATAGAATTAATACCAAGATAGATCATATATGTCCTAGGTCGTAGAGCAAACCCCAATAAACTTAGAAGAATACAAATCAGAGTGTTCTCTGACCACAGTGGAATCAAAACAGAAATCAATAACATAAGGGTAAGAGGAAAAACTCCAAATACTGGGAAACTCAGTGCACTTCTAAATATTCCTTGGATTAAGGAGAAGTTACAATGGAAATTTAAAAATTTTAAAAATATTATTACAACTTATTAAATCTTGTGTGAAACAGCAAAAAAAAAAAAATCCTGCTGGCAGAAATTTAGAGTATAAAATGTGTACATTAAAAAGGAGGAAAATTTCAAATAAGTGATCTAAGCCCCCATCTTGAGAAACTAGAATAAGAAGAGAAAAAAAAATTCAAAGCAAGATGGAAGAAACTAACAGAGAGCAGAAATAAAAAGAATTGAAAATGAAGAGATAAAAACAATAGATAATTTAACATAAATGGCTAATTCTTTTAAAAAATCAATAAAATTGTCTAACCTTTTGCAAGAATACTAATGGAAAGAAGAGAGTTACAACCAGTTAATATCAGGAATAAATCAGAGGATATCACTTTAGGCCCATTAGGCACCAAAAGGATAATGAGAGAATTCTAAGAATAACTAAACACACACACTTTTTAACTTAGAAGAAAGGTCCAACTCCTAAAAAAACACAAAATACAACAGATTACCTCTATAAAACATATAATTTGAATAGACCTTTGTAGCTTTTAAGAAAATTATACTTATACTTTAAAAGCTCTCCAAAAGGAAATCTTCAGGACCATATGGTTTCACTGGCGAATTCTCCCAAACATCTAAAGCATTAACAAGAATTTAATCTAAAGAATTAATTAACAACAATTTAATCTAAAGAATTAATTAATTCTATACAACTAATTCTGTACAACAGCTTCCAGAAAAGAGAAAGGAGGAAGTACTTCCTCACTTTATCTTATGAATCCAATATAATCGTGATGGCAAATCCAGACAAAAACAGTAGCAAAAGAAAACTAGAGCTCAATATTCATTATGATCAAAGGCAAAATCATTAGTGAAAAATTAGAAAATAGAATTCAATGACATATAAGGAGAATTATATACCGACCAAGTGGTGTACTATAGGAGCACAATGTTGGCTCAGCATTCAAAATCAATCAGTGCAGCCCACACATTAACAGAAGAAGAAATAAATTACACAATCACATGAATCAATGCAGAAAAAGTATTTGACTAAATCTAACTCTCACTATGAAATCTCTCAGAAAAAGAGAAACAGAGGAAGAGACTTCTGAGCTTGACCAAGAGCACCCACAACTAATGAGGAAAGACTAAAATAGGGAGTGAGGAAAAGATGTTTATTCCCTCCACTCTTCCTCAACATAGCCTTGGAAGCTCTACCCAGTACCATAAGACAAGAAAAGAAAAAGTGTGCAGATCAGAAATAAAATTTGCCCCTATTTGCAAATGACATGACTATCAATTTAGAAAGTGCTAAGGAATCTACAATGAAACCCCTAGAACAACTAATAAGAGAGCTCAACGAGGTCACAGGATACAAGATCAATATTTAAAATATTTATGTACACTAGCCATGAACATGTGGACAGCTAGATTAAGAACACATTGCCATTCACAATTGTTTAATAACAAAGGCTCCAAACATAAGATGGAAAATACTAATTACATTGATTTGATCAGGACACACCATTTATGTGTTAAAATATCATACAGTACCTCATAAATATGTATGATTCTATATTAATGAAATTTTTAAAGTAATTGAGATAATTAGCTGTAAATATAACAAAACATGTACAGGTCTTGTACACAGGAAACTACACAAAACTGACAACAACAAAAAAGCAAATATCTAAATACTATATACAAAGAGACAGAATGTATTCATGAACTGAGAGACTCAATAAATATGTCAGTTCTCCCCAAACTGATTTGGTGTTTTATCATTTTCTATCAAAATCCCAGCAAGAATTTTGGTAGAGGGGCTGGGGTTGTAGTTCAGTGGTAGTGTGCTCGCTTAGCACACTTAAGACCCTGGGTTTGATCCTAAGTACCACATAAAAATAAAATAAAGGTATTGTGTCCCCCTACAACTAATATACATATTACATGTTAAATGTAGTTATTATATATATTGTTATATATATAGTATCCTTTTATATATATAAAAAATTTTGTAGATATATATACACACATATACACATACACACTCACATGCACACACACACACGTCTTTTCTAACATTGATATAAAAAGCAAAGTAACTAGCGCAGCTAAAATAGTTTTCTCACATATAGTATAAAAAATAACTTAAAATGGATCCTGGACTTAAATGTGAAAACACTAAACTATAAAAGTATTTTTAAAAATAGTTTTTAAATAGAGGGTTCTATGACTAGATAAAAAGTTCTTAGACTTGACACCAAAAGCATGATCCATAAAAGGAAAATGTAACAAATTGGATTTGTACAAGGTTAAAACCTTTTGCTTTGAAAAAATAAAAAGGAGAGAATGTTTGCAAACAGCATATTTAACAGAAGATATACATAAAGTATTCTCAATTTAAAAAAAAATCAATTAGAAAATGAACCCAAACCATTAAAAAACATTTTACTGGAAAGGATATTCAGGTGACAAATATATGCCTGAAAAAAAAATTTCAGCATCATTAGCCATTAGAAAATTTTAAATTGAAGTCACAAAGAGATATCATGATAGATCTATCAGAATGAAGGAATAATAATATCAGATTCTGGCAAAGGATGTCATTCATTGCCATTGATAATCTAAATGATACAGCCCCTCTAGAATGGCCCTTTAGAAAAACTGAATGACTTCCATAGGACATGTCTGGGCATTTATCCCAGAAAATCAAACTTACAGACATAGACCTGTAATTAAATGTTTATAAAAAGCCTTATTTAATAAATTATAACTAGTAACAAATTTTTTTAGTAGGAGATGGTTAAACTGTGGTACAACTATACCATGGAATATTACTTCACAATAAAAATGAATAAACTATTGCTACTTACCAATCTGGATGAATCTCCAGATAATTATGCAAGGTGAAAAAATAAAACCAATCCCAAAAGTTTACATACTTTATGACCCATTTCTATAACATTCTTGAAGTGACAAAATTATAGAAACTGAGAACCAGATTAGCCAATGCCAGAGGCTAAGGAGGGAGGTGAGTGGGATGAGAGGGAAGAGAGAACAATTGAAAGGAAACAGGAGGGAATCTGTGAGGAGGACAGTGTTCTGTGTCTTAACTGTATCAGTATCAAGTCCTGATTGTGATATTGTACTACAGTTTTACAAAACGTTACAATTGGGGGACACTAGGTAAATGATACATGATCTCTCTGTATTATTTCTCACAACTTCTGGGAATCTACAATTATCTCAAAAAGTTTAATTTAAAAAGTTAATGTTTAAATAGCAATGATAACATACAGGTAAATATAAATACCTCAGAGACTACTGGGCAAAAGCAGAACACATAGCTTGGATTTTCAGTCAAGGTATTTAAAGTCAAAAGAGATTCTAAAATTTAAAAAAAAAAGGAGTGTTACTCCAATGGAACCCCTTGTTTTGCTATGATAATATTTCTTCCTCCCTTGTTGTATTTTGAGTTAATAATGACTTTACCAGATCAGATTGATATTAGGTGAGCTGATAGAATTCAAATCATTTGAGAAAGTGGAATAGGTAGCTCAGATGTGTGCATAAATCTTAGGGGTTTCAGTTCACACAAAAGGAAGGCATTTAGGGCCCAGAAGTCACAGCAGCTGATTTTCTTTTCTTTTTTTTTTTTTAAATTTGTTCTTTTCAGATGTATATAACATTAGAGTTTATCAACATATTATACATATATGGAATGCAGCTTATTCTAAAAGGATTCCATTCTTGTGATTGTATATGATGTAGAATTTCACTGGTGGTAGATTCATTTTTGAACATAGGAAAGTGATGTATGATTCATTCTACTGTGATTCCCATTCCCATCTCCCCTCCCATACGTTCGAATGAGACCCTTTGTCTAATCCACTGAACTCCTATTCTTCCCCTTCCCCTCTTGTAATGTGTTGGCATCCACACATCAGAGAGAATATTTGGCCTCTGGTTTTGTAGAGATTTACTTATTTCACTTAGCATTATAGTCTCCAGATCCATCCATTTACCAGCAAATGCCATAATGTCATTTTTCTTTATGGCTGAGAAATATTCCATTGTGTATATATACCACATTTTCTTTATCCATTCATCTGTTGAAGGGCACCTAGGTTGGTTCCAAAACTTGGCTATTTTGAGTGAGCTGCCATAAACATTGATGTGGCTATATCATGATATTATGCTGATTTTAAATCCTTTGGATATATCCCAAGGAATGGGATTGCTGGGTCAAATGGTTGTTCCATTCCAAGTTTTCTGAGGACTCTCTGTGCTGCTTTCCATTGTGGTTGCACCAATATGCAGTCCCATCAGCAATGTATGCGTGTACCTTTTTGCTTAAATCCTCACCAACATTTATTGTTGCTCATATTCTTGATAATTGCCATTCTGACTGGGGTGAGATGAAATCTCATTGTAGTTTTAATTTGTATTTCTCTAATTGCTAGAGATGTTGAATATTTTTTCATATATTTATTGATCATTTGTTTTTCTTTTGTGAAGTGCCTGTTCAGTTTTTGCCCATTTATTGATTGATTTGTTTGTTTGGTGTCAAGGTTTTTGAGTTCTTTGTATATCCTGGTGATCTATCTGAGGTCCAGGAGGCAAAGATTTTCTCCCATTCTCTAGCCTCTCTCTTCATGTTCTTGATTGTTTCCTTTGCTGAGATTCTATCCCATTTATTAATTCTTGATTTTACTTCTTGTGCTTTAGGGGTCTTGTTAAAGAAGTCAGTTCCTAACTTGACATGATGGAGAGTTGGGTCTACATTTTCTTCTAGTAGGTGCAGGGTCTCTTGTCCAATTCCTAGGTCCTTGATCTGCTTTGAGTTGAGTTTTGTGCAGGGTGAGAGGTAGGGGTTAAATTGCATTCTGCTACATATGAATTTACAGTTTTCCCAGCACCATTTGTTGGAGAGACTATCTTTTCTCCAATGTATGTTTATGGTGCCTTTGTCTAGTATGAGATAACTGTACTTATGTGGGTTTGTCTCTGTGTCTTCTATTTTGTTTCATTGGTCTTCATGTCTCTTTTGGTGCCAAAACCATGCTGTTTTTTGTTACTGTAGCTCTTTAGTATAATTAAAGGTCTGGTATTGTGACAGCAGCTTATTTTCTTGCTCAGGAACTTCAGTGGATCAGGTGAGGACATGTGAAATCAGAATCTCAAGGAAAAGCAGAAGTTTAGGCAAGAACCAGGAAACAATATTCTTTAAGACTAGAGAAGCAATTGTAAAAGCATTCCTGCTTTTACTATTTTGTCTGTTCCTAGCCTCACATCAATACATGTAAGAAGAATTTTATGGTAAAGATGAGAGGGCAATTTTTTATCTTTTAAATATTTTTTCAAAATGTATGGACTATTTAATGGATTGCAATCAGGTAGCCCAAGAATCTCTACAAACGCCATGGAACAAGTATCACCACCACCCCCCCAAAAAAAACCTTCAAGGTTGTAAGGAGGAACACAGGTAATTTTAAATCTGTGAAGCCCTGATAAGGAGAAAGAAATGAGAAGAGGTACCTGAGAATGAGGTTGCACAGTCCTTGAAAACCCCTGACCACACAGCCCTTTAAGCAGGAAGAGGCCCCAAGTCTGTACCCAGTAAATCATTACTTCCCATCCCCCCCAACAGCCCCTGATGGCTTTTGTTCCACTTTATGTCTGTGAATTTGGTCAAGGTACTTCATGTAAGTGGGATTATATGCTCTTTAGTCTCTTGTATCCCTGTCATTCACTCAACTCACTGTCTTCGAGGTTCACCCATGTCATAGCACACATCAAAATCAAAGAGTATGTCTTAAGTTGTAATTTCAAACTCTAGGAACTGTTTTTTTTTTTTTTTTTCCATCTGAATCATATCAGGCTCTTTCCTTTGCACATTGTTCCTCTTGGAACAGTTTTCTAGTCCCTCTTTCCTGACTGCTAGACATTCTTTAGGCCTCAGCAGTCATTTCTTCAGAGACTTTCCCTGAATCAAATTCAGTCATATATACTGTTAAGATTTCCCATTGTGTAATTCTCTTCCCCAACTTTTAATTCATGCAATTACTTTTGCCCTTCTTTCCCAGGATTTGCAGTTGGAGGCTAGGGATTCCACTTGCTGTAATATCCCTTATGGCTGGTAAGATGAATGCAACTTAATAGGTCTGAATGAATGAATGCCACTTAATGCCACTGTCCCCAGACTTGCTTATTTGCCTGCCAGAACAGAGCAATATATCTAAAAATAATGAGCATGATTAGAAAACTTAGGTTCTCTAATCCTCAATTCTAACTTCAAATGACTATTCAACTTTGCAGCATAGTTTAAATGCTCTAGTATCTGTGTCCTCCTATGCAAAATGAATAGCCTGAATCTTTTCAAGGCATCTTTAAGATAATGGTTTACGTATTTGTACATAACTTGAAAAAGAAAATGTTTGTTGGTCTTATTGTCATTGCACATGCAGTAACCTTTGAAATTAGCTTCGAGCAGTTATTGCTATTTAATTCTGATGAAAGTGAGTTAATTACATAAGTACAATAAAAAGGTTAAGGTTTGAACTGTATTTTTAACTAACCATTGATTCATCTCTTCCTTTTTTTTAAATTTTTACAACAGTCTGATTCCACGTAAGTTGATGCATGACTGGAAGGAACTATTTTTCAATGGGAAGCCCTTATATGAGCAAATCTCTATTAAGCATCTGCCTACTAGGCACGCTGCAGGACGACTTGTAGAACTGGAGAAGAGGGACTTGCTAGACAACAATGATTATGAAGAATATAAGGTACATCCTGGTATGAAATCATTAGAGAATGCAACTTAATAAATTCTTTTTCCTTAACTTTAATCTTGTGATATTTCATTTCATTCATACTAATTAAAATAGACATTTTATGTTTGCATTTCCTTTGGGTTAATTTCTGTTTATGGAACAATTTTTAGATACCTAAACTATTCATTATCTATTATCTGTGGATCTCAGCAATACTAAAAGAGCAGTTTGAAAAAATTCAAGCATGAGACATTGTCTGGGAAGATAGATTTCAAGCTTTAAAAAATGTTTTAATTTGTTCATTAGCATTTTTCTTTGTATGAACGTTTGTCTATGTGGGCTTCAAAAACATTGTAAAAGGGATTTTTTCTTTTGTAATTTATCTCAATGATATGTAGCTTTTGCAGACAAAATGGAGAGGTATAGGTCAAGGTTTTATGATAGCATAGATTCAAACAACATTTTTTTCTAAAACTGGAAAAAAGTATTGGATACCAACTGTGCTTGTTATATATTGTTCATGTAAAATTATTATATTTTTTAAAAGTGGCACATATTCGTGGAGTACAGTGTGATAATTCAATACATAAGTACATAGTATGTGACTATAATTTACAATGATTTGTTATATGTTTTATAAATAACTATACAAGAGGAGTTTGAAGTTTCCCAACCCAAAGAAATGATAAATAATTAAGAAGATGGAAGTGCCAACTTGTTTTTTAGAAGATCTGTCAAAACAAACAAACAAAGAAAAACCTTAGGGATTAGACAGGCCAGAGGTTCACTATTGGCACCCCCAACTACTAACTGTAGACCTTAGGGGAATGGACATGTATGTGCTAAGAGATGCAGATCCCAGCTTATGAAATGAGAATAATACTATACCTACCTCATTCTGTTGTTTTGAAGTTTAATAGTTGTTGAACACTTAGCCAGTGGATTGCACATTGGATGCTAGTAATACATACTAATTTCTTACCCCACTCTGCTCCCCCCACACTACTCCTTCTCACCCTTGGAAGTAAAGAGGTAAAAATGATAATCTTGGATAGAAGCTCTGGCTATCCACAGTCATGGAATGAAGAATGAGGACGTTTATTATTAGAAATGTTGTTGGCTTCAGGTCCAGAAGGGCAGCAAGTGCAACATGAAAAGAGCTGCCAAGGAAAGATGGTTTGACCCAACTCTCTGCTCATAAGTAGTGAATACTCAATAGATGTTTGTTGCAGGAGACGCTAATAAGTAATGGCAATGAGCAGAGAAAAGAATAAAATAGCACGAATGTGTGAATTTTAAAAGAAGACAAGCTTGTGGTAAAGTGTTATAGAAAAATATGAGATGATCAGAAACTGAACATGTACCATACTTAAATTGAGTGAATCTACATTTGTAGCACTAAGATAATTTTATTTATTTGATTTTACTTGAATTCAAAGAATATATACAGATTTTTATTGTGTATGATTGTAGAACATATTATAGTGTGTCAACCAAAACTATATAGCCACCTAATAAAATGCTTTGACAACATCAAAGTAGGTTAAGGTATTTCTTTCCATTGCAAATTAAAGTCATTTTAAATTGACAAGTTAGAGCAGACTTATTTGATAATTTTTTCCAAGCAGTTTTTAAAACAAATATTAACCAATAATTATACAAATTAATGGGTTTCGTAGTGACGTTTCCATCCATGTAAATGCTGTGTTTAAATCATATCCTCCTCCCTTCTACACTCTCTCACTCTCCCCTCCCTCCCAGTTATCTCACGGTCCTTCCCCTTCCCTAATAGTTACTTCCTCTTCTACTTTAGGTCACTTTCTTTTTAGTTTTCACATATGAGAATTTTAGAGAACACATACAATATTTGTTTCTCTGTCTAGTTTATTTTGTTTAATGTAATGACCTCCAGTTTCATCCATTTCCTGTAAATTACATGATTTCGTTCTTTATACCTAAATAGTATATGTATAAAATATATGCATATCATATTATTATATATCATATCATATTATAATATATCATTATATTTTAATATATATTACACATACACACAATGAGATACTATATGTATGTGTGTGTATCCTGTTTTGTTTACACATTCATCCATCATGGACACCTAGGCTGAGTCTATAACTTGGTTACTGTGAACAGTGCCACAATAATGATAGGTATTCGGGTATCTCTTTTAGACACTGACTTCCTTTCCTTTGGCTAAGTACCCAAAAGTGGTATAACTGGATCACGTGGTAAGTTTTAATTTCAGGTTTTTAAAAACCTTCATACTGTTTTCCATGCTGGCCATACTAGTTTACATTCATCAACTTTGTGTAAGGATTATTATTCCTACATGTCTTCATATTTGTTATTTTTTATTTTTTTGTTTTGTTGCTTTTAATAATAGCCATTCTGACAAGGGTAGTTTTAATATGCATTTCCTGAATGGCTAAATATGTTGAACATTTTTCATATATATTGGCCATTTGTACTTCTTTTGAGAAGTATCTGTTGAGATAATTTGTCTATTTTTTTCCACTGAACTACTTGTTCTTTTGATGTTATGTTTTTTAGTTCTTTACATGTTCTGGATATTAATCCCCTGTCATATGGATAGTTAGAAAAGATTTCTTCCCATTCTCTAGGTTGTCTCTTCACTCTTTTGGTTGTTCCCCTTGCTGTGCAGAAGTTTTTTAATTTCTAATGCCATTTGTCATTTCTCACTTTTGCTTTCTGAGCTGTTGGAGTCCTGTTTAGGAAATCGTTGCCTGTGTGTATATCTGAAATTGTTTTTCTCTACTAGTTTCAAATTGGGGGGGTCTTAAATTAAGGTCTTAGTTTCACCCTTCTTCATGTGGACATTGTTTTCCCAGAACCATCTGTCAAAGGGGTTGTTTCCTGTCCAATGTCTGTTTGTGGCACCTTTGTCGAGGACCAGATGGTGATTTCTGGGTCCTATGTTCTACGTGCTTATTTTTATGCCAATATCATGTTGGTTTTGTTTTTTGTTTTTAACTATGGCTCTGTATTTTGAAGTAAGGTATTGCGATGCTTCCAGCAGTGCTCTTTTGCTCAGGATTGCTTTGGTTATTTGGGCTCTTTTGTGATTCCATGTACATTTTAGGACTTTCTTTTTGTCGTTCTATGATGAATAGCATTAGTGTATTGATTGGGATTGCATCCCAATCATTGCATCCCAATCATTCAATCTGCATTGAATCTGTAGGTTGATTTTGGTAGTGTGCCCATTTAAAAAAAATATTAAGTCTCCAAATCCATGAACATCTTTATTTTTTTTTTCAGTGTTCTATAATTTTAATTGTAAAGTTCTTTGACCTCGTTAGGTTTATTCCTATGTTTGAGGGTTTTTTAGTGTTTTTTTGAGGCTGTTGTGAATTGTATTATTTTCCTGATTTTTTCCTCAGCAAGATTATTATTGGTGTATATAAAAGTCAATGATTTTTATATGTTGACCTTGTATTCTACTACTTTTCTGAAGTGTCAGTTCTACCTCTTTCAATGGGTATATAAGTGTATCATCTTCAAACAGGGATAATTTGACTCCTTTGTTTCTGTTTGTATCCCTTTTATTTCTTTCTCTTGCCTGATTGCATAGGCAAAAATTTCAAGTACTATATTGACTAAGAGTAGTGAGAGTGGACACTCTCATCTCATCCCTGATTTTAGACAAAATACTTTTGGTTTTCCCCCACTCAGTATTATGTTGGTTGGGATTTGCTATATATAGACATTATTACGTTGAGGTATGATCCTTTAATACCTAATGTATTCAGGACTTTTATCATGAAGGGATGTTGAATCCTAGTAATTGCTTCCTTTTCATCTGTTGAGATTACCATGTGTGTTTTGTCCTCTATTCTATTTATGCTTTCTATTGTGTTTATTGATTTATGTTGAACCATCAGTGCATTTCCAGAATGGAACCAATTTGATTGTGTATGATCTTTTTAAAGTGTTGTTAAATTTGATTTGCAAGTATTTTATTGAGTATTTTTGCACCTTTATCGAGGATATTAGCTTATAGTTTTCTTTTTTTGCCATGCCCTTATTAAGTTTTGATAGCAATGTAATACTGACTACACAGTTTGGAAGGGTTCCTTCCCTTTCTATTTTATGGAAAAGTTTGAGGAATATTATTGTTAATTCTTTTTTGAATGCTTGGTAAACTCAAGTCTATCCAGTCTTAGGCTTATCTTTGTTGAGAGACTTTTTATGACTATTTGACAGATTTTGCTGATTATGGAACTTTTTTCTGTTATTTCTTCAACAGCTTATCTATGCTTGTTGTTCTCATGAGTTTGGAGACCAATTGGGCTACAGCTTAGCAAAGATTTGTCTTTTTAACTGCTTTTCTTGCTTGGGAAATGGTTACCACAGGAACATGCTTGTCGTACCCACATCCTGAAGCATCTGGTGTTTCTTTTGCAGGAAACTGTAAACTTATATTAGGAGTTTGTGAACGTCTGGCAATACAGTTTATTTTTGTGTAGAGCCTTTTCTATTTTTCTAGAAATGAAACTTACCTTAGATTTCTGATATATATTTACACACTCTGTTCCTTTTAATCACATAAAAGTAATACACCATACACAGATTTTAGGATATATTGTAAGTTATTCTAAATTCTCCAATTTTAGAACTTTTGTCTCTTCAAGAACTTGTCATGAACATTCTTACATAAAAATGAAATTTTCAATTAAAAAATATTTTATCTGAGTTAAATAGCCTATAATGGCAGTGCCTCCTGGAGTAGCCAATAGAAACAGTTGTTCATATTTGCTATTGAAAAATTCACTCCAGATTTTTATTGTTTCAAGTAAAAGTATAACAGAATTTAGTCTTCAAAAAGTTTACCTTCCTAACATATTTTATTGATGTCTAGACACACCATCCCTGAAGAACTGATATCTCCCAGTTTTGAGCTCATGCTTTTAAGAGCCCATGCTCTGTTGGAGTAAGCTATCATCCTTAAAATTTTAAAATATTGTACCAGAAATTGGCATAAAATCAGATTTTCTTTTTTGCCTGCATATACATCATATGTAGCTGCTGAAAATTTATCTCATTTATTTTCTAAATCATCACACTCTGGTTAAGAGGGAGATGATTCCACTTTAATTATTAACTTTAAATATAAATGTAGAGTTTTATTGTGAAGCACTGGAGGACTCTGAAAGAAAACAATGTTTTATGTTTTATTTTCAGATAGGCAATAAAACATGACTTTTTGAGTAGGGAGAAGTAGCAGCATACATGACAAAAGTGAGATGTTCTGTGAGGCCATTCTACTGCAAAAATTCCACCTGCCATTGTACTGAATGGCGCTCAGTATCATTCCTTTGCATTAAGATCTCAGCATCTGCTAAAATATAAACAAATCCAAGATAAGCAATAAGAATCACGATCAGTCTCCAAAATGGAAAAGAGCTGGGAAAGAAATTTAGCCCAAAAGAGAATATTCCCACTGTCATTCCAGTTTTGTTTTTATGCTTATTCATTTCACAAATGCAGTTTTATCTATTTGCTTGGAATTTTTCCTCCAACTCCTCAAATTTCTTCAGTAATGGTAAAGAGATCTGACTGGCTATTTTAAACTAAACCTCACTGTGTCTTGGAAGAGTCATTGGTATGCCCATGGTAACTAAGTATAGTAATTTTAACTTACAGAATATCAGATGATTAGTGTTCAAAGGAATCTATAGTTGTCGTAGGTCCATGGTTGTCAAGAAACAAGGATATTCTCTAACTGTTATGGGCTAAGGATTTCAGAGGGATGGAGTACATTGGTAGAGATTGGAGAACTTACATTTGTGGGGTAGAGAAAACAGGAGCAGAGCTTAGATCAAGGAAAGGTATTGGCTTCAAGTGAGTATAATTGGAGATAAGCAAGGTACATTACAGAACCATACTAGAAATAGTTGAATGAAGATATCAAGTTCAATGCATTAGAACAGAAATGAGAAATGGTATACAAAGCCAAAAATTGGCACCTTTATAGAAGTGGAATGGGACAAGGGATGAGAGAGTCAAAGACAAGGGTCCTGAAAGACTGATATGAATAATAGAATGAGCTCTCTATTTGCTTGTGATCACATAAATTAAGAAGAGTAACACTATTTCAGACTCCCTTCTATCTAGGAGTAGGCAAGACAGAGGATGGTCAAGGTTTCCCTGGGATCTCTCCCATTGATTTTCCTGGTTTGTCTCTTTTTTTGCATCAAGTCCACTCTCCTGAGTGACCCACTTTGAACACAAGTAGAATCAAAGTACTAGGCAAAAGTCTTATCCACCCACTGTTTGCATTAGATTTGTCTCTAAATTTCAGGTGCACTGAAATGTAAGTTTTCAAGATCAATGATCTCTCAAAGTGACTTAGTCTTGTAATCCAGCTCATAATTAGCCCAGTGATTCTGGCTGCCTGATATATAAGTATATTTGAGCTCATAACATTAGAAGAGGAAATCTGCCACTCCTCACAAGTGTTGAACTTTCTGAACTTCTGAAGTTACAAGGTAGAATGACTGGATTGCACAGCAAGATACCAGGCTCCTTTAAGTGAAGGCCTGTAGACCTTTACAGTGATCTTCATCACATGGTGGGTAATTGACCATGCTCAGTTAAAATTTTCCTCCAAAAATAAGAATGGTGGAGGCCCTTGCCCTAGATCTTCTTTTTTTTTTTTTTATTTACTTATTGATTCATTGAACACAAATGGAGTACAGCTATTGTTTCAAGGGTTGTACACAAAGTAGAGTCACACCATCTGTGCTTTCTTGCATGTACACAGGGCAATAATATCTGTCACACACTCTGTTATTGATTTTACTCCCCACCCGCCCCCACCCCTCCCTTCCCTCTATGCTACCTATCTTTCCTCCATTCTTGCCATCTTTCCCCCCCACATTATGCATCATCATTCATTTATCAGAGAGACCATTCGGCTTTTGGATTTTTGGGATTGGCCGATCTCACTTAGCATAACAGTTTCCAACATCATCCATTTACCTACAAATGTCATAATTTTATTCTTCTTTATGGCTGAGTAATATTCCATCGTGTATATATACCACAGTTTCTTTATCCAATCATCAACTGAAGGGCATCTAGGTTGATTCCATAATCTACCTATTGTGAATTGAGCAGCTATGAACATTGATGTGGCTGCATCACTGAGGCAATCTGATTTTAAGTCCATTGGGTATAAGCCAAGGAGTGGGATAGCAGGGTCAAATGGTGGATCCATTCCAAGTTTTCTAAGGAATCTCCACACTGCTTTCCAGAGTGGCTGCACCAACTTGCACTCCCACCAGCAATGTA
>JAJEJO010000214.1:725774-929817 GCA_020662805.1 Glaucomys volans
CTGTAGAATGGCGCCGACCGGGCCCAAATTCCCCGCTGGGGCCGGCAAGTAGCTCAGCTCCCGGGTCCTAGATCTTCTTTCTGGAATTAAATATCACTGTTTCCATACTATTACAGCATGGCAGATTGCAGAAGGTTGCTATTAGAACAGAAGCAAACAATAGCCATTATTGGATGAGGACCAGCATTTTAGATTTCCTGGGCTAGAATCAACCATGGGATAGATGGATAGGAAGGGTATTGCCTACCCATAATTCTCTTTTAGTCAGAACAGTCTCCTGCTCAGCAAGGAGGCTCCAGATGGTAGGTGAAATACAGCTAATTAAGCCTTTACCCCATTGCCTTGGAATATGCTTGGTTTTTGGGCAATAGATACAACCTTTTTTTTTTTTAGAGGTGCACCAACACTGCCAATGTCACTGAGGAGTGAATACTTTGACCCCCTGGCTCCTCTGGAATATGAAGGCCAAACTGTCTGGCAGGAAGATGTGCCCAGGTAGTTATCCATACTCTGAGCTGACCTGAAGTCAAGTGGCTGAACAAGGCTGCCAAATAGGATCAATCCATTTGTTTATAATAACTTTTTATTTTATTATTTATTTATTTTTGGTGCTGAGGATCGAACCCAGTGCCTCACTCGTGCTAGGCAATCACTCTACCACTGAGTCACAACCCCAGCCCCCAGGATCAGTACATTTTTTAAGGTTGTTCTGAGACTTTCTTGAAACTGGACCCCATTACAGTCCCTTGCATACTGGCTCCTAGGAGAGAATTCAGAGTTCATTTGCACCTCAACTAATCACCCTCTCCTCCCTGCCTCTTTGTCAAAATCAGAACATGTGGCATCACTTTTTTTCATTGAAACTTGGCTATCAAACAGGTCCTGTACATTGTTTGAGAAACTCTGTGAGGCTGTCAGATTATATGAGGGACTCACAGGAAGGATATATAACCACCCTTTCTATTTCTGCTGAGAATTCTGGTAATCATCATGAATTTTTAAATGTGAATTACAGATACAGGGAGTTCTTCCCAATTCTCTCTGTATTTGGGAGAATTTTTTGGTTAGAGGAGAGAAAGCCTGGAAAGAAACAACAAAGAATAGAGGGACTGAAAGCTAATGAACTTTTACCTGACTACTTCCCTGTGGAGTATGGCTCTTTGCCTAGTGCCAAATTTCCCAAGCACAGTGTTTGGAATATTGCCACTGTGTGTGCCATTGTAATAGGCATACTTCTATAATATTTGATTCCCTTTGGTAGCAAACCAGTACAGACCCAGCCAAAGGTCAGCCAGGAAATCTAGTTCCAGGGGTTGAATTCTTAGAGCAGAAACCAAGATGGTCAAGATAGTTTCTTTGAAGTGGCTAGAAACAGGAAGAGGCAGAAGCAGGATCAAGCCAAGTCCTTTGAGCAAGCCAAAGATCAAAACCAAGACTGGGTGAAAACCAGTCTAGAAAATGAAAATGAAGCCAGCAGGTTAGAAGCTAGACAGAAATGGAGCAGATCAGGACTCAAAAGCTTGGAAGCAAAGGGAGGAGGTCCTGGGCCATTGCCCCAAACAGAGCTGGAATGTCTGCAGCTGATTCTAGTTTTCTGGTACACAGTTGGATCAAACTAGTCTAGAACACCCAAAACAAATATCTGGTTAGGAACATGAAATTACCCAGGTCACAAACAACTTCGGCCTTAGGGCAGATCTTTCCTCTCCACTTCCACAAGCTGTTATTCCCTCCCCAGGACCTTGAACTCAGCCCAGGCCCTGGGACTCTCAGACCTTTCCAACTCCTGATCATTTTAGATAGAACTTCTTTCCTGCCTACTCTTCTGTCATCTTCCATCCTTCAACTTATTTGAATTCCTGGCTATCTGTGATCCATCACCACCCATGTCCAAGTTTGATAGGTCTCCTCCTCCCACACTTGGACTCACTCAGGGAGGGTATTTACAGCCTTGCAGTTTTTGGTAACATGAATATAGTCGATATTTTAGAGTTTTTCCATAAGTGATATTATCTATTTGTTTTATGTGTTTTGGGAGTATTTCCACCTTTAAAATTAAGGCTCACTATCCATCCTCTCTCTGAAAAAGTTCAGAAAACTTTATATTTATATTTATATAAAATATATTTATATTTATATTTTATAAACCAAATATTTTAATTCACGTGTTACAACTCTCTCTTCTCCCTGTTAAGTCTCTGGCACAGTTTCTTAAGAATTTACAGACTTATAAATTGTTTTTCATTTATTGCATTTTGAGATATTTCTTGATGTTATATGAAAGGAACTCCTTAATTTAGTGGAGATATTCTCTTAAAGTCACATAGCCTGTCACTTCTGAAGATGTCCTGTGTTAGTTAATTCCATACATTGGATATGGATTCTGGCCAGCTTTTATCTGTGAGGATGACACTGATCTGGTTCCTATTTGGGGGGTTGAATTGTGTCCATTTATTCTATTTGAAGAATTAAGTCTTGTTTATCATTAACCAAAATTACTAAAATTTAATGTCTATGTATTCATTCATTTACTCAATTCACATATATTGGACCTATACTTTTGACTGATTTAAGCAATCAATTTTTATTGAGTGCCTACTTGTGCCAGAACTGTTCTAGGTATTGGGGATATAAAGTTGATTAATAGAGAGATCCTTTATTCCCAGTGCTCACAGTTTAATTGGGATGAGAGACAAAACATTTCTTGCCCTCAGTATAGGTAAGAGTGGATGCTCATACAGGCACTGTAGAAGGGATGAGATTGAATTGATCTGTAAAGTATGAGGAAATATTAGTTGACTTAAAGATATTACCTCAAAACTGATCTCATCCTATGAACTATGAATTCATCCTCTCCTGTTTTTGTACTTTCTCCATGATTTCATTGATTCCAAACATGTAAACCAAACTAAGATCATGGAGTGCATTTTAGGTGACCTTACCTCCCTCATCATGAACTTCCAAAGAGATCAAAGTTATGTCTAAAAATTTTCAAGAGAAAATCTGTAGATTGTCCAGTGAATTAGAATATGATAAATGAGCAATTGCGTATGCCTCATTAAGATAATTTTTGCTCAAAGTATTTAGACTTGTTAACTAATTATGTGTCTCCCACTCAGTAATACTTTTCCTTTGGCTACAATTTAAGTATTAATTGATGTATTTTCTAATAACCTTTAATTTTTCTTACATTTTAATAATCTTAATTGATATGTTATTTGATAATTCAGGATTTATATTATGGAAATATTTAAGAATAATTTTTTCAAAACATTGTTTTATAAAGTACTACAAAATAAGCAGGCCATAATTAAGGTCTAACCACACAAATAAAATTGAAAAATTTGAATGACCTGGATTTTCAAATTACTTATAATCAATTATGAGAGATCATACACTGTTTTAGAAACAAATTGTAATAAATAAGTACCTACTCTGTAACTCTGACTCAAGTGGTATACAATGAGAGATTTATTCTCCTTTTGTAGATATGTAAGAAAGGAACCAATGATGGTGATTATAGATGTGCAGTAAGAACTGAGGGTTCTTGGTACCTTCCCCAATAAAATATCCTTTATAAATTATGTTTAAAACAGTGAGTTGAAACCAAATTATAAAATTAATTCATGGATCACAACCAGTATTTATTTTCTAAAATATAGAAACACAACAAATAATATAAATAAAATGCAATGCAATAAACAGGAAATAAAGCATATCACAAGTAGTGAGGATAAGTATTTCATGAATTATTGTTTCTGTTTCATCTACACCTCTACATAAATACCAGGTCACAGTGTAGAATGCATTTCTTATGGAGTGTTCTGGTAAAAAGAAATTTAGAGCCAGTGTCTTAGAAGATGTAGTTCAGTAGTAATTGGGCTCCAAGAAGAGCTAGACAGTTCAAGGAGTGTTTATGTGGGATCAGACAAAAAAAAAAAAAAAAAAAATGGAGTTAAGGAGTTCAGCAAGGAGGATGATCTAGAAGTCTTGAATAAAGGTGAACATAATAAACCCAACTATAATGGTTCCTGGAATTTGAGGAATCATAATGGCTACATCAGCCCTTGAGTCTGCTTCTCTAAGTATTTAATTCAGGTGTCACAGACTCATCTCCTCCTAACTCCCTGCAGGGTGATGTGCCAAGAGAAAGCCAGCCACACAATGATGGCAGCCTGCTATGACAGAGTTGTAGTGCATTGACTCTATTCTAAAAGGGCATAGGCTCATTTGGTGGGGTTGCTGCTAGTGGAGTTTCTTGAAGTTAATCTTTTAGAAACTTTTGTCCTAAGTTCATTTTCCACTGAGGCAAGATAATTTGTCTAGTTTTTATCAAATGTAGGTAAAAAGATTGCATTTTGGGAAAACCCAAGGAAATTATCAACTGTCAAAAAGAATGTGAGTTGTATCCCTGGAAGGTCCTTTATCTCTTTTCAGGGAAGAGGTACTTGCCTTATCCTTCATTTTAGTACTTGACTTGTGGGTTGTCAAGAGCCTGCCAAACTGGGAGCACCTGGGACACATCACCCTGTGCAGATGTTGGTCAGTTCTACCATCTGTGGGGAAAAAAACAGGATCATGAGTATTCAGAGTAGTACCACCACACTACAAAAGCCACATTTGAATGTCACTACTAGGTGGGTATCATTGGCACAATTTGATGTTGCTTTCTTGTTGAATATTGTGCTAGTGGCATTCTGAGATTTTTATGGACAGACAAATAGCCACTGAGACCCAGAGGCTCTTTATCTAAGTTGATATAAGTAAACCATGTCCTTCCTCCTTTGAAAGAATGGATGAAGAAGTTTCATTCCCAACTTGGATGTTTAGGAGTGATGAACAATGAGGATGGCATACACGTGGCTTTTGTCCTGTGAGTAGTTATTATGGAGAGACAGAAGCAGAATCCATTGAGAAAACCATACAGCCCTACCAGGAGTAGCATCCAGGCACCTTGGCACTTTTACAAAGAGGAGGGAATCAAAGGACACATGGAAGATCTTTAGTTTTCCCTTGAAGTGTGCACCTAAACCAACACTTAAGCACATTTGCTTTCAAGCAGATGCTATTTATAAATATTCAAGATGGCTCCTAATACCAAAGATAATAACACATCTGGCCAGAGGAAATCAAAAGGGTATGACAGACTGGAAGTAACCAGAATCAGAAGTCTAGGTATGCATTATGTTTCTACAAGACATAGGGAAGTATGTGTGCACACTGGATCCAGGTTGGGTAGCAGAGTGGGAGACCAAGTCACATGGGAATGTGGTAAGAATGATGGATGCTATGGGCCCAGTGATCCAGAATTCAGATTCTAGAAGGTTCAGTGTAAGAAAATAAAAACAGTACTAGTTAATACAGTATGACTTGAAACAAGAGCAGGCTCTTCACTCTGTCCTATAATTTTATGATTTCTGTGTGTAGGTAGACAAGAATACACAGGGAGAGGCAGAATCTGGTTTGCCCTTATACCTTCTCAAAAATGCAAATTGATGATATTTATGCAGACACTATAATATGCTAATAATAAAATAAAGACAATAACTGCTATATATACTTGACAATTTACATAAATTGAATGAACACACAAAGCACATCTACACTAAAAGAGCATCTTGTTAAAGCAATATTCCACACTAGTTGCTATTTATCTGGTATTGCCCACTGGGGGCATTAGTTTTGAAACTAGTAGTCAGATATCTATTTAGAACTATATCTGAAGTAATGAAGAAACACACACACACACACGTTTGTGTGTGCGTATACACATATATATATGTGTGTGTGTGTGTATATATATATATATTATATATATGAGTGATAAACAATGAGAATGTCATACACGTGGCTTTTGTCCTGTGAATAGTTATCATATCTACATAAAAACAAGCACGTTAAAGTAGAAAACTGGTAGAAATTTCTCATTCTTTTCTGCAAATCAAGTGGTAAAATCTCCTTAGCTGATTGTAATGAAACTAGTAATCTTCAGTTTAGTCTGATCTTTCCTTTGTCCAGTTCTTCTGATCTCCTTTCTTTCATCATGTCCTTGTTCTATCCTCTTTGAATATTCAGGGTAGCCTTCATCCTTGGTCTCGGCTTAAAAACACCATCATCTATATTTTAAGGTGCTTCTGCTCAGTGTGTCCCATCAGATCCTGTGTCTGCTTATCTCCACAGGTCAGGCTCCAGTTCTTTTCCTAACCTCAACATTCTGTTCTCTTCACAGTCAATGTTCTGTTCCATTGTGTTTGGCTACAATCTATAACTAATTCGGGGACAGAAGAGAGCTTAGTCATGATTGTTTCTGAAGAAGCCAGCTTTTCTGACTGGGGTGCAACAGAATGTGGTTTTTTGCATTGGGCAAGAAATGGGGGTGTGGCTACCCCTCCTGGGTGGCCTCCAGCACTCCTTGTGTTTATATTCAGTGGTCACATAGGCTACTTACACAGCATCATTTCATTCAGTCTTTACAACAATCCTCTGAGATATGCTATTTCTATGATGCTTCAAAGATAAAGAATCAATGATGATTCCACAAGTAGTGGAATCATTATGGGACCCCAAATCATCTGATTTAAATCTAAGATTGTTTCTTTTGGAAAGAGTTGAATAACCACAAGACTCAAAATCATTACAACATAGGCAACTTGCAGGTTGACTTGGTCTTGGAATTTGAAACTTGGGTTCTGTTTTCTTATTTGTTTTGCCTTTGACTGGCTCTATTATATAATAATTATCATTTGTCTAATTAGAAGTATAAAAAATTCCAGTGAATAAAAACAGAAGAAAGTAATCAATTATAATGCAATAAAATTATGTAAAGTCCCTCAATATTTAATTTTGATAAATGCAAACAATTATTTTGCACAGAAAAAGTCAAGTCCAATTAAAACAAAACAGTTTAGTTTTTAAATAGTCATTTGTATAGAAGTGACAGTCCCAATGTAATTATACTCACAGTTGAAAAAGTTCTACCAGTTTTAAGGAAAAACACATTATGAATACTTTGTTTTCTTCAAGGAGTATTTCCTTATCTCCAGTGTTATCATGACAGAAAGTCTGGCACCAAATCAGACAAGCCATCCATATCACTTACCAAATTTAACAACTTACATTCTGTGCAAGTTTTTATTCATTTATTGTGTATGAAAAAAATACTGAGGCTGGCCATGTTGGTGCACACCTGTAATCCCAGTGACTCTGGAAGCTGAGGCAGGAGGATCACAAGTTTGAGGCCAGCTTCAGCAATTTAGTGAGACCCTGTCTTAAAATTTAAAAGCTAGGGATGGGGGTATGACTCACTGATCAAATGCTCCTGGGTTCAATCCTAGTTCAGAAAGAAGATGAAGAAGGAGGAGGAGGAGGAGGAGGAGGAGGAAGCTCATTTTTTAAAAAGCAAGAATATAGACATATTAGACATATGTTTGTTTACACATGACATTCTATAATTATAGAAATATTGTCAATAATAACCTAAATAGACTGGGCATGGTTGTGTACACCTGTAATCTCAGCTACTTGTGAGGCTGAGGTGGGAGAATCTGAAGTTCCAGGGTCACAACTTAGGGAGACCCTGACTCAAAATATTTTTTTAAAAAAACCTGATGGTATAGCTCAGATGCAGAGCCCCTGCTGACAAGCACAAGGCCCTGTGTTCAATCGCTAGTGCCACAAAAATGAATGTGCATGTATTTGCCAGCAAGGGCAGATAAGAAAACTGTGACCTCATCTCTACCCTTGAGCCCTAGCAGTTCAAGTTGCAGCTGCCCCTCTGCACCAGGAACTCCATTCTGCATCAGCCACCACTGCCTCTAGGGACAGAACTGCTGATTCTTTTTCTTAATTTTTGTTGTAGTGGCTAGAACTTCTGGAAAAACAGCATTAACCCTAATGGTGTTAATGCTGAGCTTTTTCTTGTTCCTGCCTTCAATGGCAAAATGTGTAACCCCTTTAGTTTAGCATTACATACTGGTGCAGAGAATGTTAGGAAAATCATCTTCCATTCATAGCTTTCTAAGAGATTAGGGTTGTGTTTTAGTCAGCTTTTTCACTGCTGTAACTAAATGATCTGACCAGCACAATTATAGAGGAGGAAAGGTTTATTTGAGGGCTCACAGTTTCAGAGGTTTAGTCCATAGAATGCCGGTTCCATTCCTCGGGGCTCAAAGTGAAGCTGAATATCATGGCAGAAGAGTGTGGCAGAGGGAAGCAGCTCACATCATCAGGAAGCAGAGAGAGAGAGAGAGAGAGAGAGAGAGACTCCACTCTCCAGATACAAAATATACACCCCAAAGACAGGCCCCAATTCCCACCTCCTCCAGCCACACCCTACCACTTCATCCATCAGGGATTAATTCCATCAGGGATTAGTTCACTGATTGGGTTAAGACTCTTACAACCCAATCATTTCTCCTCTGAACCTTCCTGCATTGTCTCACGTGTGAGCTTTGAGGGAATACCTCACATCCAAACCATAACAGGTTGGTTTTTTTAATCATATTTTTATTTTTTAATAAAAAATGAAACTTGAATTTTCTCAGAGTCTCTTGGTAAGAATAATCATATGTTTTTTAAAAATAATAATGTATTAACATAATAGAATAATCAGTTTTCTGGTATTTAACCTGTCTTGTATTCATGGAATTATTCATTCATGATTAGACAACTTCAATATAGCATACAGGTTCTGCGATCTGACTGCCTATTAAAATCTAAGTTCTTCCTTTAAGTAAGTTGATCTCTATAATACTCAGGATTTTCTCTGACAAAATCAAAAGGAAATACTTATGTGAGAGGTGTGTGAGAATCATTTGAGATAATATGAAGACAGAAGTACACAATGTATGGAGAGTGTGCAGGCAATGTCAATCAGTATCTTTATGGTCCATTACTAATTGTTAACTTCATTACCAAGAGTTGACTTTAACTTTGTATATATGAGTTTTGCAAGATATCTTCAGGTGAATTTAGCTTGGGTTTTCTTTTGGCTATTGGTTATATCAATTTTCCAAATGCACCAGAAAGCTTTATCTCTTCTTTGTACTCTATAAGGTTTTAAACATTTAAATTTCTATTCAATTAAGAAATGAAAATTCTCCTATAGACCATTACAGTCCTCAAGTTTAAACAGAGTTCTCTAACAGCTTTTCCATTTATTTCAAGGCTTTTATCTTTTCAAAGGTTCCATTTAAATTAATTTCAATAATTGGAACTTTCTTAGACTATCCTTTGTTACTTTTTAGTAACAAGTTGAACTTTGTACAATATACTGGTAGATAATATTTTCTTATCTTTTATCTCCTTAAAATCTGTTGCTATCTTCTTTCCTGTTACAACATTGACTCTTGCCCTTCTTTACCTTTTTGCCAAATGAGTCATAAGTTCATTACCATGATTCATATGGATGTTTTAGACATTAATACACAAAGCATCTCAGTAGTTTTACTCTGTAATTTATTAATTTCTATTTCTATTTTATACTCTTCTTCCTCTTAGTTTGATTATTTTAAAATCACTTTTGTTCCCTAATTCCATGCTTACAGCATTTATTTTCCTTCTGCTTATTTTAAATTGAGGGTTTTTTTTTGTCTAAGGCCTGTGTAATTTCTCCCAGGAATAGTTTGAGCATATCTCACATTTTAAATAAATCTATTGTTTTGATATTCGTCCTGTACTCTATAGTTTTAATTTCTTCTTTAACAGAAGTATTTATTCAGAAAGAATGTTTTTAATTTTAAATACTTCGTTTATCTTTGTAAAATCAATTTCTAGTTTTGTTATATGCATGTCAGAGAATGTAATCTGTACAGTTTTTTTCCCTCTCTCCCTCTAATTGATCATTTCATTAAGAAACCTGAAGAAAGTGGGAATCAAACATAGTAACTTAGAGAAAACTCTATTGACCATAAAAATTCTCTTTCCTTTCTTATTTTAAAATAAGCTTAGTACCAACATATAAACTATTATATACTCTTTTATTTCTTTATTGATGATAGTATCAGTATGTGTCTGAATGTTCAACCGAGATTAAAATATGTCTCAACTCAAAATGCCTATTTTCATAACTAAACTTTTTTCTTTTTATGTAGGAGGCTTGTTTTTATGCTATTATGATGGTATTATTGAGTTATTACTTTTAAGTAGTATCATTAAAGTATTGATTAGATTTTATTTGCTGCAATTTGGATCTACTTTTAATATTTAAAGTTCTTCTATGCTTCAATTCCACTTTTAAGTCTGTGTCTCTTATAGCAATTTGTTATTTTTGCAGAACATGGTTGGAGAGTGGGCCTTACCAGAAGAAATAGTTGATAATGTGCCACCCTCCAACAATTGCATATTGGGCCATGTGCTTCACAGATTGGTAGAAAAATCTCTTCCTCCTCGAGTGGAACCAACAGAAACTGAGTTGCCTTCATTTGCTATTAAGGGATGCTTGTTGGGGAAAACACTTAGTGGAAAAACTGCCACTCTAAAGTCTCTACAAAAAGGTAGAATTCCTTTTTCCTTCCTTCTTACTGGGTTCCAGTTATACTGAGTGTAATTGCAAACGATCGTGTCTGTAGAAAACGTACATGAAGCTCTGCTAATACATTGGGAAATCTGTCATCAAAAGTTTTATAAGAAAAAAAAAGCTGGAAGCACACATTAGAAAGTGTTTTAAAAATCTAATTGAGGGCCGGGAGCGGAGCTGCTTGCCAGCTCCAGCGGCGCCATTCTACAGCTTCCCTGGCAGAGAGACGCCATCTTGAGCTGTCTGAGCCCTCGGACCTAAGCCCACCCCTTCCCGCAGGGACACAGTGCTGCGGCTCCAGGTGAGATTTGGCCAGGAGCAGAGCTGCTTGCCTGCTCCAGTGGGGAATTTGGGCCAGTTGGCGCCATTCTACAGCTTCCCTGGCGGAGAGATGCCATCTTTGGCTGTCTGAACCCTCGGACCTAAGCTCAGCCCCTCCCGCGGGGACATGGCGCTGAGGCTCCAGGGCCACGGTGCTGTGTCTCCTGGTTGCCTTTGCCCAGAAGCATTGATCATTCCCAACCTGGAGGTTGTGAGACAGCAGCTATCTTGGGTCACCACTTGATCAAGCACCTCTCAAACATCTGGTGAGTTACTGGAAATCTGCAGGGACGCCCTGGGTCTTTACAGGGAAATTGCAATCCCTCTGATTTGCACTACTAGAGGGGAGGATATATGAGCAGCATGGGAAGACATGGGAAGAAAGTGTCCCAAACAAACCTAGATGATACATCAAGAGATCCCAAAGACAGCATGGTAGAAGGAATGACAGAAATGGAGTTCAGAATGTTCATAATTAAAATGATCCGAGAAGAGAATGAGGTGACGAGAGTGCAGATTCAGGCTATGAATAACCACCTAATAGAGCAATTTCAGAAAGCAAAAAATCATTTCAATAAAGAGATAGAAGTTCTGAGAAAAAAACAAACAGAAATCCTTGAAGAAAACAAGGAAATGAAGGAAACAATCAACCAAGTTAAAAAACTCAATAGAAAGCATAATTAACAGAATAGATCACTTGGAAGACAGAACCTCAGACAATGAAGACAAAATATTTAATCTTGAAAACAAAGTCGAACAAACAGAGAAGATGGTTAGGAATCATGAACGAAACCTCCAAGAAATATGGGACATCATGAAAAGACCAAATTTAAGAGTTATTGGGATTGAGGAAGGCACAGAGATACAAACCAAGGGTATGAACAATCTGTTCAATGAAATAATATCAGAAAATTTCCCAAATATGATGAATGAGATGGAAAATCAATTACAAGAGGCCTACAGGACACCAAACGCACAGAATTTCAACAGATCCACACCAAGGCACATTATAATGAAAATACCTAACATACAAAACAAAGATAGAATTTTAAAGGCTGCGAGAGAAAAGCAGCAGATTACCTACAGGGGGAAACCAATACGGATATCAGCAGATTTCTCAGCCCAGACCCTAAAAGCAAGAAGGGCCTGGAACAACATATTTCAAGCTCTGAAAGAAAATGGATGCCAACCAAGAATCTTATATCCAGCAAAACATACCTTCAGATATGATGACGAAATAAAATCCTTCCATGATAAACAAAAGCTTAAAGAATTCACAAAGAGAAAGCCTGCCCTACAGAACATTCTCAACAAAATATTCGAAGAGGAAGAAATGAAAAATAACAATCTTGGTCACCATGGGGAGGAGGAACTACCCTAAAGAAAGAGTCAATCAAAGGAGAAACAAAGTTAAGCTAAAAAAAAAACAAAAAAGCTAAAATGATGGGAAATACAAGTCATATCTCAATAATAACCCTGAATGTAAACGGCCTAAACTCATCAATCAAAAGACATAGACTTGCAGACTGGATTAAAAAGAAAGACCCAACAATATGCTGCCTTCAAGAGACTCATCTCATAGAAAAACATGCCCACAGACTAAAGGTGAAAGGTTGGCAAAAAACATACCATGCACATGGACTGAATAAAAAAGCTGGGGTTTCCATTCTCATTTCAGATAAAGCAGACGTCAAGCGAAAGTTAGTCAGGAGGGATAAAGAAGGATATTTCATACTGCTTAAAGGAAGCATAAATCAGCAAGACATAACAATCATAAATATTTATGCACCAAACAATGGTGCATCCATGTATGTCAATCAGATCCTTCTCAATTTCAGGAATCAAATAGACCAAAACACAATAATACTCGGAGACTTTAACACTCCTCTCTCACCATTGGACAGATCCTCCAAACAAAAATTGAGCAAAGAAACAATAGGATTCAATGACACAATCGCTAATTTGGACTTAACAGACATATATAGAATATTCCATCCATCAAAAAGCGAAAACACTTTCTTCTCAGCAGCTCATGGTTCCTTCTCTAAAATAGACCATATGTTATGCCACAAAGCTACTCTTAGCAAATACAAAAACATAGAGATACTACCTTGTATACTATCAGGTCATAATGGAATGAAATTAGATATCAATGATAAAGTTAGAAACAGAAACTACTCCAAGACCTGGAGATTAAATAATATGCTATTGAATGATACATGGATAACGGAAGACATTAGGGGAGAAATTAAAAGATTCTTAGAGGTCAACGAAAACAAAGATACAACATATCGAAATCTCTGGGACACTATGAAAGCAGTGCTAAGAGGAAAGTTCATTGCAGAGAGTGCATTTAATAAAAGAATGAAAAGTCAACAAATCAATGACCTCACATTACAGCTCAAAGCCCTAGAAAAAGAGGAACGATCATCACCAAAAGTAGTAGAAGACAGGAAATAATCAAAATCAGAGCTGAAATCAACGAAATTGAAACAAAAGAAACAATTCAAAAAATTGACGAAACCAAAAGTTGGTTCTTTGAAAAACTAAACAAAATTGATAAACCCTTAGCCACGCTAACAAAGAGAAGGAGAGAGAAACTCCAAATTACTAAAATTCGCGATGGAAATGGAAATATTACAACAGACACAATTGAAATACAAAACATAATAAGAAGCTACTTTGAAAATTTATACTCCAACAAAATAGAAAACCTGGAAGACATCAAGAGGTTCCTAGAGGCATATGAGGCACCCAAACTGAATCTGGAGGACATACACAACTTAAATTGATCAATTTCAAGCAATGAAATAGAGGAAGTCATCAAAAGCCTACCAACAAAGAAAAGTCCAGGACCAGATGGATTCACAGCCGAGTTCTACAAGACCTTCAAAGAAGAGCTCATTCCAATACTTCTCAAAGTATTTCACAAAATAGAGGAGGAGGGAACCCTTCCAAACTCATTCTATGAAGCTAATATCACCCTGATACCAAAACCAGAGAAGGACACATCAAGGAAAGAAAATTTCAGACCCATATCTCTAATGAACATAGATGCAAAAATTCTTAACAAAATTTTAGCGAATCGCATACAAAAGCATATTAAAAAGATAGTGCACCATGATCAAGTGGGTTTCATCCCAGGGATGCAAGGTTGGTTCAACATCCGGAAATCAATCAATGTAATTCACCACATCAACAGACTTAAGGTCAAGAACCACATGATTATTTCAATAGATGCAGAGAAAGCATTTGATAAAATACAGCACCCCTTCATGCTCAAAACACTAGAAAAAATAGGGATAGTGGGGACAATCCTTAACATTGTAAAGGCTATCTATGCTAAGCCCACAGCTAACATCATTCTAAATGGAGAAAAATTGAAAGCATTCCCCCTGAGAACTGGAACAAGGCAGGGATGCCCTCTTTCGCCTCTATTATTCAACATTGTTCTTGAAACTCTAGCCAGAGCAATTAGACAGACCAAAGAAATTAGAGGAATACGAATAGGTAAAGAAGAGCTCAAACTATCCCTATTTGCAGATGACATGATTCTCTATTTAGAAGATCCTAAGAATTCCACCAGAAAACTTCTGGAACTCATTAATGAATTCAGTAAAGTAGCAGGATATAAAATTAATGCTCATAAATTTAATGCATTTTTATTTGTAAGTGATGCATCCTCTGAGAGAGAAATTAGGAAAACTACCCCATTCACATTAACCTCAAAAAAAATAAAATACTTGGGAATCAATCTAACAAAAGATGTGAAAGACCTCTACACTGAGAACTACAGAATGCTAAAGAAAGAAGTTAAACAGCATCTGAGAAGATGGAAAGATCTCCCATGTTCTTGGATAGGCAGAATTAATATTGTCAAAATGGCCATACTTCCAAAAATGCTATACAAATTCAATGCAATTCCAATTAAAATCCCAATGACGGACCTCATAGAAATAGAGCAAGCAATCATGAAATTCATTTGGAGGAATAAGAGACCCAGAATTGCTAAAGCAATCCTTAGCAAGAAGAGTGAAGCAGGGGGTTTCACAATACCAGACCTTCAACTATACTACAGAGCAATAGTAACAAAAACAGCATGGTATTGGTACCAAAATAGACAGGTAGATCAATGGTACAGAATAGAGGACACAGAGATAAACCCGCATAAATACAGGTATCTCATACTTGACAAAGGAGCCAAAAACATGCAATGGAGAAAAGACAGCCTCTTCAACAAATGGTGCTGGGAAAACTGGAAATCCATATGCAGCAAAATGTAACTAAACCCTTATCTCTCACCCTGTACAAAACTCAACTCAAAGTGGATCAAGGAACTAGAAATCAGACCAGAGACTCTGCACCTAATAGAAGAGAAAATAGGTCCAAATCTTCATCATGTTGGCCTAGGACCAGATTTCCTTAACATGACTCCCAGAGCGCAAGAAATAAAAGCACGAATCAATGATTGGGATAGAGTCAAACTAAAAAGCTTTTTCTCAGCAAAGGAAACAATCATCAATGTGAAGAGAGAGCCTTCAGAGTGGGAGAAAATCTTTGCCACACACACTTCGGACAGAGCACTAATTTCCAGAATCTACCAAGTACTCAAAAATCTTTACACCACGAACACCAATAACCCAATCAATAAATGGGCCAAGGAAATGAACAGACACTTTACAGAGGAAGATCTACAAGCAATCAACAGATTTATGAAAAAATGTTCAACATCACTCGTTATAAGAGAAATGCAAATCAAAACCACCTTAAGATTTCATCTCACCCCAATTAGAATGTCTCTTATTAAGAACACAGGCAACAACAGGTGTTGGCGAGGATGTGGGGAAAAGGGTACACTCATACATTGCTGGTGGAAGTGCAAGTTGGTGCAGCCACTCTGGAAAGCAGTGTGGAGATTCCTTAGAAAACTTGGAATGGATCCACCATTTGACCCTGCTATCCCACTCCTTGGCCTATACCCAAAGGACTTAAAATCAGATTGCTACAGTGATGAAGCCACATCAATGTTCATAGCTGCTCAATTCACAATGGCTAGACTGTGGAACCAACCTAGATGCCCTTCAGTCGATGAATGGATAAAGAAACTGTGGTATATATACACGATGGAATATTACTCAGCCATAAAGAAGAATAAAATTATGGCATTTGTAGGTAAATGGATGATATTGGAGACTGTTATGCTAAGTGAGATCAGCCAATCCCAAAAATCCAAAGGCCGGATGGTCTCACTGATAAATGAATGATGATGCATAATGGGGGGGAGGGAGAAGGGTGGCAAGAATGGAGGAAGGATAGATAGCATAGAGGGAAGAGAGGGGTGGGGGCGGTGTGGGGGGTAAAAATAATAACAGAATGTGTGACAGATGCCATTGCCCTGTGTACATGTATGAACGCACAGATGGTGTGACTCTACTTTGTGTACAACCAGTGAAACAATAGCTGTACTCCATTTGTGTTCAATGAATCAATAAGTAAATAAAAAATTTTTTAAAAAAAGTTTTATAATAGTGTGATCACATAATTCGTTATCCAGGCCATAGTTTTTCACTCATAAAGATGATTGAAGTATGGACAACAAAATTATGCTGAGTAAAATAGGCCAAACACAAAAGGTCACATGATGTGTGATTCCATTTATATGAAATATCCAGAACAGGCAAATCTATAGAGACAGAAATTGAATTAGCAGTTGCCATTAGGTATGGATTTTCTTCTGAGTTGCTGAAAATTTTCTGTAGCAAGGTAGTTGTGATGGTGGTGCAACATTATGGATGTCTGAATGCCACTGAGTTGTACCCTTTAAAATGCTTAATTTTATGTCATGTGAATTTGCCACAATAAAAGAGAAGTTTAATTAAAAAGCCAGTTCTAGAAGGCCTAAAGGCAGTATTATAAGGTGAAGTTAGAACACAAAGGCAATGGTATCAATTTCTCCCCTGAAAAGCTCTCAATAAAATTATCTTTTGTACTTTAGACTTTCCTATTCAGGTACTTTCTATCGACACTCTTGTCCAAGAAGCTATCCAAGCATTTTATGACAATGAAAAAGCTGTGGACGCCCCACCAATTCAGAAAGAGGATGAAGAAAAGGCTCCTCCCACTCCAGAGAATGACAATAGAGAAAACCAGGCAAGTGTGATGTTAGTTTCTTTTCTGCACCTAATATAGAGCTATGAAGGTGAATGGAATTCTAAAGATCTTCTAGACCAGAGCTCTTTTCAGTAAAGTTCCCGGAGAATAAGTATTCTAGGTTTTGTGGGCAACAAGACAAAACTGAGGTTATTATATAATTTATAAAATGAAAGGGAGAAATCTTGCCCACCCCTACATGATTAGAGTGGTGGGCTCACTTGGTGCCCAGTGACCATAAGCTGGATACATTCCCCAGATGACGGAACCACTGGCTGGTAGGTGGGAGCAAGGAGAGACTGATTTGTGGGTATTAGGAGAGTGATATATGAATGTTTGGGGGAAACGCAAAAAATCCCTAAATCCCAGACTAGGGTCCTACCACTCAGTGCCTGGCAGTTGCCAACATCAGTGCCCCTAGCACATAGATGAAGACCGTTGCTGGCTTTGGGCAGTGCACAAGGCAGGTGCCTGAGCCCTGTGGAGACAGGGTAGACAGAGACAGCTAACATGGTTGCTAGGTTCACAGTGCTAGACTGCTTGAGTGTTGTCCAAGAACCACATTGAAAAGTCAGCTGGATGAACTTGGTCCACAGCCACAGTATGCCAACTCCTGACCTAGACTGGTAGACCTCAGGTTCAGGTAGGCATGGGGCAAGCTCTCCATGTGGTTTACCTGCATCACATTCCCATCATTTGCTTGCATCATATTCCCATCAGCACTGCATTTCCTTACCTTATTACGTCAACATTCTTGGGAGCTGTTAGAAAGAAAAAAAGGCAATCCCACTTTGAGAATCACTGATGTGGCCCCATACCCTTATTTTAGGAGGAGGCAGTGGAAACCCTAAACATGAACTCATTTGTTCAGGGTCAGGCTTGAGACTGGCTACTCTGTGATTGGGTTCTGGATTGTAAATCCTGAGCTCTTTCCCCTATCTCACACTGTCTTGGCAATTGAATAAACTAGCAAAGTATCTAATCCAGCTCATTTGCATGGGCTGCAAAATAAACAGCACTTAGCCATGAGTTCTGAAAATAGCTGTGAGAAGTTTGCTACATTGTAAGGCTAGTTCTTCCATGTTGTGGCCCAATTTCAATGTTAATTAATAAAGTAATAGATAATGTACACTTGCATGTTTATTTTCCTATGAATAACTCTGACTGACACCTATAGGATTACTTTTTAAAGATGGTTTTCCATTAATTCTACTTTTTTCTCTGGTTCTAGTTCATTTTCAAAATAGCAGTTGCTGAATTTACATAAAAACTAAATTCAGAAGACAGATCTTGTCATAGGTTATTGTTTGTTTCTAAATGTGCAATTATGAAATTTTGTTTGTTTCTCGAAATCATCATTTAGGAATGAAACTTCCAATCCCCTTTAATATAATTAATGTTGTAGATAAATTACTGTATTTTCAACTCTTATAGAAAGAAAATCAGGAAGACTATGAAAATATGACAATTAAAATCTCTCCTCATGTGTATGTGTTTTCTTCTTGAAGGATTCACAAAATGTGGTTTCAGCTGGGCCGGTTTCAGCTGGGCCAGTTTCAGATGAAGAATCACCAATTCCAAAAGGTGAAGATGTACCTAGTAAGTAAGATATCGAAACACCCCACCCACCATTTATATTAGAGAGACATAGACAAACAGTAAGAGCCCAGGTGTGTGAGCACAGACATGCTTTCAGGGAAAGAGACACGGGGAGACTTGCACAGCTGTCTGTGTGGTCCTGTCCTCCACACGTGAGACCAAGGTAGCCCTGATGTACAACTGAGGATAAAGATGAAAATCACCACAGAATCTTCTTACTCTCCTTCAAATGGTTGCTCCGTTTTGTGGCTGATATGCAAACAGCCAGCACGTGTCATCGTCACCCCTCCTGGCATCTCAGCCATTTCTTCTCAGGTCTGTGTGTGAGTTCCATGGGGGTACGCTGCGTGTGCTGCTTTGCACTGTATTCAGGAAGCCTGAATCACAAAAGGATCCAGGTTATGGTCTCTTCAACCCACATGGACAGCGGTTGCTTTTTAAAAAAACTGAGAGTATTCTCCACCTTGGATAGAATCATAGAACCAATCTTCTCAATCCTAACAAAAGTTACCTCCCTTGGGATCTGGACGAAAGTCTTTCAGATCCTTTAGAGAACCATTGAAGGAAAATAACTTTATTCTCTTTTCTATCTGTGCCACATTCAATGGTTTCCTCATTATAGCATAAAGCTTGGATCCTCCTCTGTTGTCATAGTTGTTGTGACCCCTGAACACTGCATAGACTTACTATGTATGAGCATGCAACTCCGCCACAGCAGGTGGTTTTTACATTTTTTAAAGATTATTATCAGTTCCTTCTTCCAGTTATTTTACTTCTTTTTTAATAAAACATTTCTTTGTGGTGCTGGGGATAGAACCCAGGGCCTCACCTGTGCTGGGCAGAGCTGTACCACTGAGCTACATGCCAACTATTTTATTTACAAGATAATTTTAATTGATTTTTAAAACTGCTATAGGTAGTTTATGATATATTTTATTAGAAGCCCAATTAACCATAAACAAACTCTGAAAAATTTTTTTCAATAAAATTTAACTAAAACCCCCTGTAACTTCTAGAGTTGTCTGCTTTTAAATGTGTTTATTACCTATAACTTGAAATATCCAGGAAAATAAAAGTACAATGAATTAGCATCTTAACAAAGTTTTAAAAGAAACTTGACTTGTTTTCTGAAAAGAAAACTCAAATTGTATTAAAGTATTTCTATTGATATTTTTATGAGCCCAAGTCATAGAGGAAGGAAGGAAATAAAGAAAGAAGGACGAAAAGAATCTTAAGTCTTAAGTTTTCAATTCTGCAAGTATTTCAATAAAATTAATACAGGTCTATTAAAATAGGTTGGAAATCATAATCTAGATATATCTATCTGGAACTGATATACCCCATATTATCATTAAGAAAAATAGATTACAAATAAGACACTGGGGTAATATAGGATCTTTTACATATACAAGCCATTCTATAAATAGGACATTGGTCAAATATCACATCTGGGACACTGGGACAAATTAATTTTAAATGGTGTGCAATGAAAGCAGAAGCCATGCTATGTATCTCAGGCATAGCTGCCTCTGGCAGTCCTTGAGTCCAAAACCACAGGGGGTCAAATACTCACATGGTTATTAGTTGTAAATACTGGAAGTTTGTTCTTACTGCTGTTGCTATTGACAGGCACCAATACTAATAATACACCAAATGCTGAAGAGGTCAAGTCAAGTGATACTTTCTCAATAGTAAGTATTATAATCTAATTTTGACAACTAGTATATTAAAATGTGTCATAATTCTTGGTCTTTTGGTGTGTTTTCAAATGGAGTAAAATAGAAATGTTCTCCTCTTTGATTTAAAGTTAAATCTAATGATAAGTTTATAGTATAAGTATTCTTTATATCAGCAGAAATGTCTATTCAGTTTTGCTAGGTAAAAAGTACATGTGTTTCTTTAAGTTTTAGTCTTATGAAAATTCATTTTGAGGTATTTCCTTTAGCACTTAATTTATTCTTAATTTCCTCTTGCAAACTCTTTACTTGTCAGGGATTTTTCTGGAATTTATCTTTAGCTTTGTTGATGAGTCCACACACTTTTTATTAATTGTCCCCAAAATGTTGACAATAATTTATACTGTTTCTAATGGAAGCTTACATTTCAATACATAGAATTACTTTTCTATATATGGAAGCATTTTTGTCATAAAATAGAATGACCAGATTAATCAAGTAGGAGTTCACTTATTTTATTTTTATTACCTTTGATTACTTTTATTATGTATTTACTTATAGAAAATGATATCATAATAGTTTAGATTTCAAAACTTATTAAAGATAGAAAAAAAATTGGAGGAGGTGTACACCAAACTGTAAACATGATGACTGATGGGATGTAAATGGGTTTAGAAAAAACATTAAAAGGGAACCTTAAACTTTTTGTTCTGTGTATTCACAATAAGAATTAGCAGAATGGCAGAGTTTATTTTTGTAATTATATTTATCGATTTACAAATACTCCAAATTTCATATGCAATTCAATTCAAAGAGCACACTTTTTTCTGTGTACTCTTTTAATTATTCAGGACACATCCATGAACAAAAGGACAGAGTTCCCTGCCCTTATGAAGTCCACATTCTAATAGAGGGAGACAGATAACCATAATCATAAATAAACCACAAATGATAAGTAAGTGTCAAGAGACCTAGGGCGGATAGAGCAAGGGGGATCAGGAGCACATTCCATGGGGCAATGGAAAGAGGGAAGGGCACTACACTAAACGAGGAGGGTCTCCTTGACATAAAGAGATCCAAGCAAATGGAAATAGGTGAGAGAATGGATCAGCTGGAACTAGGGAAGCATTCCAGACACAATGAACTGGTGGGCACTGGATGACGGCCATTAGGTAGAAAGGTGTCTGGCCATCAGGGGGAGAGAGTAGTTAGGGAGGAAGTTAGAGATGAGTGAGAAGGCCCAAGAATCAGGCCAGCTGGGGCCTTCCAGGGAATTATTGTGCTATTTGGCATGAAAGGGTGTTGAGAGAGATATAGTATCATATGATATAAAATACTGATTCTGGTGACTGAGTTAAGAGTAGGCTCTAGAGAAGCCCCTGTTTCAGTGATACCATGTAGCTTGTATTGAACTAATCCTCCTGCAAATAATAATCATATATGCTTTACAAAATGTAAAGGCTAATAATGTTCAGGTCAAAGGAAAAGAGAAAAAGCAAAGCAGCCAACAAGCAAGCAGCAAAAATCAGGCAGTGAGAGACAGCTACCCTAAGCAAGAGCTGTGTAAATGCAGATTTCCCAGGGAGGGCTGGAACACCCCCCACCGCCCCCACCATCTCCACCCCAGTGCATGGCATGAATGACTAGAGCTCGCTCAGAAAGCTCTACCCTTCTGACTGAAAGTATTGGAGGAGGACGTTCAGGATGACAGAGCAGCTGAATACTAAAGAGGATGATATTGGAAGGGAGGGAACCCCAAAAGAAGAGTCTCATACTCAATGTAAAAATGTTCCTTAAATGCTTCCCCAACTCCATATTGTGCTCAATGCTCAGAGTCCTCGTCAGGAAGCATGGCCATTGAAGTGCTTTTTCCTCCAAACATTTTGAATCTGACTTTTAAATTAGCTGAATTTTTCCATTCATTGTTTCCTTTCACAGCTCTCCCTGCGAGCTCAGCTTGGTGAAAAATCAGAGCAGTTGCTGAAAAAAGGAAAGAGCATTCCGGACCAATTGCTAGTTAACATCATGGTAAATGCTATTAAGTATGTATTGCTTTTCTTTTTTTCTTGTATCTATTAAATGCTTTCTTTATTGCACAAAGATATATCAAGAATAATATAGGAATGTAGATTTTTTGTTTTTAATACCTAGTGATATTAAAATTTACAGTAAGGTAAATTTTCATAGATTTTGCATACCTAAGTTTCACTTCCTCCCCTCACTAACCTTGACTTTTTTCACTTAAATGTAAATATAGGCCAGATTCAATTACCTTTGGGGAATTCAAGAAGAGGGGTAATTGAAAAAGCCACAGGACAAATGGAGAGAGGAGATCATAACTGTGTAGCCACAGGCAACGGCACTTCTTCATTTTATTTCAGGAAGAGAGGTTAGGACCTGGGCCAGGGATGGAAAACTGGACAGTGCCAGGCAGGACTTTAGCGGGGACACTGGCCAGAATATCCACATAGAGCCTTATGTGGACAGAGATGCTATGTGGGAGAGGATAAAGAAAAGGAGAGTCAAAGTAGTCTGTCATTTGGATTCTCTGTACTCCTTTCCAAGGAGGAAGCCTTCTCTTCAGCCTTCCTTTGTTAAAACAGAAAAGGGAGAAATTAAAAGAAGCCATTGGAGCTTAGATGATCCCTATAAATAAATGAGGCCAAGCAGGATAGAAAACATGTTCAGTAGGTTCCTGTGAGCAAGTTAGAGAGTTTAGGGTTGGTGAGGAAATGGAATCAGTTAGCTGTGCTCTGTGGGAAGCATCAAGACAAACAAGGGCCAGGCCCGGTGGCACACACCTGTAATCCCAGCCACTCTGGAAGATGAGGCTAGAGAATTCCAAGTTCAAAGCCAGCAACAGCAATAGTGAGGTGCTAAGCAACTCAGTGAGACCCTGCTCTAAATAAAATACAAAATAGGGCTGGGAATGTGGCTCAGTGGTTGACTATCCCTGAGTTCAATCTGCAGTACCCCCCAAAAAAGACAAACGAGGAAAGAGATATTAGAGAAGGTTTACTATGTACTTGGAATAAACTCTTCCTTGGTGTTGTTTTAAAAGGCTACATTGAAGATTTAAATTGCTTCAGATATGATGTATCTAGAAATTGGACCCTAGGGCTGCTGTCAGAGCTTGAAGGGGATCATTCTGATGGTTGTGTAAGATTTCTTAGCTGGGCATAGTGGTGCACACCTATAATCCCAGTGATTTGTGAGGTTGAGGCAGGAGTATTGCAAGTTCAAAGCCAGCCTCAGGGACTTAGCATGGCCCTAAGCAAAAAGGACTGAGGATGTGAGGATATGGTTAAGAGACCCTGGGTTCAATCCCTGGTACCCACATCCCTCCCCTGCAAAAAAAAAAAAAAAATGTTTCTTAAAACTTTCCTAAGTTTACCCAGGGAACTTTCTGTTCAAAGAAAAAATGGAAATGAAAAGCCTCAAACATAAAACAGATCTTCACTTTGGCTTCAGTAGAACTGGAGGACCTACACTCCATTGCCATCATTTCATTGCCCTCGACCACCATCACCATCCCACTGCCCTGGAAGCACCTCTAGAGGATGGTCACTAGATCCTTTGATCTAGCCCAGTGAGAAAAGGGACCAAGTTGTTCCAGTTATGCATCTGGCTAGTGACGCAGCCTGAGTCACAGCCCAGGTCTCCTGACTCCCCAGCATCTTATATCCCCACTCCACAACTGAAACGGTGTGGCTCTGACCTCCTCCTCTCTCTGAGGAGGCTCCTAAGATGGTAAGAACCCTGGCCCTGGAAAAGTATTTAAGGAAATTCTCCTCTCCATCTTAGGCCATGCATCAGTAAATCCAATTAATGCAAAATGCTTTACCACACTCTGTTCTTCATTACCTAATGGGGGAATACAGGTGGTAACTTGAAGGGAGTTTGATACTGTGCAAGAATCACTGGATTGGGGGTTATTTGCAGTTTTATGCCTTTGAACAACTAATGAAGAAGTGGTTTTGCACTTCTTCCTGGCCAAATGGTCAGAAGGATCACATACAGGCACCAAAGCAGACTTAGAAACCTCTGAAAGGGATTCTGCTATTCATTATCAGTGCTAACAGAGAATGAAATGAAACCATACCTTTCAATTCAAAGGCCAAAATCTCAATTTTGTATAATTTAGGGTTTTAGAAGAAGACAGTCCAAGTCGATGCCATTTTTGCATTATTTTCCAATTGCAAACTGAAGTAATAATTCTTGGAATTCTCTATAGAGGACATTGTGCTGAGTGAAAAAATCCAGGAACTGCTTCTTATCCTTCAGTAACTTATAACCTAATTGAAATTTTTAAAAAACTCATTTGAATTTTTCTAAATTGAGAATATTTTTCTTGGATGGGGAAATGAATGAGAGTTAAAGGAATTGAAATCAGGCTGATGTGACCATGCAGGAACAAGAGCGGTAGGAAGAAGTCTCCAGACTGGCAGTGTGAGTAGCCAGTATGTGCTGAACTCTGTGCTGGTTTTATTAAAGGAACACATTCGGCTCATCCTCACAACCACCCTGTGAGGAATGTTGTCACCCATTATACAGATAGAATACTGAGGTACCAAAGCAGAAGCGTGTATGAACACAAGCTAGAAAATGCAATTCACACATAACAGTGAGGAGATGAGTGTGTTTAAAGTAAATCTTCAAAATTGTGAAAGATAGGAAATTATATAGAAGTTAAGTTGTGGCCAGTTGGTTTTAAGTACCATGTTAAGGCCTCTTGGCGTTGACTTGGAGGGCAGCAGGGTCCCATGGAAGGATTTTTAAGCAAGGGAGTGAAGCTAGCACATAAGTAAATGTAATCTTTTAACTGTAATGAATTCCTTTCAGTAGGAGGTTATTGTGGAATTGAAAGAAAGAGAAAAGCAAGGATCATTGTATTTTTATTTGCAAAGTACTTATGTCTATCAAAATGTTAGTGCACTGTTCTGTTTCAATCTAGTGAGATACCTGTAAACCAAGGCTGGGTCCTTGATGGTTTTCCAATGACAGTCAACCAAGCACAGCTTCTGGAGGAAGCTCTCACAGGCTACAACAGAAACCTCATAGAAAAGGAGGCAAAGAAAATGCAAATATCCACGCTGGCTGTTGATCCCACAGCTTCCATAGAAGTACCTCCTCCCACTTCTGTGTTTGATTTCGTCATATTATTAGATATTTCAGATACTTCCTCACTAAGTCGCAAGAATGATATTATAGGTAAGTCAGACACCTTTTTATTTTTTACACTCTTTTAAAAACATTTTTATTACTGAATCGTAGTTAAACATGATGTTGGGATTCCCTGACATATGGGATCATCTTTTTTTCCCCTTATTTGCTGTAGTTTCATTTTTTACAGCCTTTTTTTTTTTTTTTTTTTTTTTTTCAAGAGAGAATCTAGTTCAGCCTTTCAAAGACTTATCGAGTTGAGCATATCTGCCTCTTGCTTTGACTGTTAGCATTCAGCACCACAGGACAAGCTTGGAACTAAAGAACCCCAGGCTGACTGCAGGCATCTCACTGCTGGCGACTCGCCTGACACAGAATCTCCCTTCATTTGGCTTAAAGTGCAGGGCTGGGGTTGTAGCTCAGTGGTAGAGCACTTGTCTAGCACACGTGAGGCACTGGGTTTGATTCTCAACACCACAAAAAAATAAAATAAAGGTATTGTTTCCATCTACAAGTAAAAAAATATATTTTTTAAAAAAATTGAGTGTGTGCAACAGTGTTCACAACTTCAAAAATACATCTGCACTTTTCATATTCAAAGATGTAGAGTTGCAAAAGTGTTATTCTTTCATGTCTTAAGATTTTTCTTTCTTAGAATTTAAAATTTGAATGACTTTTAAAAGATATTTTTGCCAGTTTTCTCCTTTATCTAAAGCAAGATTCCACCTAAACTATTTTAGACAGATAAAAGGGTATTCTTCTAAAATATCTTGTTCACCAACATAGTTATTTAATTTATATTCATGCTTACAAAGTGCCAGACATTGTGCTAGGCACTGGTGATAGACCTACAAAGGAGAGATGGGTCCTCCTCCAAAGAGTGTAGTGGAAATTATAGACAAGGAACCAAGGGATTATGGCATGGAG
This sequence comes from Glaucomys volans, assembly GCA_020662805.1. Taxonomy (NCBI): domain Eukaryota; kingdom Metazoa; phylum Chordata; class Mammalia; order Rodentia; family Sciuridae; genus Glaucomys; species Glaucomys volans. The sequence goes on from JAJEJO010000214.1 coordinate 752,127, forward strand.
TTGTGGTATCCGACATGGTAGCCACTGGTCACATGTGACTGCTTACATTAATTTAAACAAATAAATGAAAACTGCAGTTCCTCAGTCACACCAGTCACAATTCATGAACTGGTATGGCTAGTAGCTCCCAGATTGACAGCACTGACACAGAATGATTGCTTCCTATTGGACAACCCTAGTATACAGTGATGGGTGCCCAAATGGTAAATAGTAAATATTTACCTAATATTTATAAAGTGTCAGGCATTCATAATATAGAAATGAAAGGTGAGTCCCCAGTCTCCATAGTTTACAGTAATGTGAAGAAAAATAAACTAATTATGATAATGTATTTTGTTATATGCTGTAACAGAGGTGCCCAGCATGGGGAGAGGTTAGCTCAACCAAAACCAGGAGCAAACTGGAGAGAAAGCATTTACGTGGCTTAGCAAGTGAGCACAAATTGTTTATGTAGAGAACAGCAAGAACCTCATTAGGACTGAGAGCTGACAGCAAGGTCTGCCTGCCGGAACGTAGGCAGGGACCAGCTCAGAGTCTGGCACCACGCTCAGTTGTTCAGAATGTATCCTGGAGCTCTGTGAAGCCACCAGATGACATTAAACACAGGTCTGTTGCACTTAGATATCCTTTTTATAATGATAGCTCTGGCTGCAGTGTGAATGATGAATCAGAAAGGGAGTGAGATTGGAAGCAGTTACATGAGTTAGAAAATTACCATTTTAAAAATAACAAATACATTAAGACATAGCAAGAGGCAAGGGAGTAACAAGTACATTCAACTGATATTTAGGGGGTAAATTTGAGGAGACCAGAATGACTTTGTTCCTTATTTGCCCAAACTTTTGAATGATGATAACATTCATTTAGATGATATAGAAAGAAACACCCCGAATATCTTTTGAGACATGTTGATCTTGAAGTGTCTGTGGGACAATTAAGGTAAGACGTTCTAAAAACTGTTCTATAAATGGCTCTAGACATCAGGAGGGAAGTGTGCACTAAAAGATTTGAAGGTGAAGAGAATCATCTAGGGAGAATGCATGAGAAAAAGATCCATGGTGACACAAAATATCAGAATTTAATGTGGAGAGCAAAGGAAAATTGTTTAGAAGCAACAACTAGAGCAAAAGCAAGTCAGGAAGCTTAGTATCTCCCAAGCAGAAGGAGGACAGATTTTCAAAACAGGTGTTGCCCAAACTCCCTGCCAGACCAGCCTGGGCCAGGGTGTAGGAACCCAGTCACTAGGATCCATGCAGTGTGCTGGATTATCATAATTAGTTTATTTTTCTTCACAATACCCATAAACTATCGAGACTGCGGGTTGGCCTTTGATTTCTATATTATCAGCGTCCAGAAGCCTGAAGAACAACATCATAGAGAAGCACACTACATACAAAACCAGAGGGACTGCAGAGCATCAATCCTAAGAAGAGGGATAGACATTGTTAAGACAAAGATGTCCGAACCTAGAGCATGAGGCTGCTCTGGCTGTTCAGCAGTGCCTCTGGCCATGGATCAGTCTGAGAAGGGGCCGCAGTGTGTGTCACTTAGTGACAGGTAGTGGATGGTTCTGAGTTCAGGCTCTGAATGCTTGCCTTTTATATCCAATGGTGACTGAAACGAGACATGAGGGGCTTCCAGGGGTGATAATGTTTGTTTCTTATTCGGGATGGTGACTATTTTCATTTTATGAATTCATTAAGCTCTTTATTTGTGTGTGTATTCCTTTTTGAGCAGATACAATTGAATAAAGAGTACAAAGATTACAAAGTCCAAAATCTGGAATCAAAATGACTAGAATCAAATTACTTTTTTACTACATACAAATTTGTGCAGTTTGGGGACAATTATAGATCCTCAATCCTGCTTTACAAGTATTTCTATGAATGTAAAATAATATCATATGTGTAAGAGTGTTTAAGAATTGTGTGCTAAATTCTACCTGTTTATACTACAGAGAAATCAGTTAAGATAAAGACTGAAACATATCCACTGACTTTGACATTTCCAATGACCAGAATGAGAACTATTTCCTTGGCATGGGGGGTACTGATGGATTACAGTAGGTTGAGGCACAAATAGGAAGTGAGGAGGTATAGAGCATGGAGTGGAGATAACTACCCAGAAGCTTATCTTTGAAAGAAAGAGCATGGTGACAGGTAGTTTGTATTTTGTTCTCTCTCTCCATCTCTCTATATATACACATATATATATCCACTTTAGGAAAGGGTGAATATATATGAAAGACCTCAGATGATTTTTTTAAGCTAGGGAATCAGTTACATATTAGTTATAGCTGTGTATTATTGTCATAGATATCTACCATAGATGTCCCCCACCCATGTAGGGGAAGAAAGAGGAACATCATCTAAGCCTGGTGTAGCAGAAGGACATGGAAACTGAAGTGGTTAGGTGGAAGAGAAGTTGATGTGTTCAACTGTGCAATTTAGGCCTGCTAGGAAATAAAGATAGAATAATACCAGTCAATTTTGGGGGAAAATATATGAATTTAGGAACTGAATGTTGTTAGAAAGATGTATCAGTTACACAGGAGTGTTAGATGAACCGGAGTCTGTGGTAGGAGTATAGGTCCTTAGGATTGCAAAGCAGTTCAGAATCATTACAAAATACAGTGACCTTGGTAGTGAGTGATGGAAGTAGAAAGAGGGACAGGGCAATGACTGGGTAGTGTTGGGAGAGAAAGGAATTAATCATTTGCTGAAGGTTTTGGCAAATGTGAGGTAGTGACCACGAGATAGTGCATGATAACATCTCCTGAGAAGAGCTCTCAGAATTTTCTTCAATCAAGCATTCTGTACAAGGGGAACAACTGATTGCTATACCCTGTGATGGCCCTTGATTATCTTGAATGCTATTAATTCACTCTTCAGTTGCTTTTTTGCTTTGAGTAATTCTAATTTATTTTAATCTAGTTCCAGCCTTTCTTTCCTGCCTTTAGATGTAGTGGGTTTTGTAAGTAGCCAAAAAAAAAAAAAAAATACACACAGAATTTTGCACAGAATAATGCACATTATTCTGTATTCTAAATCCAATTCATCTTGTTCTATCATGAATATAGAGGGGGAGCAACTGATTACTATGCTCTTGAAAGTCCTTCATTTTCTTGAATGTCATAAATTCACTCTTCAGTGCTCTCCGGCTTTGAGTATTTCTAATTCTTTTAAATCTAGCTCAAGGTTTTCTTTTCTCTTTATCATTTTCCAATTATTCTAAGATTATGAGTATCCTGAATTTTGTACCATTCATCCAGAACACGACTCAGAGATGTTGAGGCTGTTTTTGTTTCTTTGCTCTCTTGTGGTCTATTTTTGATGTATAGTTCACAGAAGGAACTCATGAGCCTAGGAAGAAACATAACTTATTTTATGGTATTATCATAAAATGTCAAAAATAATTTTATGCATATTTAATTTTATGACTACCTTGCTATTTCATTCTTAATTTTTACTTCATGGTGTTGCTTTTTTTCATTCCAAGTTTGTCAGCTCTCATGACCTATCAGCTTTCATCCTCACCTGTTCGTAATATTAAATCAGACTTTTGAGAGAAAGATATCTCTGAATATAAAGTTTATTAAACCGTTATAAATCCTCATCAAAAATAAAAGGTCTCATCCTGGGACCAACCCCGTATGTTACTTGCAGCATGGGCAGATAGCAATTGAAAAAATTCCCATGAATGCAAGGAACCAGAGTATTTTACAGTGAAATTTTAGGGGAGAAGAATCATTAGTCATTTACTAATGAACCTACATTGACTGTAGATAAGGGAATAAGGAAATGGGATAATGGGAAGGGGGCAAAGTCCTGGGATCTGTGGATAATCCAAAAAGAGGTTTTGCTGCTTCTTGTTTGGTTTTAAAAGCAGAATGTGATATGGTTAATTTTCATTATGCAATAAAGGAATACAGATAGTGAAGGAATACAGATCATCTGTTTTCTTCCTTTTGGGATTTAGCTTGAAGTTGCAAGTTAAACTCCTGTTATTGTCTTCTCTCCTTCTATCCTCTGCCTTAGTTTAGGATATTCAGAATTCTTGTCAATAGTCAATTTTAAAATCCTCTACTTTGAAACTAAAGCTCCTCTTTTATGTCTTACCTCATTTTCCCCAATTTTTAAACACAATTTGAATTCTCATTCCAGAACTGTGTTCTTTCAACATCTTGTTAAACATTTTTTAAGGAATTTTGGACCAAAGGTGGGACCATATCAATTGGCATCTTGTACTAGTACCTTTTAGCATAAGTAGCAACTTTTGTTTAGAAAATTATCTAATTATTTTTATACCATAGCTGAAGAATTTTCACATGGAACTACTCCCAAAGATATTGGTCAACATGGAGCTGCTGAAAACAAAGATAAGGATGTGAACCAGAACTTAAAGGACCAGATACAGCATAGGTTAGTTTTAAACTAATGCCCTGCTTATGGTTCCTTGCCCTTTGATGGTCTGATGATTACCCACTTTGGAATTATCACATGTAGAAAAAAGAATTATTTCCTGGCATTCAGTTTTTTACAGGTAAAACAAAACTAAGTGGTTTTAGTGTTGAGTGAAATATTTATGTGGTAGCTTTTATATTCAGAGCACAAGTCGTTGTACTTTGGGGAAAGAATTCCACAGGCAACATTTCTCAGTGTGGTTCCATTAACTAATAAGTTAATTATATGGAATTCATCCCTCACTAAGGAAATCCCATTGAAGATTGTGGAACTTCAAAGAGGGGCATATCAAGACAGAGCGTAGTTCTAATGGCACTTTTGTTTTGCTCAAAAGAAGTTTGCTGACATTCTTCTGGTTATATACAATTTTCCTTTGGAAAAGGAAATTCAGACAAAAATGTAATTTTTTGAAACCTTGAGAAGTCTAAAAATATGAAGTGAGCCAGAGAAGAGTAATTTAAGCTATACATTAAGGCTATATCCTCACTGGGAACAAAAAAGTTTCAAGAATCATTCCAAGAATACTTTTGAGGAAAGAAAATAAGTCTGAACCATCCATACTTACTCAAAGACCTCTTCAATTGCAATCTCTAAGAAAAAATTAGATGCCATGTGTGGATCAGGCTATAACTACCTTTATAAGACCACTCAGAAATACTCTACCATTAATGCAGATAATGCTTCTTAGATTTTCAAATACAGAACTAAATGTACACTAAAGCATTCCTGACTTGGTGACATTTTCAAATCTTCTTTTACTCTTATATGCATCTCAAAAATATTTCTTAATGGTATTGAACAACATCTTTAATCTAAATTCAATAATGTACCATTCCCAGTGTATTTCTCAGAGTTGGGTTTTCAGATTTTTTGGTCAGCTCTCCATTGCTGTGACCAAAATGCCTGACATAAACAACTTGGAAGGATGAAAGATTTATTTGGGTTTAAGGTCTCAGAGTTTTCAGTTTGTGGTTGACTGGTTCCATTGCTTTGGGCCTGAGGAGAAACAGAAGAGCATGACAGAAGGACATGGCAAAGGAAAGCTGTTCAGTTCATGGCAGCCAGGAAGCAGAAAGAGCAAGAGAGGAAGGGGTCAGGACAAGATACACCCCTACAAAACATGCCCAGTCACCTACTCCCTCCTGCTTATGGTTTGCCCACCTTGACATGGTTCACTTAACCAGGATGGATTAACCCTTCAATGAGGTTAGCGCCCTCATGGTCCAATCACTCCCCAAAAGCCCACCTCTGAATATTGCTGCAGCGAGCGAGGGCCAAAATTTTAATACATACATCATTGGGGAAGACTTCACATCCAAACCATAACAAGGTGCAACTATATTGGTAACCTGTATTTTCATTATGCCTGTCAATTAAATCATAATGTCATGATTATTGTTTCTTCACTCAAATATTTCAATCAGTATGAGATATTCATATAATATTTTTATTTACAGAATTATAGGCTTCTTGGACAACTGGCCTTTGTTGGAGCAATGGTTTTCAGAGCCAGAAAATATTTTGATAAAAGTTAATGCTGAAATAGATAAGGAATCTTTATACCAAAAACTGAAAGAAATTTTTGCAACTGAAATTGTGAAAAAAAAGAACAAAGGTAATTAAATTTCTTTTTAATTTTGGACTTATATAACTAAAATGCATGGTTTTCGTGAGTTTAAGAAGAAACAGCAGTATGATTGCAAATTTGTCTCTTGTATTTGGATTTTACTCTCTATAAGAGTATTCTGCCTCTAACTTTAGTTTTCTGCTGCATGTGTTTCTGAATAAAATAGTTGTCTTCCATTAAAATTAATTTAATCCAAGAGGGTCATTTTGCTTACAGTATTGTTTTCATTTTAAAAATAAGAAATAGCGAAGTTAAAATTGAGAATGTTAATCACATTGTATTCCTTAAATATATACAATTTTGTCAATTAAGCATCTTTAATAAAAGTTAAAAATTAATGATGCTATAGAGAAAAGTAAATATTTAAATTTGTTGACTTCTGCTTTACAAGGAAACAGTATGTGAATTCTTTTAGGGTGGAAGTAGTAGGCACTTAGCTTTCCCCAAATGTATTTATTTTGCTATGAATTTATTGACTATTAATTTCTTTTTTATTAGCTGGCTTCTGTGGTATATCTCCCTCACATTAAACCATCTAGACTTTTTTTCCTCCTCCATTCAACCAATAATAATTACCAATTAACTTCCATGTATTACTGGAACTTATTTGAAAGAGATTTTAAACTCTGTTCAATGCCACACTTCCACTGGGATTTTACCTTTGGAAAATGATTTGATGAAGAAATCTTTTCAACTGCCACTAATTTTACCAGCAACTAGTTTCTTAGTATAATAATAAATGGTCGAAGTTAATAAGATCAGAAGGATTCTAAAGTTGCCTTGTTAGTACATTATCTCCTGTCATTTGATGACTTAACTATCATAATGTATCAGTGAACTGACACCAAAGCAGTTCATCAGCATGAGCCCCTGCCACCATGGGGATCCGGGGGTTCACACTTAGAAAGACAGCTCCTCCGTCTGCTCACAAACACATAGTGTGAGGCTTTCCAAAAGAAACAGAAATCCATAAAGTGCTTTGAGAGTACTTTCGCAGGTTGGAATCCGTTTGCCTTCACCAGCCATCAGTTTCAAAGGTAGCATTTTCCTAACTATGTTGCATTCTGTAATACAATCCACTAACTGCATTAATAGGGCGAGTGTCATATTTAAGATTTACAGGCCAATTAGTTAATTACTAATAACTTAGTAACAAATATTTTATTATTGAAGCAATAAGTACTTACCTAGTCCAGTACTCTGTATTAAACACTCATCATAAGTTAAAAATAAAAAATGTGTGGTGCTTCTGTATATATTTTGACATGAAAAAAACGACCATAATATATTGTTAAATAGAAGAAAGCAGGCTTTATATAAAATAGTACCATCTTTGTTTTTTTTTTTTAAATGGTGTATTTATAGAGAACAGTGTGGTAGTCTATACAATACAGTAGTTGGGGGTTTTTAAAACAGTTATTATATATTACTTTTAAAACAGAACAAATCTCTAATTTCCAAAGTCTAATCAAATGAAGCCTCTTTGTTTGCTAAATTGAAAAGAATAGTTCAAGGGCTGAGAGAGCACAGTGAATGGCAGAAAGGTGTAGGGATTCCTCTCCAGTGTTCCAGTGGGTCACAGAGTGGGCATCTATAGGTTTGCAGAACCTGAGGTGGTTGGGGGTGTGCCAGGAAGGCTGAACCACATCATGACCTGCAGAGGCCACAGCTATGACAGGAGCCTGGAAAGACACCAGTCAGCCATGCTCCAATCCTCAAAGCATCCAGGCTGGCAGTCCCATCTCCTCTGCCCTGGAACACTTCCATAATGTACCCACAATGCTCAGTCCATGACTTCCTTCATATATTTGCTCAAATGTCAGCTTAGCAGTGGGTCCACCCAGCTTAGCACCCTATGAAAAACTTAACATCCCATAGCACTCCTGATCCCGTTCCTTTCTTCGGTTTCTTTTCTCCCTAGGAGATACCACCTTCCAACATTTTGTATAAATTGTTATTCATCACCTTGACGCTTTGCCTAACACCACCAGAATGCACACTTCACCGGGGCTTTGATTTTTCTGTTTTACTATTGTGTCTCCAACAGCCAGACCTGTGCTTAGTGTTGTTTGTAGTTCATAGTCATTTTTATTTTAGAGTTATAATCCTGCTTTTCTTCAAAAGACAATAGAGACTCAAATAGTTTTTGCATGGCTGGACGTGGTGGCACATGCCTGTAGTCCCAGCTACATGGGAGGCTGAGGCAGGAGCATCACTTGAGCCCAGGAGTTCAAGACCAGCTGGGCAACATAGTGAGACACCATGTCAAAAAAACAAAAAAAGTCATTGCATGAATGAATTAATTGCTAAGTTTTAATTTAGGACGCATGCACCATGCAGTGTTCTAAATGCTTTATATGCATTAAGTGAGTGCTACACATTGCTTTCCTCTTCCATTTCCTTCTCACCCCACCTCTTCTATCACATTGCTTTTAACCTTCTTTTATGCCTCTCTTACCTTGCTTTTCCACTAGAAATTTTGAGATAGTCCTTTATTCTTCCATTCCTTTTTTCTTCTTTTTTAAAAAAAATTTTTTTAATTGTAGATGGATTTTTTTTATGTGGTGCTGAAGATCCAACCCAGTGCCTCACCACTGCGCTACAACCCAGCCCATTTGCCATTCCTTTTTATTAGCTACTTCTGCATTGTTACATTTCCATTTGACACCTACTCAACAATTCTTTTAGCTGCTCTGTACACATGTGCTTACGCACACATACCCCCCATTACCCCCACCACCCCCATCATCACCACCTCTACCACCCCACATCCCTCAAGAGGCAAGAGAAGCCATACTTTTGACCAGGTATTGAAGAACTAAAATTTTAGCTCTAAGTACTGGATGATTAAGAGAGAGCTCTAAAACACAAATTGACCTTAAATCATTAAGTGTAATTTTATATTAATTTCAGTTTCTCTTAGTTCAAGTGAAATAGTGTGTGTCTGGAATTCCTAATGAAGGTTCATTTTTATCATCTTTTTGAAGTTGAAAAGAAATTAGAAGAAAAGGAAGCTAAGAAAAAAGCAGCAGCTTCCCAAGCAGAGCCTCCGCCTACCCCACCTCCTCCCCCGCCTCCTCCTGATGCAGAAAAAGAGAAGGAAACTCTTCCAAAGGAGCCTTCAAAAACTAGTCCTGCCAAAGGAAAACCACAATCAGGTGACTGACAGAGTGATTTATAGTCCTGTTGCCAGTTTCTTATTTTTGCTTAGAAAAGACTTATAAATTAGAGTGCCAGTTTATTTATCTAGATTCAGACTTTGGCAACTTCAATCATGAGAAAAGAAGATCTACACTCAGGAGCAAATAGAAGAATCAATCTCAATCTCTCTCTCTCTCTCTCTCTCTCTCTAACTCTCCCCCTTCCCGCCCTCCCTCTCTCTTTCTCTCTGCTGGGAACTGAGCCCAAGGCTTCTCACATGCTGAACATGCGCCCCACCGCTAAACTACACCCCACTTAATGAAAACTGCTCTTACTAGTTAGGAACACCATTGATAAAATGCTCAGGGTCTTCACTGTTTAGCAGGGAATGTGAACCCATCATACTCAGGCCAGCTGATGAGAATATGACCACAGATAGAAAGAGGAAAGTGACAGAATAACAAGTAATTTAGGGCAGATCAAGCAGACAATTGTTTGCTGAACTCTCGAGTTACATTTATGTGAAGTGTGAGAATGTCTTAATAAAATAAGAATTAGCACAGCCAGATGTCTACAAGAATAAGGGAACCAATCAGTAGCATCCATTAGAGACTAGAATTTGTATGAATATAAATCTTCAGGGTTATATGGTTATAAAAGGAAAGAGACAAATACCTGACATCTCAGTAAACATGTATTTATGGATCTATAGATGAAAAGTCTGCATAGAGAATATCCTTTAGTTTTAATTCCTTCTATATTCTTAACTACTAAGGAACATGGGTCTAGCATTAAGTGATAGACAATTATATAATGACAAAGTAAAGTGTTTGATCATTGTATGAATGAGTAGAATATCAGTAAGTTTGGTGTTGGTGATTTCAGCTTTACAAATGGCTGGCCATGCACTTACTCAAGTTCACCTAGGTATCTTAATGCTGCATCATGATTGTACTTCTAAACTCTATAATCATTGTGCTTCATGGAGATTTTAGATGAGTCTGAACCTTTAAAAATAAATTTATTCATACTAAGTTAGGAAATTCGGAATTTTTATTGACATGTTAAAGATCACTTCACTCCTGCAATTGGAGTTCAATTGAAGGCAAAATTCACAAACCTTAAAAAAAGTTTATATCATATGACAATAAAATACAAAGCCATGAATCAAATACAATTTTTAAATGTACATCCTTTTCCTGCTACCTCAGTAGGAATTTAAAACATATTTCAAATGTCTGGAGGAAAAATGGAAATCTTTAAAATGCAATTTAGAGCTGAGGAAGATAGTTTTCACAGTGGCATAGATTAGCCGAGATTTATCCAATATAGTTCTTTAAGCTATAGCCATGATTCTATCCACCCCTTCTTCCCACTCAATTTGCTCTGGAGTATCAATGTATTTGAGCCATTCCCTGAAACTGATCTCTTGTGTTTCTGATTATGACATAGTTCAGTCCTTAAGTTTCTCAAGATTGTTTGCTATTTTAAAATTGTATTCTTGAACACTGTGCATTGGAGGAATAATAAATTGATTGTTGTTTCAAAGAGTGGTTGTACCTGTCTGTTTTTTCCACCAAAAGCCAGGCTAGTACTTAATCCTTAAATAATATATGAAAAGATTAATCTCTAAAGGCCTAATTACTGCCATCCAATATGAGTGCATCACTGGGAGGAAATCTCAGTGCTCATGGGCTCCCGTAGAACAAGAAGAGCTGCCCATGCAGCTCAGAGAAGGTGGTGAAGCAATTTTAGGGAGAGAAGTTTCTGTCAGGTTTTTAAAAATTTTTATATAAATAATGTCAATTTTTCTTCAAAAGAGAATATTTTCCGAAGTGAAGTCTGAGACTTCTGAACATGCCCAACTCAAACATTCAATTACAATCTTTTTTTAGAAATTGAGATGAAAAGAGGAATTAATTAATCCTCAAAAAACAAAAACAAAAATAATTGATGTGGAAATGAGGTAGAGAAGGAGGCAGAGTACACTGAGTCCTAACAAAATTTTGTTCAAATTTAGTTCTATATTTTATATACTTCTGCATTTTACATCTGCTTCACATGCTCGTGGGATTCAATTTAGAAAAGTTCACAGTTGTGCTCCATTGAAAGGCTTATTATGAAATCCACCACCAAACAGCAGTATTAATTTGAACTAAAGTTCTCAGTATGGCAAAATAGAAGAGTACATGTGAAAATAAATCTGAATAAGCCCATGTACTTCAAATGGACTTGGAAGTTTAAAAACTCCACAATTCCATTAAAGAGGATCATATTCATTACCAGATGTTAATATTAAAGTTTGAGTAAATTTCTCAGTGTGATGAAATAGCAAAATACTAGCAGGGATATTATTCAAGAAGATTCAGTCCACACTGGCTTCAAATTAAATTTAACTCACAGAAAAGATCTGAGCCATTTTATGTGGTTCACAAATATAACTGTTTATCTGTGAGAAATAACATATGATTGCATAGAAATCATATAGCCTAAGCTATTGGAGTCAGTCATCAGTAATACCTGTGTGTTGAATTTTGTTTAGAAACCCCACGTGGTAAACAAGAAGCTGTTCCTGAAGGAAAAGGAAAGAAAGGTGAAACTGCACCCAAAAGAAAAGGAACAGCAGACAAAGGTAGATATTATTTGTGTTAGTCAGCTTTTCATCACTGTGACCAAAATACCTGATAACAAGTTAGCAGAGGAAAGGTTTATTTTGTCTTGTGGTTTCAGAGGTTCAGTCCATGGTTGAGTGGTTCCAACGCAGAAACATCATGGCGGAAGGGTGTGGCAGGGGAAAGCTGTTCAGCTCATAGTAGCCAGGAAGGAGGTGGGGTGGGGGGACCAGAGGGAAGATAAAACCTTCCAAGGCATACCCCTAATAACCTCCTTCCTTCAACTATGACCCACCTCCCCATGGTCCATTGAGTCATCCATGGATTAATCCACAGATAAGATCAGACCCCTCGTAATCCAGTCACTTCCTAAAAGCCTCACCTCTAGGCATATGACATTCAGGGGCATTCCAGATCTCAACTATGACATCATTACATGTAATCTACATTTTATAAGTCTCTCAGTAAAAAGAGCTAAGTCTATATATGAGGATGCATTGACTAGTTCTCTCAGGCCTTTGTAAATAACAAGTCCTTGCCAAAGAAAATAGTCTCAAACTTTTTGCAACCTGCTTTCAAGCAAATGTCTTACTGAGAAAAGTGATGCTTGCAGGGAATAATTTAGAGAATGTCCCATAGGCAAAATATACATTCATCATAGATATTATTAGTGTTATCCTTGGGCTAAGGTTTGCCACCAGAAAGCTACATACTGCCCTGTATTTTCTTTGACCTCATATTAAATTTCTTTCACTGATAAAGTTTATAAATTCCTTATAAACTTCTTCTACAATGGAACTTAACAGTGGAGGTGAAGATTTGACAAACCCACAATAACCTCGTATTACGTTTTCTGTGGGGATACTATGCCTACTACATTGTTTAATGGCCCCTAAATGAAATCCTAGGTGAGAAACTTTATTCAGTGTCAAGAACAAAAAATTTTTTTCTTTCTCTGAATGACAATATAATTCGCACCCCAAATGACACCATTTGCCTTGTGTTTTGGCTGTCTGGAAGTTCAGAACCAAATCTGTGGCTCAGGATTACTGCCTGTACAAGGACCTACATCTCAATATCTGCTTTCTCTTGCCTCTCCTTGTTTTGATCTTCCATTTTATGTTACATTTTTTCTCACTGTTGTTTTATTTTAAAAAATTTGTTTCTTTGTGATAAGGGGGATATAATTTTAAAGTAATTAATCGTTTGTTAAAAAAAAAAAAAACACTTCCCAGTCTCTAAAGCATATTGTTAGATTTATGTTAAGCGGCTATATAGAAACAAGTTAACTAAAGACTGAAAGGCAGTTGGGGATATATACAGTTGGCTGCTTCTGTCCTTCTTTACATTTCAAAGGACACTGTCGTGAAGTGTGTGCCTTTCATCACAAATTGCCAGTGCCATGGTAGTTCAAGAGCATCCAATGTCCACAAAGTGATGTGCTAAAAAAGATGTTTGCTTTGGCATTTAAACCATGATTCTCAAAGAGACTCTCATGGTGCTCTGAGTATAGGATATTGTGGGTCTATAGGACTAGAGTGGATTGGCAGCTTAACACTGACATTGAAATTTTAGTTCAAATCTAAAAGCTATAAATTATGCTCATCTCTCACTTGTTTACTACCAGAGTAATTTTCGCATTTTATGTTACTTATCCCTTGCTTGATCATTGTTATCCAACAAAATGAAATGAAAGATCATCATATAATCATTGAAACTAGAAATTAAGAATACTTATACATTGTAGGGACCAAATCATCAAATTAAACATAATAATGCATGTTACAAGAACATCATTCTAAATTAAAAGCATACAAACTCCAAACAAACCACAAGCAAACATCCAAATTCAACAATAAAATATATAAATTGGAGCTATATATTTAGCTCAATTTAACTAATGCAAAAGATTAGCTTTTATTTTACTATTTATTCTATAATACTCAATAATATTTGAAATAGATGAACTCTCAATCAAAATTTAGAAATCTTTCTGTTACATAGAAATATGTTGACGTTTATAACAGGATTCCTCCTTCATGAAGAGAAATAACATTATTTATTTCTTAATATTTGAAATTAACATCACCGAGGGTGAACACTTAATTGATTATTTGTTTATCTCACAGGTCACTTGTTCAGGATTACATTTAAAGCATCTCTTATGAGTTGAGCAACCATTTTTTTTCTCCTTTCTTCAAACTCATCCTTCTTTTCTGCTATTGGTGTCTTTGACTCATTTATATTCTCTGCATATTAGATCAATCTCTACCCCTCATCTCCTGAAATCTTAACATTGAGATTCCATTCACAATTCTACGTGTAGTAATCTTAACAGTGTTTCTTAGCCTCTTCTACCCATTTGCCACTGTCCAATTACAGTCCTTCATAAAGCAACAGTTTTTAACTCCATAGTCTTACACAGGAGATGCTAATTAGTATTCTAATCAAGATGCTAATTAATCAGCTAAGTTCAGAAAATGCTAAGTCTACATCAAGTTAAAATATTTTTAATTACAGGATATTTTTCCTATGTCAACATGCATCTTTCAGAGAGTGAGAGGAGTAGTAGGTAGGATCCAAAAACAGTTATTTGCAGAATTCTTCTGCCCTGGGGAGTATTTGCTGAGACTAGAGTTCTTGCCAAAAAACACTTGGGAGTAGAGTAATGCCATCTTCCCGCGATCTTAGTATTGTTCCAGTGTGTGCCTTCTAACTTGACTTACAACTTCAGTTATTATAGGTGCTGTGGGCCACTTACCTTATAAAAAATGTAATGTTAATGTTAAAAATATTAAATTCACTCATTTGGAAAGTGTGGAAGATAGAAAAAAAGAGGCAAAAGTGAAATGTAATCAATATTGCTAGATGTATCTAGAAGAGCAATGACTCTTAAGGTTTTGGCCCTGGACCAGCAGCATCCACATCACCTGGGAATTTATAGAACTACAAATCCTCAGCCTCACTCCAGACCTACTGAATCAAAAACTCCATGACAGAAGCCCAGGAAGATGTGTTTAAACAAACCCTTCAGGGGATTCTGTTGATGGTTAAAGTGTGTGAACTTCTGCACTGGAGCCTGAGGCTTACTACTCTATTGTAGGCATTGGAATATCAGAAACATTTGTAAGGAATAATTACAACCAATTCTGGCTTAGAGCAAACCTAAATATGTGTTGTTGTTATTGGCCCCAGACCAGTTTTTCAAAGATAGTGGACAGAAAGTGGAATTCTCTGCAAAGTTGACCTAGGAAGTGCCCTTCACTCATCACTGATTATAATTATACTAAAATTAGGGTTTGTAAGTGATCCCTGGCATCAGTCTCATTACTTTATAGTTGTCCATATGCCATCTCTCTAACTACACAGAGGAGCAAGTTGAATTTTGGAACACTGAGGAGAGAAAACTTTCCCTGCATGAGCTTTTCCACACAGCTTCTCCATAGTGAGTTAGAGAGTACGCTGGTTCATTTCTTCTCTGGCTCCTTATCTAACTCTGGCCGTCTTCTCTTCCTGGTTGTATTGCTTCAGTCTACTCCATTTCTAAGTTAAAATTTTAACCTTACCTAAGCCATCCTGAATACCAGCTTTGGTTGTCTCCATTTTTAGCTCAGGCAGCCATCAGCATTAGCAGTCAACAAAAAGGTTTTGCTGAACATGGCGGACCCCCAAGGCAATTAGAAAGCCATCACTGTTAACCTAATCTTCTGGCTCCTCCCTAGAGAAACTATTAATTAAACCTGGTTCTACTGGAAGTATTTTGGAACCAAAAGGTAATAATAATAACACCTTTCTTTATAAAATAATAAATCAGATGTTTCATATCTTTTCCTCCTTCCTACAGTTTTTAACCTCTCAGTCCTCTAATCTCCCTGAGAAGTACTGATTTAATTTTAAAGTATTTTTGTTCTAGTCTTCTCCTCATCAATTCATACAGTTTACACTTACCTGAGAATTGTGTTTATTTTCTTACTTAAATTTTGGCTTCAGATCTCAACTTTTAATTACTCAGATCTTTTTTTAAATTTTTTTAGTTTACTTGTTCATATTGGGTGTGCATGACAGTAGAATACTTTTATACATTTGATAGATCATACATAGATGGAGTGTAATCTCTCATTTTTCTGATTATACATATTGCAGGATCACATCAGTCAGGCAGTCATATATGTACATGAGGTAATAAATAATGTCTGTTTCACTCTACTATCATTCATTCCTTCCCCCATGCCCCTTCCTCTTCCTTCACTCCCCTCTTCCTGAAGTAACTCTATTCTTCCCTATCCAACCCCCTTATTGTGAATTAGCTTCCCCATATCAGAGAAAACATTTGGGCTTTGGTTTTTGGGGTTTGGCTTATTTCACTTAGCATGATATTCTCTAACTCCGTCCTTTTACCAGCAAATACCAGAATGTTATTCTTCTTTAAAACTGAGTAATATTCAATTGTATATAAATACCACATTTTCTTTATCCATTCATCTGTTGAAGGGCATCTAGGTTGTTTCTATAGTTTAGCTATTGTGAATTAAGCTGCTATAAAACATTGATGTGGCTGTGTCACTGTAGTATGCTGATTTTAAGTCCTTTGGGTATAAACTGAGGAGTGGAATAACTGGGTCAAATGGTGGTTCCATTCCAAGTTTTCTTTGGAATCTCCACAACCCAGATCTTTATTAAGTTGCTACTGATTTTTGTCTTCTAACCTGTTGCTCAGTCATTTCATTTTTAGTTGACCATTTCTTTATTTACAACATTAATTACGTAAATCCTGTATCCTAAAATCAAATTTTTCTTTTTCTTTTTACTTTAGTACCTGTTCTAGTTCCTTGAGTTTCTGTGCGATACCATAAGTTTATTTTAAGAAATAAATTGCTGATGGATTGATTTCTTCTTCTATGAAGTGTCTATTCAGTTCCTTAGCCCATTTATTGATTGGGCTATTTGGTTTTTTTGGTGTTAAGTTTTTTGAGTTCTTTATATATCCTAGAGATTAATGTTCTATCTGAGGTGCATGTGGTAAAAATTTTTCTCCCAACGTGTAGGCTCTCTCTTCACATTATCGATTGTTTCTTTTGCTGAGAACTATACTCCATTTATGTATGCTTTATCAAAATGCATAAATGTATTCTACTGTCATGTATAACTAATTAGAACAAATAAAAAATTAATTAAAAAAAGAAAGAAATTGCTAAAATTTACCTGTAACACATACTGGTCAAAGCTTATTCTCCAAATCTTTTACCCTTGAGGAATAGCTATACCAAGCATTCAAGGATTCAATTTTACAAGTGAAGGCAAATTTCTTATCAGAAACTGAAGCCTTCAAAGGAACGTTCCCTGTTGCACCTAAGATGATTTCAAAGGTTTTGTTCAATAGTGACATCTTTCCATCAGTATGGCACACGATATTTATCCTTGCAAGGCTTTCCCCCCATTGACATTTTTATTGTTAAATATTTAGGTAAAACTTACATGGAATCAAAGCACGATAGTCTAAAAACTGTCCTGTCTCTCGTAATTTTCACGAAATGATCATGATGTTTAAGGAAAAAAAGAAACCCAGTGTAGTCCTCAGATCATAAACTCAGCCCTTCACAGGAATTCTGCTTAGAGAAATTCATCTTGAGATTGCCATAAAAATATCACTTTTATTTCAGCAGAGATTCAGGTTAAGGATAAAAACTCATCATATACCATAATAAATATATATATACACACACATATATATAATATATATATATATAATTATGTATATCTTTGGCTATTACATGCATAAAACTTTTCTTGAATTTTTCTACATTTTTAAAAATGTAGATACAATTTCAGGTCTATGGAAGTGGATACTGTTTTTAAATGTGTAAGTAGAAATGACTTAAATTGACCACAGGACATAGCTGACAATTTCTCCTCTACTTAAATTTATTTATTTTTAACTAACCTAAAAGTAGAAGATGTATTTCCTTTTCTAAACAACTTTATCATTAAATAATATTCATTAGAAAAATATATTTGGGGCAAAGAGCACTCCCTATGTTAAGGGTATTTATAAACTGCATTTAAACATCTCAATAATTAATCTGAAGGTAAGTGGAATTAAAATTGAGTGAATTTCTAACCACAATAGCCTGGATCCCAGAGAATGTCGGGGTTCTCTGAGTCAAGGAACAAGGTCATTCAGACCATAAGGGTGCCATTGTTTTAGATGTCCTCTTGATGCTCCCTTCAGGGGAAGTGAAGTGGATATCTTTTCAGATTCTAAATTAAAACAATACTACCTCCTCTTCATCTTCCCTCCTCTCCTCTTCCTTCTCCTTTCCTTCCCCTCCATTTGCCTCCCCTCCCCTCCCTTCTGCCTTTTCCCTTCCATTCCTCCTCCTCCTCTCACACCTTAATTCAGCCAGACTCATGGCATAGTAACTACCTTCATCCATAGATTACTCTCTGGCTCTAGCAAGAAAACTATTTTCCCCTAGAAGCCCTGTCACCTGCAGGGAGTGGAGGGAGGTTTAGGAGCTGCAGGGGCCTCTTCCTTCCTGACTGCCTCACCTCCTCCAGCTGATTTTTAAGGATTGATTTTCCTTCTTCCTTGCCCTCCGCCCTGGACCCCAGGGACACCAAAAGCATCACTCTTGTTCTGGCTGTCCCCTTTCTCATTCCAGATAGAGACTTTAATTTGCCAGTTTCTGCAGTAGGAAATGAAACACAATTTGCACTAGAGTCCAAACTTTATAAGAGCCACATGTTCACTGTAGAGGCGAAGGCACAAATGGAAATAAAATATCAAGTTGTTTCAACAGCCAGTTGAATGAGAGCAGTTGAATTGCCTTAAAAAAAAAAAAAAGGTTCATCATTATTAGTTTTATTGGTTAATTTGGGGGCTGTGGAGAATGAGATATTTATTTTTCTTTTGATTTGGTAAGACTGTAAGGAGTAGTTATTGAATTACCTAAAGTCCCTGGCAATCATGGATTTATTCATCCACCAGAAAGAATTCCATCTTGTTCTTCTATTTGTATCTTCTACTTGTTTTAATATGCCTCTTTAAGTTTCTCCTAAAGGAAAATCACCAGGAGGGAAAACGCCAGTAAAAAAATCACCTGCTGACTCTACAGTAGTATCACCCACTCCAACAGCACCACCACTACCTAAGCCAGGATCTGAAGAATGGGTCTACGTGAATGAACCAATCCCTGAGGTATGGCAACTTACAATCAAACTAGTAAAGCCCATTCTTCGTACTGTTTATGTCCTGTTTATGATCCAAATCATTATTCGCAACATACCGAAAGCATTTCATAGCTGGTAATATATGTGCACGCATCAAAAAGCTGAGATAGAGCTAGGGGTGTAGCTTAGTGGTTGGAGCTCTTGACTAGCATGCACAGGTCCTGGGTTCAATTCCCAGCATGAAAAAAAGAAGGAGGGAAAGGGAGGGAGGAAGGGAGGGAGGAAGGGAGGGAGGGAGGAAAGGAAGAAGGAAAGAAAAGGAAAAAGAATTTTTTAGTTTTATCATTAAACCGCGTCCCAAAGTTTCTCCTCTTCATTTGGCTTTTTGAGTCATGTTTTCAACTTCTGTTGAGTGCTGAAATAAAGAGAGCAGATGGGTTCTGGGAGGACCAATTTTCTTCCGGAGGACAAGCAGAGACGCAGTTTCCTAGAAGAATGATTTCCACTGAACACATACCTGGCAAATTGATGGCCCTCCATCCAGTTCTAATGCCCACATCATAATGCTTTTAAATGGAGTTTAACCTCTGACTCTTTAGAAGTAGGAGAAATTTTTGAAGCTAAGGAAGCCTGTTAAAAAAAAAAAAAAAAGGAGATAGCTCTGATCTGAGAGCCTGAAATTGGTCGCTAGACAAGGAGATCCCCAGGGAGCCCATCCTTCTCTGACAGCTGCAAAGCCCAGCTGCCACAGGCACTTCCGGTTGCCTCAAGAGATAAATCATTTGGGGAAACCTGCACAGAATGGTTATTTAAAACTTTTTAGAAAGCAAGGAGCTTTTGCAAGTCTAAGTCCCCTCTTTCTACTGTAATCCCCAGTGGTCTCCTACTCTGATGAACCTAACAAGAACCATTCTTCGTGCCAGTCATTTGAGACTCAAAAGCAAACTGCAGCAACTGTGGTGTTGCTGTTATGACCGAGCTTTCCTAGGGATGTCTTGTCTCCTCAATTTGATGGAAATTTGGGGTGGAAGGAAAGAGCATGTGGAATAATTTACTGTATAAAACACAGAATCAAGCATAGTGCTTGAATAGGCACAATAGGTTTGTAATGAATTAATTAGCATTGAAGATAAAATTAGAACAAAAAATATTTGAAGATGAGAACATTAATTATATCATTATGAATATATATATATAATTGTTATCCCTCAGCCACAAAGAAGCTATATATTGTATTTGTGTATTTGTGTCTGTGTATATGTACATATATGCAAATTATATACAATTATATGTATAGATATGTGTGTGTATATTCCAAAACTGTCCTAGATCTACAATGCACCAGTTTAAAAATATGGAAAAAAAAAACACTCCTAGAAATAGAATATAGAAGAGGTTTAGAGCAATGAGGTAAATTAAAATTAGTATTTGGTAAGGGGTATGAAGTGATGAGCAAAACCCAAAACCCATTTCTTAACTCCAAACCTGAAAGCCTTTTAAAGATATAAAGCCATGGAAAACAGGAAAATAGAGGACAAGAATTAAGTAACCAAATAAGCATCAAAATTAAGATATGGTAGCAGTTCCCATGTACATCTTTTAGCAGTAAGAATTCTGGAGGAAAGCAGATGAAAATGTGAGGAAGTAGAATAAAGCACTGACTATGAATGTGTGGCCAAAAAGTAAGGGAACCTATGAGGATTTGATTATTCCTCCCAAACAAGGGACAGCTGGGAGTCATCATGGACTCAGGACTTGAGGTGGAGAAGAACAGGGGCAGGATCTTGGGGCTCAAGAGGACTTCTGCACAGAGAGGGCCCTCTGAGGAGACCCGTGGCCTTCCCTGAGTGCAGCCCCACAGTCAGCAGCAGAGAGGAGCAGGAGAACACACTTGGAAGAAGAGGAGGGCAGAAGAACTTCCCTGTGGTCTTTTTTTTTTTATTTATTTACTTAATGATTCATTGAACACAAATGGAGTACAGCTATTGTTTCACTGGTTGTACACAAAGTAGAGTCACACCATCTGTGCGTTCATGCATGTACACAGGGCAATGGTATGTGTCACACATTCTGTTAATATTTTTATCCCCCGCCCCGCCCCCACCCCTCCCGTCCCTCTGTGCTATCTATCCTTCCTCCATTCTTGCCACCCTTCCCCCCGCATTATGCATCATCATTCATTTATCAGAGAGACCATTCGGCCTTTGGATTTTGGGGATTGGCTGATCTCACTTAGCATAACAGTCTCCAACATCATCCATTTACCTACAAATGCCATAATTTTATTCTGCTTTATGGCTGAGTAATATTCCATTGTGTATATATACCACGGTTTCTTTATCCATTCATCTACTGAAGGGTATCTAGGTTGATTCCATAATCTAGCTATTGTGAATTGAGCAGCTATGAACTTTGATGTGGCTGCATCACTGTAGCAATCTGATTTTAAGTCCTTTGGGTATAGGCCAAGGAGAAAAATTGAAAGCATTCCCCCTGAGAACTGGAACAAGGCAGGGATGCCCTCTTTCCCTGCACTCTTAAGGGCACTGAGCAGGAGAGAGAAGAGGGGAAGTTGGCCTGGAGGGACAGTGAGGGCAGATGCAGGTCAGACCTCCAGTGAGCTGAGTGAGACCCTGTGGAGCCTGGCTGCTGCTGCTACAGCAGGGCAGGCCACGTGAGTCAGCCTGGCCCTTCCCTCTCAAGGCTGCCCCAAGTGAGCAGAGTGCACCTGCCAAGGAAGAGGAGGACATGTGAGCAGTTGCTTTTGGATTTCTGATAAGCAATGATTTAAGTAGGCATCCTGTATCCTGTCTGGTAAGCCTAGTTCCCGACCTTCTGAGGACCCCAGGTCTGCCTTACCTCAATAGGTACATAGAGGCAAAGAAAGAGAGAAAGAGCATGAAACAGAGATTGCTTCCAGATCTGGCTTTTCAGGCAGTAGCCAAGTGCAAAGCAAGCCTCAGTCCACCCTTTGCCAGCCACAAGGGAATGTGGGGAGAGAACCAAGGAGGCAGTCAGAGTGAGAGGTCTTTGCTTTCCAGTTTGTGGAAGTAGAAGAACAGACTCCCAAGAGGCAGGATTTCTCCAAAGAGGCAGCTCTGCTTTGGGCTTCATGGTCCATTCACACTCCACAAACCAGTTCATAGCCCTCCTCCTCCTCCTCTTGTTCCTCAGGCTGAAGTTGAGTTCAGGGGCCACAGGGGCATGTGTTCTGATTTTGGAAACCTATCATTCTCAGCAAGCTGACAGACATGGGATTTCTCTGCCAAAAAGTAGACCACTGTTTGATTCAGAGATCCTGATTAATCTCATCTGGACTTGCTTAAAATATAGATCCCTTTAGCCTCAATTTCACTTCCCAAAGTTCCTATTACCCATGATCAATCAAAGTCAAATGCCTATATATTTAAGAACAGGTGGATGGGACTTATTAACATACACACTGAGAGTTTACAAATTGATCCCTGACAAAACTTGACAGATTTTCAAACGCATGACTTCTAAGCACTTACGAAATATAAAAATGATCACTTGGAGACTGCCTGGGAAGGATAAGTCTTGTTCAACTGGGCCATTCTTTTTCCTTAATAGCAAGGTGAGGTGGATGGATCAGGGAGTACCACAGACATAAGATCTCTTGAATTCAAGATAGCATTCGGAACATCGATACAAAGCCACAATTTGGTTAGACTTTACTTCCACTGAAATATGCTTATTTTATTTTACCACTCTTAATGTCATGATTTCCTATTAAGTAGTCACATTATACCAGTTTCCATTATTCAAACTATTTCAATTAATGGGAGGAAAATTAATTTTTCATGGGATTTATGATGCTCAAATATTTAATTAGAAAATAACCAGGAGAAAATAAAGCATTTATTTAGTATGTGCAAAAAAAGAGAGCATTTGGAAATTTCCTCACCAAGTTACCAGAGACAGATGAAGGTTCTAAGAAGAATGTTAATCCAGTGAGCCCATTCTTAGGCAGTAGCTCCAGGCACAGACATTGATTAATGGATTGAAATGGACCAGGAGGGAGGTGTTGAAGTGTATCTGTTTGCCAGGTGTGGCGGTGCATGTCTGTAATCCCAATGGCTCAGGAGGCTGAGGCTAGAGGATTAAGTGTTCAAAGTCAGCCTCAGCAATTTAGTGAGGCCCTAAGCAACTTAGCAAGATCTTGTCTCAAAATATAAGAAGGACTGGGGATGTGGCTCAGTGGTTAAGCCCCCTTGGATTCAATCCCTAGTACCAGAAAAAATAGAAGTATGTTTATTTAAAATGATCCTTAGGCTGGGGATATAGCTCAGTTGGTAGAGTGCTTGCCTCACGAGCACAAGACCCTGGGTTCAATCTCCAGCACCACAAAAAAATAAAATAAAATGGTCCTTAGCATCACTCTGGATACTATCTCTTTTAAGAGAGACTGATTATCTATTTAGATATATACATACATATATGTATGATTAATATCTCTGGTTTTCTTTCTGTTGAAACTAGAGAGAGAAGAATCTAGGCCTGGAAAGGGTGTTAAAGTAATGTCAGAGAAGTATTAAAGGAACTGTAAATATTTAATTAAGTGAATTGTAAATAGTTAATTAAGATAAATACATAAATCCTATGGTTGTGTATAGAATCTTAGGCTTTTAAATCTAAATGCAGTCAGCCAGTCTCCCAAAACCCTAATTAATAACAAAACTGGATTCAGGCACATCTACTCTCATCCACGTCAACATCCACTGAACACCTGTTATGTGCAAATGCTGCACTCAGGGATGGAACACAAAACATTCAAGCTGCAGCTTCTGTGTCCCAGGAAACTCTCTGTTTGAAGACAGAAGAATATAAGCAACTGATTATAGCACAGTTTTGTAACTGCATCTGTAAACAAAATATAAACTGTTATAATAGCATAGAGGAGGGAATAATACAGTTTGTTTGAAGTATCAAAAAAGGGGGGCAGATCCCCACTTTGCCTTTTACAGTGTGAGTTCACTGGGTGGGCATAGGGAGGAGGAACTCAAGAGAAGACAGCTTGATGTATTTGGAAGCAGAAGCCTGTAGATGCAGCTTCAGAAGGCAAGTCTGACTGGAGAGGGGTCAGATTTGTAAGGATGTTAAAAGAGTGCTGGAGTGTTTGGACTTTACCCACCAGGTAGCAGAAGCCATGGAATGTTCTACAGAGGTAACATGTTGGAATCCATTTTCAAAACAATAACTGAGAGAGACAGGAGGGTGGTTCATTGAAAAGGTGGGCTGTGATTAGTCTGCCTGTGTTCAAATCCCAGGCTTATCACTTGGCAGCTGCATGACCTTGCATGGGCTTTGTGGCTTCTGTTGACTCAACTGCTTCATATTCAAATGGGAAAAACAATTAAAACAAATTTCTTAGATGGTTGTAAGTTCTTTTTTTTTTTTTTTTAGGTAAGCAAATATATTCATGGTTGATAATAGAAACAGTAACAAAACAATTGTAAGCCATTATTATTACTCTTGACATATCCTTGCCTCATAACAATTTTACATATATAATAATTTTAGATGATCTCTATCCACAATTAATAATAAAATAATATTTTGTAAAAATATTTACAAATATAGAGATGGTTCTTCATAACTAAAAGATAAAATCTTTCCTTAAAGGTTTTAAGCAAATATTTTTTGAGAACTAATGTGAAAACATTTTAACATCTTTAATCTAGCAAATTCTAAATTTCAAACCTACATTCGGTTGTAAGTTCTTGATCATTATTCACTGGTTTTGAAATGTTATTCACAGATATTGAAAAGAATCCTCGAGGCCTGCCAGGAGGCACTTGTACCTTCTAGACAAGCACAGACAAGACCTGAATGAGGGAGGGCAGCGTCACTGGGGAGGGAGGACAGGGAGGACAGGGGGGACAAAATCCAACCAGGAAGGGGATCTCATTCTCCCCCTGAGACAGCATCTTTCTCCACTCTTTCTCCCTTCCATTAGCTCTTCCCACACTACTGAGTTCTGTCCCTGGATGTGCCAAGCACATACCCCCTCAGTGACTCTGCACCTGATGTTCCTTCTGCTGGGAGTGCTCTTCCCTTCTTCTCAATGCTAACTCCATTGCCATCTCAACAAAGAGGCTTTCCCCAACTACCCAAAACAAAGCACCTCACTTAGAACCTGAATCAGTTTTTTCTATCAGCTTATTAAATTGCTTGGGTTCTTTAACTACCAGCTTACTGATTTACTAATTAACCCTTCACTATTTTCCCTCTTCCACCAGAATATAAGCTACCAAAAGACAGGGACTCTGCCCTATTTACCACTAAACTCCTATTCTTAGAGCTATGCTGCAGCGAGTAACCACTCCCTGGATAAGTCCTGGTTGATTTACTCACTGACTTAGACAAAGCGGACCCTTAAGTAACTTTTATGGTACACACAGTAAGGACAGGATTCCCAGGGAAAGCCAGAGAAATAACCGGTCACTCACCAAAATGAACACGAGGTGTTCTCCATATGAGGCAGTTTTCCACCTGAGGCAAAATGTGATGATTAAATTCATTCAGTGAATATTCCTTGAGAGTCTACTAGGTCTCAGGCACTGTGGTATTAAGGAAAGATTGGATAGTGGTGAACAAGATGATCATAATTCTTGATTTTATAGGCCTGATATTCTAGAGTTGAAATCAGTTACAATTAATGTCATCAGTGTTATGATAATAGGAGTACAGGAAGCCAAGGACAAACCACAGGCCATCTGTATGCAACTTTACAAAACTGTTGGATCAGGGGGTGATTTCTGGAAGAGATGATGTCTGCACTGAGATTTGAAGAATTTTTTGGAATGGGAATTGGCTGGAGGAGGGGAAGAAAAGAATTGTGGGAAATCTCACAGGAAATGTTTCAGATAGTTGCAACTGTTTCTTGATCTGCTTTCTTAATAATACTCTTTTAACCCAATTATTCAGAAGAATTTTCATTTTGAAACAATGATTTCTATGCTTTACCATTAACAGGAAATACCTACATTTTTAATACCTTACTGGGAACTAATAGAGAATTCCTACATCAACACTATCAAAGCAGTTCTCAGGCATCTGAGAGAAGACCAGCATGCTATACTTGCTTACTTATACCAGATTAGGTGAGTAAAGTTCCAAAGTCAGAATTTTACCATTTGCAGGTATGGCATATAAGATCCCTCTCCTTCTCTCAATGCCTTACAGAACAAGTTTCCAGGAGTTTCTAAGGCGTCCGGATCACAAGCAAAATTTTGTAGCTCAGTGGCAGGCTGATTTCAACTCTCTTCCTGATGACCTGTGGGATGATGAGGAAACAAAGGCTGAACTGCACCAAAGAGTGAACGTAAGGACAGTACTGGGCCAGGGCCTCCACACTTCCACACCTTGCCCTGCAAAATCCAGCTCATTCCCTTCTGACCTCCCTGAGATGTGAGGATGGGAAAGCAATGGTTTGAACATTACCCAGTTAACTCTCCAGAGCAGAAGCTCTTCTGTACTTTGTGTTCAGAATGAGAATGTGGGGGGCCGGGGCGGGGGGGCGGGTAACACTTCTGGGAAGAGGAGCAAGGATCTCTTCAGTGCAGGAGCCCTCTTGGCATCTGTCTTGTAGGTTCCTGTCCTCTCTATTGATTCATGTAGCTGTGCCCATGGCCGGTGTTAATCACATGCCTATCTTGAACACTGTCATATGGTCAGTCAATGGCAAGGAAAAGAAAAGTGAGAAAAAGCCAAAGCATCGAACAGATCCCTTGAGGGCAGGCACCAAATCTTACACATCTTTGTACTCTAGCAAGCACAATGCTTGGCAATCAGTAGACAGGCAGAATTTCATAAATTCATGAATTTAAGTGTAGTACCCTGATGCTTTAGACAAGGGCTTCTGGTGCACAAGAAGACTAATTTCAATCTCTTACCCTGTGTTCTGTGTGTATCAACAGATCCCTTTATCCCATCAGAAGGACCCCTTGTTACTACCATTAAGTATGGGCTACTAACAGTCAATTCTGCTTATGATCTCAGTGTTTATTTGTGCAACAAAAACATTGCCAAATTCTATCCCATGTCCCATTATCTGCTCAGAAAATATTTATTGCACTCCGGTCATGGTCTCGGCTCTGTTTAAGGGTCTGTGTATTCAACCTGAAACAGAAAGTCTGTGAACTTATGTTATGTACTTTCTGGTATCCAGGAGACAGAGAATAAGCAGTAAACAAACAAATACAGAGTGAGGTCATTAGCAATAAGAGCTTTGAGGAACATTAAGAAACCAGGGCAAGGGAGAAAGAAACATTTCTGTAATCATTTTGTATATGATGGTTACAAAAAGTCCTTCTGAGAAGGTAACATTTGGACGGACTCCGGAGAGAAATGATGGAGTGAGCCATGTAGATGTCTAGAGGAGGGTATCCCAGCCACAGAGAAAAGCAGGGGAAAAGGCCATGAAGGGAAAGGATGCTCAGTGGGTTTGAAGAACAACAAGGAGGCTGGTGTAGCTGGAGCAGAGTGAGAATGGGTGAGAGGTTTGGTGATAAGGCTAGAGAGATTTTAGGGGACCATAGTTCCTAAGAACTTGGAGGTCAGTATTTGGATATTGGCATTGATCTAAATGAGAACAATTGCTGGTTTCAAAAGATCCTATAGGGGAGAAAAATAAGTAGGAAGAGCAGTTGGGAAACCAGTTGGGAAGCTTTTGTAATAGGGGCAAGACGTCATGGTGGCCTGGTTGATGGGGATTGCAGAAGGGTTTAACCCAAGAGGTACTCAGATGTGCTAGTGAAACCGAAGTGTTTTACCTGTTCTTAGACATTCCTCAAAAAGTAATACGTAACTATGTTGTGTTAGTCAGCTTTTCATCACTGTGACCAAAAGACCTGACAGGAACAACTTAAAGGAAAAAAAGTTTATTTTGGCTCGTAGTTTCAGAGGTTGAGTCCATGGTTGCCCAACTCCATTATTTCTAGGCCTAAGGTGAGGCAGAGCATCATGGCAGAAGTGGGCAGAAGAAAGCTATTCAGTTCATAACAGCCCAACAACAGAGAGAGTTTGAGTGCAAGGAGCCTGGGATTATAAAATCTTCAAGGGCACACCCACAGTGACCTACTTCCTCCAGTCATGCCCTACCTGCCTACAGCTCTACCCATTAATCCATTCAAATCATTAATCCATTGAATAGATTAATCTACTACTTACATTGTGGCTCTCATATTCTAATCGTTTCACCTGAAATTCTAATAATTTCAGGGAACACCTCATATCTGAATCATCATCTATATGAATGCCAAGACTGACTTTTCTTCTATTTCTTTACTACCTACTCACAAAACCAGTCCCAGCCCAGCCCTCCTATATACTTCATCCTGGAGTTAGTCAACTGGTTATTGATAGAGAATGCAGTAATTTGAAAATATCTTACTTGTGATTTTTTTCTAATTTATTTCTAACATATCTTAGAGTAAATGTTTGTTTCTATACCTGCCCTCTATTTCCTTCTTGTTCTCTATGTCTTTATTTCTTTCTTCCAGATTTGGAGTTACAGAATGAGTGGGTATTTTTGCTCAACACTCCACAACCCTTACCAAATTTTATCTCATTTTCCCAAACATCTTCCATATTCTGATTCTACAAAAGTTCTTTTAGTTTTTATTTTGAGATAGGGTCTTGCTAAGTTGCTCAGGTCCCAAACTTGGGATCCTCCTACTTCAACCTCCTTATTTGCTGGAATTATAGGCATGTGCCATGACACCCAGCAAGAGCATGTTTATTTTTAAGGTCTGTGAAACACACTAAAAATTTACAAATTTCCAAAAAAAAAAAAAAAAGTAACAAATCTCACATTAAAAACTTAAATTTTGTTCCAAACAGCAGGTTGTACGAATACACCCAACATTAG
Source organism: Glaucomys volans (assembly GCA_020662805.1). Taxonomy (NCBI): domain Eukaryota; kingdom Metazoa; phylum Chordata; class Mammalia; order Rodentia; family Sciuridae; genus Glaucomys; species Glaucomys volans. The sequence continues at coordinate 781,032 of JAJEJO010000214.1, forward strand.
ATTCTATCTTCTTTTTAAGTCTGCCAACTTATTGGGTAAAAATGTGAATGACTTCTTATAATTTGTATTTCTCTTTTTACAATTGAAGTTGACTGTATTTTCCTAGGTTTAATGGTAATTCATTTTCTTTCTCCTGAAGTCTTTTTGTGATTTTTGCCCACTTTTCTGTTGGAGTGTCCTTTTTTTTCCTTATTGATTCCTATGACTTCTTTATATATTAAGCATATAAATTACCTGTTGATCATGTTACAAATATATTCTCAGTTTGATGTTTACCTCATATTATTTGTAGTTAGTTTTAACATGCAGAACATTTTGAATAAGTATGTGAATAAATGTAAAAATCTTTGCTGTAGCTTCTTTGTAGCTAATTTTAAAATATTTCTCCATCCCAAGGTTATTTTCAAATGTATCATGTTTTTAAAATGTCTACAGTTTTATATTTTAGTTTTAAGTATTTAGGTTATTCTGTTGTTTGATAAGGATATCATTTCATTTTTCCCAAAAAAGCTAATCAAATTATATAAGACTTTCAAATATATCAGCATAAAGTTGCATATGATATATATGTGGAAAAGGGGAAAAAACCCAAATTTTTTTGGATAGAAATTTTGATATTAGAAAATATTTATGGATACTAGAAAATAACATACAATCTATAGTTTCTACTTGAAAAGTTCAATAAGTGTTAGACAAATCAGTCTCTCCAAAGACATTATAACTATTTTTAGCAGTGGATCCTCAGCAAGAGCATACAGTCGAAAAATGTGTGAAGTTTAAAAAATATTGCCTTTGTGCACATCACTCTGGTGCTCTGTGTGTGTGTGTGTGTGTGTGTGCACGTGCGCACACGTGTATTATATATAATCGTTATATATGATGAACACATTCCTTTTGGTTTTTTTCCTTGACTTATTATTAGACATGAAGGAATAGAAAACAATATAACTTCAAAAGGAAGCTAGAAAATTAACCTGAGCAAAAGAGAAAAGAATTGATAAGAATAAAAGCAGAACTTGAACACTTGACAAATATAATACATCAAACTTAAAATATCAGCCCAGGCAATAAGGCAGAGAAGTTTCTGGTAAGAATCATTAAGGAAAAAGATATAAACACATTTTATTTTCCATTCGATAGAAATTATGATATTAGAGAATATTTTTGGATCCTAGGAAATAATCTACATTATATAGTTTGTATTGTAAAGGTCAATCAGTTTAGGACAAATCTTTTTTTTTTTTTTTTTAGTTTTTCAGCCACATTTACTAGCTCACATAAATATTTAAAACAAATACATCTGTCTTCCCTTTCTCTCTCCTTGGTATAAGTTGTCAGTTTATAATAAACTATGGCAAATATCTATAGGAAAATGAATTTTAAAATATGAAAGAGAGGTTAATAAATAGCCAAATATATCAACCATTCAAAGTACTACCTTTATTTTTTAAAGATTAAGCCACTGATTTGCAACTTGAATTAAAATAAATTTAATTTTTAAAAGCCAGGTTATTTATAACTTGATTTTAACTTTTTTCATAGCAGTTCATATCAACATTTGCAAAACTTCAACTGAAGAACAAATAAAACATTCAGACACAGGTTTCCACTTTAAAAATTCTACCAATTTCAACAAATAAACAATGACAGCACATCAATTTACGTTAGTACTAGATCCATTTAAAACATTTCAATCAGGCCGGGGGTGGCATGAGTAGGTTCTAGTGGGAGTCAGTGTACAGTGTGTTCTTGGTGAAGACTACCCTAGACAGATGTTGCCTGATGCCTGGATAATGCTGAATGTGACAAAAGCAGCGAGACACATTGAGATATTTCTCCTTTTCTTGAACGGCCAGGTCAACTCCAAAGCAATGAAGTCCATAGTACAGCAGGATATCTGCCAGTAAGTCACATCCTGTAAAGCAGACTTGAACTTCAAGATACAAATTTAGATCCTTCAACAGAGTGTGGGTAGCCTCTTTATTGGAGTGTCCACCTACTCAAGTGACCCTGTTTTCCAGCCACTGCTGAACCTTTGCTTTTCCTTCTGCAGTACTCCCCAGCAAATACTCCTTGTTGACTTCTGTGACTAGATGAGTTGCTATGGTAGTCAATCCTGTTAGGCGTGGAATCTGTCACTCACCCTGGAAGCTGTACTTACTTCCCTTATTCAGCTCCAGAGACTTCTCTAGAAACTTCAACTCCAGGGCCACTGCCATGTTGTGGTCCCAGCTCCTGGGAGGTGTGGAACCAGGACAGCAAGGGGGACAAATCAAGTTTATTAAAGCTATTATAATTCTTTAGCAGTGGACCCTTGTAGGAGGAGCCCTTGCACTTGGCTGGCAGCTGTGAATGCATTGAGTGTGTAAAGGAAACCTACACTCACACAGGCCTGACAGGAACACCTGCAGGAAGGAGCTTTCAGCTATAGCAGGCCAGAAGGGCAAAGGCCACTGCCCCATAATTAGCATAATTGTTGCCAGGGAAACCTTAGGGGGCCCAGATTAGACACTAAGCAAAGGTGTTAGTGAAAACATGATTGGACAAGACACAATCCCTACTTAGCATATCTATATGTTATGTGATTGGACAGGGTTACAAACCCTGATTAACATAAGGGCAAACAGGTAATAAATCTTAATTGACTATTTAAGAACAAAACATTCCCACAATAAACGTCAGTAGGCAGCTCACAACTTGTCTACTTTTTACCAGACTCCAGATGCCTGGGTCCTGGCATCCCGCCACTGCCCCCACGTCTGAGTGAAGCTGAGGTGGACTTACTTCAGACCCTCAGCCAGGGAGCATGCAGTAGGGAAACTTAGGAAGTTTTAAAAGAAAGAAAGAAAACTTGCCTGTGCCTCATATCCTATCATAGAATTAGGTTTAGAATGGACTTGCTGTCCTTCATTTGTTAAAGTATTACAGGTAATTCTGATTGAAACAACCGCCGTTCTTTTACATTTTAATGCCTAGATGATCTTGCAAAAATCTAATGAAAGTTAAAAATTCCTGTGATAGTTGCATTCACATCCATTTCCTTGTCATCGTTTGATTGTAATGCAGCAGCTGTCATAGCTAAACACTGAGCACAGACTGATGCATCTTATTTCATTCCCATGACAGCAATCTGAGGCAGGAACTATCAATATTCACACTTGGTAGGTGAAGAGCTGTGGCAGAGGTCAGCATAGGAAGTGGCAGCACTGGGGTCTGTGGCCAAGCAGCCTGGCTCCCCATTAAACTGCTTCTCCCAGCAGCATGTTGGACACTTGAGGAAATATGCTAAGATGAATCTTCAGGGTCCCCTACGCCTATTTATAGTATAAAATAACCATTTTTGCCAAGGCACATTTTTGTCTTGAATTTAACTTTTATTCTACTATCAGACCTATGCACCTGGCTTCATTTTTTAATTTACATTTGTGTCATATAAGTTTTCGAGTTTGACCTTTCTGTGTCATTTTGTTTTATGTGAATCTCAAGTAAATACCATATGAATTAAATTTAGGATTTTGACCCAACAGAAAGTATTTATAACATTAGTAAAAGTGTACATTTTCACTTGATTTTGTCTGCCCAACCTTCTCAACTAAATCATGAATCTTTCTTAAATCCTCCATCTCAGATTATTCAGGAATATTTAGTAATTCCCTAATATCTTCCAAGTAAAGTGTGAAACCCAACAATGCCTCTAGGTAAGGCCATAATAAACATTGGCTGTTTAAATCCTTTGATCCCTGGTGATAAGCCTTGTTCTTGGATTATTTCATGGCAGCCCTGTGAACGTGGTAAGCAGAGCAGTTCTGCAATTGAACCACCTACGTTCTGCTCACAGGAAAACTCAGCCACCGAGGTGACACAACTTGCACAGGTCCCCCAGCGGGTCAGCAGCAGAAAAAGAACTAGGAGCAAGATTGTCAAAATCCTGCCTTTGTACCTTATCCTTTGCCATATCCTCTCTCATCTTTTAAAAGAAAGTATAAATATTTGATAACCACAAGTCAGTATTTATTGAAGGTCCCATGGAGCGTCTGTGGAAACACCATGCTCAGCTCTAAAATAATGGTGCATTGTTCTGACAAAATCACTTGTGATGTTTCCATTTTATGTAAAATTTTATGTACAGCCTACACATGGTAACACACCAAAATGCAAGAGTTCAAGTACAAAGTGTTTCAAAACAGAGCCTCACACCAGCAAAATTCACTATAGGCCCTATAATCAAATGGCTTGGGTTCAAATCCTGACTCCATCAGGACAAAATCATAGGCAAGTAACCTACCTCCCTGTGAGGACTAGGAGGTAATCCATGTAGAGCACTGACACAAACCCAACACACAGTAAGTGTTCAGTGAATCATTTTATTGAGAAAACTGTTAAATTTGAGGACTATATGTATTTAACTAATGGGATACTTTATTGAAAAATAAATGTTTTATTGCTATGAATAAGATTGTAATAGTAACTTTCATTAGTTGAGGAAACACACTGAACCAAGTGCTTTATTTACACAGGATAATTTATTTTATATAACACAGCCATAGAATGTCGTTATCTCCCTTTTACAGATGAAGCAATTGAAGCACAGCACAGTGGTGCATGGTTCGCAAGGCCAAAGCTTCATCTCCTGGCTCCACTACTTATTCATTATGAGGCCCGAGGAACACAGCCTTTCTGTGACTCACCTCATCTGCAAAATGAATATAAAAATAGAACCACCTAAAGCTGTCGTGAGACATTACATGGGACAATACAAGTAGAGTGATTTGTGCTCAAACACACTGACACACATAGGAAGAGCTCAGTATCTGTAACCACTGTTATTTTATACATTGATATATAGATAATTATGGTCTTTTCAAATTTTACATTTTAAATATATGTAAATGTTATTTTATGCATGACTATATCAATTTAATTAGTGGTCAAATTCTGGTATATGGCAGAAGTAGGATCTTAAAAATATCTTACTATTAGTTCTTTAATACAAATCTTATTTTTGGACCATCCATTAAGTTCAGATGACAGTTTTGGTGACTATCAGGTTCTACCTGTGATATCAATCAACAAGTCTATGCCTCTGGCTTACATGAAGCTGGGTACAACATTGCCCAAAAGAATGCATGAAAATATTTTTCAACCAGGCAAATTTGTTGAGGAAGGACTAAAATTCATAAAACATCCATGGATAACATGACTGAAGTGGATTTGTGACAAGATAGGAGCACATGGGCAGGTTGGTAGCACACACCTATAATCCAGCAACTCAGGAGGCTGAAGCAGGAGGATCTCAAGCTCACAGCCAGTCTGGACAACTTAGCCAGATCCTGTCTCGAAATAAAAAATAAAAAGTTTGGGAATGTAGTTCAGTGGTAAAGCACCCCTGGGTTCAATCCCTAGCATCACAAAAAAATTAAAAATATATAATATTAAAATGGGCATATGATTTGCAAACAGAAGCTAAATAATTACTGGTTCAAGGAATGAATATAATACATGAGTACACTAACTTAACTCTAAATTTTCTTTAGAGACATTTTTAGGAGAAGCATACGAGTCTAGGTTTATTATACTGAGGCAAATAGAACCTTAATTCTCAAGCATAACCGGCTCTTGTCCTTTCTGATCAGGATCTGCGAGATCGCCTGTGGGACATTTGTGATGCCAGGAAGGAGGAGGCGGAGCAGGAGCGGCTTGATATCATTAACGAGAATTGGTTGCAGGACTGTCTTGGTGTCATGATGAACCACTTCTTTTCAATGATGCAGGTGAGAGCAGCTGGTCACAGTGACACAGACCCCCCCCCCCCCCCCGCCGGCCACATCCCTCCTTTGAGAATGTTAGGGGTGCATTCAAGTACCATTTTGCTCATAGCACTCTGCCCCATATGCATTCCAGCTTACCAAGAAAATTAGCCCACCTAACCCATTTTGGCCTCAGCCAACCAAGCACACAAACTGGAAGCATCCCAAGCAGCTGCTCACCAGCTTTGGCCTAGATATGTAGAGAAGGACAGCAACTGAGTTGTTTACCTTGATCCTTTAAAGCAGACACCCAGAGTGTCCAGGAAAGCACTCCTACCACAATGCATGGACCAGCTCAGACACAGCAGGCATTTGCTTCCTGAAAATAAAAGATTTTACAGTACTGGATTGGAGAAACAGACCATTCATCAGAAAGACCTGATTCACTTATATTATCAGCCTATTAAATGAAAATTTTATGGAATAAAATAACACAGACATCAATTTTATTCTTATACTCTTGCCAGCAATAGGGGAAAGAACACAAACCAGACTTTGGCACCCAGCTCCACCAAAGCAAACTGCTAGAGAGCTTTTGAGAGCTTGCGTGGGGAGGAGGACAGGGCCTCATGAGCCATCTGTATTTGCTAATTGCCTTACCTGAAGGAAAAGAACACTCTCCCCCACCTTCAGTCTGAGAGGTAGTTTTACAAATTGGAGCAAAGCACCTGCTGAGGTTAGGCTCCTACCCTCATCAGAAATCCAGAGGTACTATCTTCCCTGATGACTAATCACATTTCAAAGAGATGCTTCTCAAGGCTTGAGAAGGACATTCCTGGGTTCTAAGACTGATAAGAGTTTTTTTTGTTTTGTTTTGTTTTTTAAGATTTATATCTCAAAGAGTCAAAGAAAGGATTTAGAAGAATGAGTTTTCTAAAGTACTCTAAATTATTTGGCACATTATTAGGATTGAACAATGTGTAACACAGCTCCCCCAAATATCTGGACCTTCCACTAAGTTACAAGTCACTGTTGAGAATTATGAGGTCCTGTGCAGGGACCAGAAGAGGAAGAAAGTTCCCACAAGGGAACAATGAGGAGGAACCAGAGTTGTTAGAGGGAACAATGTCAGAGAGGGAACAGATAGAAAAGTTCAAGGACAGAAGATTCCAAGTGACTTAGTGAATAGAAGGTCACTTGTGACCTTTATAGACTTTTTTTAGTTACCAGATTGCTGTGAGGAGTAAGAAAAGACTAGACCCTGAAGAAGTACAAGAATGGTGTTAGTCACTCTCCAGAGAAGTTCTGCAGTGTAGGGAAGATGAGAAATAACATCAGTAGAATGGTCTCTCAAAGAGCGCTTTCAAGATTGGAAAAAATAGTCAATGTTCACATGTATTGTTGCAGAGAGAAGAAATGGAGAGCACAAGACATCACTTTGCACTGATCAACAATCTAATCTACCATTAATTCATCCTACCATTAATGTCATCATCACCATATCTGTTTCCCTTTTTAAAATACTTCTTCCATTAGGAGAAGTCTTATTGAACAAAGGGGGTGTTCAAACTTTGGGACATTATAGAAAAAATAAATAAATAATAAAGTACTCTAAAAAGAGGGAGGGCAGAAGCCTAGAGCAAAAAAGAAGCCTGTCTAAAACTCCATCAAGCTGAAGGGACCGTCCAGGCTGATGCCTGCATGAGTATTTCTCCCAATAGAAGAACTCTGAACATGGAAAACGGAAAAGGATGCGTTTCTGTGAGCCATGTGAGTCTGATATTTCAGCAATAGATGTAGGGCTCTCATCTTGACAAACTGAACTAATATTCAATACCAACCAGAAGAAAAGAAGATAAGGAGAAAAGCAGTAAATATTAAACATTTATGAAGTTCTTACTGTGCACCTGCCAGGTTCTATTCTAAGAACTTTCAAGAAGAACACATTAAACCTTCACAACAACCCTATGCTGTGAGGCAAGCACAAGAGAAACAGTTTACCCAGTGTCCTCAGCTGGTAAGAAGAGCAGTGATCTGGACTGGGTGTGACCGTGGGGCCAGTGCTCCCGCCTGACCACTGCTGTGTCGCCAGCATCGTTCAGATAATCAAAGACTCACCAGATAGCGAAGAGAGAGCCTTATTCTGCATTGATCAGTAGGATCCCATAAAAACCAAGGACAGGAAAGGCAGGAAAGCAAGTTTAGTTCAGTTTGTGAAGGAAGAACCTAAAGATTAGAGCTGTCCATCAGATGCCAGACTCCTGAGCAGTAAGCCTTGGTTCAGGAAGCACCAAAGCTAAAACTTGCATGTTTGTGGAGGACTGAGGCAAAGAACCCTTGAGAAAGTTCTCAAGTTTGTGCTGCTGGTTAACAAACCGCTAGATAAGTGCTTTCTAAGTGGGCTCCATGGAATACTAGTCCTCCAAGATGTTTTGCAAAAAACGGACTCCACGATCAAGACTGTAAAGTGCTTCACAACTCTAGCCCTCCCTCCCCCTGGGAGATTAGCAAGTATACTGACATTCTTAGACATCAAGATGCTCTGTAGTAAAGAAGTCCTTTTGATGTGTTTACCAAGCATTTCTGAAACTATTTGACCTTGGAAGGTTTTTATTTGTTTCATCCCCAACAAGGTGTTCCTTAACAGTCTGTAAGGATAACTTTTTCACAATAAATTTAAGAAAATCTATGCTAGATAATTTCAAAGATAACCTTCAAATCTAAGAGTCTGTTAAAGTTAAGAAAACAATGTGAGAGTATTATTTACTCATAACTGTGATATGAATCTTGATTAATTCTTATATGGGAATCCTAGGTATACTATGGCATCTTATTCAGATTTATCTATATACTAAATCAAATTATGTCTCTTAAAATAAATTAATATTTTATTTAAAAATAATAATAAAGTAAGCCTAAGGCACAGATTACCAGCACAGTCCCAGATACCACTTGTATAAGACAGACTGTGTAAGATTCCTAGACCTTATCATTACTAAGCCAATTCCAAAACACCAAAGATAGAACTTTTCTCTGATATGTGGATGCTAACTCACAATAAGGGGCAGTGGGGCTAGAGAAGAATAGAGTTACTTTAGATTAGGTAAAGGGGAGTGAAGGGAGAGGAGGGCCTATGCGGATAGGAAGAATAGTAGAATGAATCAAACATTATTATCCTATGTGCATATATGACTACACGATTGGTGGAATTCTACACCATGTACAACCAGAAGAATGAGAAATTATACTCCATTTATGTATGATGTATCATAGTGCATTCTACTGTCCTGTATAACTAATTAGAACAAATAAACAATATTTGGGGGCCTATACAGGGAGATATAGGAGCAAAGGTGAGGTGGGAGCACATTATAAAAGATCTGAATACTTGTGTATGGAGTCAGCTTTCATTTGTAAGTTGATGGAGTATCTTTACAACCAACTTTGCACATTCAATTTTTGTTTATTTTAATATCTTTTGTGAAAATAAAATTGTCACTTCTGCCATAACTTTTTTAATACAAAAGATCATTTATTGATTATCTTGCCAGTAAACTTAAATAAAATATCATTTATAAACTTTTACATAACATTTAGGCAAAGCCTATACAGATATAGTTCTCAGGTGCATACATATACCGAGTCACATCTATTTAGGGTATCAACTATAGTGTTATAAACTAAGAGTTTTTTGCTTAATCAATTACAAAGAAAGCATTTAAGACTTTAATACAAGTACAAACCCTAATTTGAGACTTTGTTTCTCCTAGTAATAAAATCTAACAAATACAGAATATTATCTTGATAGACAAGAGCAGATCAATGTTTCAGACTTTGCTTCATGTCAGTACATTAAAGTTTAAATAACTTTGACTGCACTGATTATATCCAATTTAATCACAAACATAGACTTTTTTGAGATTCACCTTCCACAAACATTCTGTGACTTATGTAACTATTCACTTTACTCCTTAGTTTTGTCCTCTTTCATCTTGAATTATCACAAGAACATTACAAGACACAATAGTTTCTCATCCAGAAAAATTTTTTACCTTCTAATTTTCTATACTAAAATATTCCCATGTCTATAATGTTTTTATCATTTCTAGGTTCAGATACTTTCTGAACTTCATATTTTGAAACAATCCTTATAAATGTTATCTCTGCATGTAATTTACACAACAAATTTCATCCCAGGAATGGGATCAGACAATCTGGAATATACAACAACTGAGTCTAAATCTTTTTCCTCCCAGGTGGCATTCAAGGGGTTGCACCATAAGATATTTTTGAGTTTGACTTATCTCCCATATAATTATCACAATACCATCAACTTAAGTGAGTTTCACACTGTCATTTGCACCCAGAGGCTTCTTTGGGGCCTTTTTCTTATACTGCACATATTTATTTGCAATGGAAGAGGACAGTTCCATCCTTTTCTTCAGGCTTCCTTGAATATCCATTTACAGAGGCTGACTACAAAATATGGTTTGACCTTAGTTGCTATCTTTTTCATTTTTTTTTTAATCCAAAGTTTCTTTATTTTTCCCTACCACCTCTCCCCCACCCCACTATTGATCAGCATCCACTTAGCAGAGAAAACATTCAGTCTTTGGTTTGGGGGGATTGGCTTATTTCACATAGCATGATATTCTCCAACTCCATCCATTTACCAGCAAAGGCAAGAATTTCATTCTTTTTAAAGGCTAATATCCCATCATATATATGAACCACATTTTCTTTATTCCATTCATCTATTGAAGGGCATCTAGGTCAGTTCCACAATCTAGCTATTGTGAGCTGCTATAAACATTGATGTGACTGTGTCACTGAAATATGCTGATTTTAGTTTCTTTGGGTATAAATCAAGGAGTGAGATAGCTGGGACAAATGGTGGTTCCATTCCAAGTTTTCTGAGGAATCATCATACAACTTTCCAAAGTGGTTGCACAAATCCAGAGTATATATGAATGTACTTATTTTCCCACATCCTCCCCATCACTTACTATTGCTTGTTTTCTTGATAATTGCCATTCTGACTGGAGCGAGATGGAATCTTAGTTTTGATTAGCATTTCTCTAATTGCAAGAGATGGTGAACATTTTTTCATGTGTTTGTTGATTGATTGTATATTTTCTGCTGTGATGTGTCTGTTCAGTTCCTTAGCCTATTTATTGATTGGGTTATTATTATTATTATTATTTTTTGGTGTTAAATTTTTTGAGTTCTTTATTTATCCTGGAGATTAGTGGTCTATCTGAGGTGCATGTGGTAAAGATTTTCTCCCACTCTGTGGGCTCTCTCCTCATGTTATTGATTGCTTCCTTTTCTGAAAAGAAGTTTTTTAGTTTGAATCTATCCCATTTATTGATTCTTAATTTTACTTCTTGGCTTTAGAAGTCTTGTTAAGGAAGTCAGGTCCTAAGCTGACACGATGAAGATCTGGGTCTACTTTTTCTTCTATTAGGTGAAGAATCTCTGTTCTAGTGTCTAAATCTTTGATCCACTTTGTTTTTTGTGCAGGATGAGAGAAAGTGGTTTAATTTCATTTTGCTGCATATGAATTTCCAGTTTTCCCAGTACCATTTGTTGAACAGGATTTAATTTCTCCAATGTATATTTTTGGCACCTTTGTCTAGTATGAGATAACTGTATTTATGTGGGTTTGTCTCTGTGTCTTCTATTTTGTACCATTTGTCTACATGTCTATTTTGGTACTAATACCATGCCATTTTTGTTACTATTGGTCTGTAGTATAGTTTAAGGTCTGGTAGAGCGATGCTTCCTGCTTCACTCTTCTTCATAAGGATTGCTTTGACTATTTTGGTTCTCTTATTTTTCCAGATGAATTTCATGATTGCTTTTTCTAGTTCTATGAGGAATGTCATTGGGTTTTCATAAGAATTGCTTTAAGTCTGTATAACACTTTTGGTAGTATGACCATATTAATTCTGCCAATCCAAGAGCGTGGGAGATCTTTCCATCTTCTAAGGTCTTCCTCAATTTCTTTCTTTAGTGTTCTATAGTTTTTATTGTAGAGGTCTTTCAACTCTTTTGTTAGATTGATTCCCAAGTATTTTATTTTATTGAGGCTTTTGTGAATGGGGTAGTTTTCCTCATTTTTCTTGCAATGGCTTCATTGCTTATGTGTAAAAATGCATTTGATTTATGGGTATTGATTTTATATCCTGCTACTTTTATGAATTCATTTATGAGTTCTGGAAGTTTTCTGGCAGAATTTTCTGGATCTTCTAAATATAGAATCATGTCATTGGCAAAGAGTGATAGTTTGAGTTCTTTTTTTCCTATCATATCCCTTTCATTTCTTGTCTTGTTCGACTTCTTAGAGGGAATGCTTTCAATTTTTCTCCATTAGAATGATGTTGGCCATGGATCTAGCATAGGTAGCTTTTACAATGTTGAGGTATGTTCCTACTATCCCTAGTTTTTCTAATGTTTTGAACATGAAGAGGTGCTGGATTTTATCAAATGCTTTCTCTGCATCTATTGAGCATTTGATTCTTGTCTTTAAGTCTATTGATGTGTTGATGTATTAGGTTTATTGACTTCTGTATGTTGAACCAATCATGTATTCCAGGGATGAACCCCACATGATCGTGGTGCACTATCTTTTTAATATGGTTTTGTATGTGAATTTGCTAGAATTTTATTGAGAATTTTTGCATCTATGTTCATGAGGGATATTGGTCTGAAGTTTTCTTTCCTTGAAGTGTCTTTGGTTTTGGCATAAAGGTGATACTAGTCTCATAGAACACTTTTGGAAGGGTTCTTTCCTTTTCTATTTCATGGAATAATTTGAGGAGTATTGGTGTTAATTCTTCCTTGAAGGTCTTGTAGAACTTCACTGAGAATCCATCTGGTCCTGGGCTTTTCTTGGTTGGTAGGCTTTTGATGGTATCTTCTATTTCATTCCTTGAAATTGATCTCTTTAAATTGTGTATGTCCTCCAGATTCAGTTTGGGTGGATCATGTGTCTCCAGCAATTTGTCAATGTCTTCAAGGTTTTCTATTTTATTTGAGTATAAATTTTCAAAACAGTTTCTGATTATCTGCTGTATTTCAATAGTATCCATCATATTTCCTTTTTCATCACAAATATTTGTAATTTGATTTTTCTCTTTCTCATTGTTAGCTTGGCTAAGGGTTTATCAATTTTATTTATTCTTTCAAAGAACCAACTTATTGTTTTGTCAATTTTTCAATTATTTCTTTTGTTTCAATTTCATTTATTTCAGTTCTGATTTTAATTATTTCCTGTTTTTTTGCTGCTTTTGGTATTGATTTGTTCTTTTTCTAGGACTTTGAGATACAATATTAGGTCATTTATTTGTTGACTTTCTCTTCTTTTAATGAATGAGCTCAATGCAGTCAGCTTTCCTCTTAGCACTGCCTTCATACCATCCCAGAGATTTTGATATGTTGTATCCATGTTTTCATTTACCTCTAAGTATTTTTTATTTGTTCTAATTAGTTGCACATGACAATAGAATGCCTTTATACATTTTGATAGATCATACATAGAGTGTAATCTTTTGGTTTTCTGATTATGCATATTGTAGGATCACATCAGTCATGCATGTACATGAGGTAATCTGTTTCACTCTATTACCATTTCTTCCCCCATACCACTTCTCCTCCCTTCACTCCCTTCTACTTAATATAAAGTAATTCTAATTCTTCCCTATCTCCCTCTCCTTATTGTGAGTTAGCTTCTGCATATCAAAGAAAACATTCGAACTTTGGGGTTTTGGGTTTGGCTTATTTCACTTAGCATGATATTATCTAAGTCCATCCATTGAACAACAAATACCAGAACTTCATTCTTCTTTAAAGCTGAGTAATATTCCATCATATATGTGTGTATATGTATATGTATGTGTGACATATACATATATATCACATTTCTTTATCCATTCATCTGTTGAAATGAATAACCCAATCAATAAATAGGCTAAGGAACTGAACAGACACTTCACAGAAGATACACAATCAATCAACAAATATCTGAAAAAATGTTCAACATCTCTTGCAATTAGAGAAATGCAAATCAAAACTACTCTAAGAATTCATCTCACTCCAATCAGAATGGCAATTCTCAAGAATACAAGCAACAATAAATTTTGGTGAGGATGTGGGGAAAAAGGTACGCTCATACATTGCTGGTAGGAATGCAAAATGGTGCAATCATATGGAAAGCATATGGAGATTCCTCAGAAAACTTGGAATGGAACCACCATTTGACTTAGTTATCCACTCCTCTGTTTATACTCAAAGGACTTAAAATCAACATCCTACAGTGACACAGCCACATCAATGTTTATAGTAGCTCAATTCACAATAGCTAAACTATGGAACCAACCTCTAAGTATTTTTTTAATCTCCTCTTTGATTTCTTCTTTTATCCATTCACCATTCAATAGCATGCTATTTAGTCTCCAGATGTTGGAGTAGCTTCTATTTTTTATTTTATGGTTGCTTTCTTGTTTGTTATGATCTGAGAGAATACAGGGTAGTATTTCTATTTTTTGTATTTGCTGAGAGTTGCTTTGTGGCATAACATATGGTCTATATGTGTCTGTTAAGTCTAAATCATTGATTATATTATTTAATTCAATAGTTTCTTTGTTTAGTTTTTGTTTGGAAGATCTATCCAGTGAGGAGAGAGGTGTGTTAAAATCATGCAGTATTTTTGTGTGGTGGTCTATTTGATTCTTGAAATTAAGAAGAGTTGGTTTGATGTACATAGATGCTCTATTGTTTGGGCATATATATTTATGATTGTTATGTCTTGTTGGTGTATGATTCCCTTAAGCAGTATGAAATGTCCTTCTTAATCCCTTCCAACTAACTGGTTTGAAGTCCACTTTGTCTGATATGAGGATGGAAACCCCTGCTTGTTTACACAGTCCATGTGAGTGATGTTTTTTTCCCAATGTTTCACTTTCAGTCTGTGGGTGTCTTTTCCTAGGAGATGAGTCTCTTGAAGGCAGCATATTGTTGGGTCTTTTTTGTTTTAATCCAATCTGCTAATCTATGTCTTTTGATTAATGAGTTTAGGTCATTTACATTTAGGGTTATTATTGATATATGATTTATATTCCTGGTCATTTTGGTTTATTTTTGGTTTTAACTTGACTTAATTTCTCCTTTGATTGACCATTCCTTTAGTGTAGTTCCTTCCTTTGCTGATTTTCTTTTCTTTTTTTTTTTTTCATTTCCTCCTCGTGGAAAATTTTGCTGAGAAAGTTCTATAGTGCAGGCTTTCTAGTTGTGACTTCTTTTAACTTTTGTTTGTTTTTATTTCATCTTCAAATCTAAAGCTTAATTTTAATGGACATAAAATTCTTGGTTGGCATCCATTTTCTTTCACAGCTTGATATATATTATTCCAAGACCTCCTGGCATTGAGAATGTGGGTTGAGAAATCAGCTGAGGTCAGAATTGGTTTCCCCCATATGTAATTTGATTTTTTTCTCTCACAGCCTTTAAAATTCTATCCTTATTCTGTATGCTAGCCATTCTCATTATAATGTGCCTTGGTGTGGGTCTGCTGTAATTTTGTACATTTGGGGTCCATTTCATTCTTTAGATTTGGGAAGTTTTTTGATATTTTGTCATTGAAAAGATTGTGCATTCCTTTGGTTTGTATCTCTGCACCTTTGTCTATTCCAATAAATCTTAAATTGGGTATTTTCATGTTATCTCATGTTTCTTGGAAGTTCTATTCATGGTTTCTTCCCATCTTCTCTGTGCAGTTGATTTAATTTTCAAAATTATGTATTTTGTCTTCATTGTCTGAGGTTCTGTCTTCCAACTGGTCTAGTCTGTTGGTAATACTTTCCATTGAATTTTTGATTTGATTTATTGTTTCCTTCATTTCAAGGATTTCTGCTTGATTCCTTTTTATAATCTCTGCCTCTTTATTGAAGTGATCTTTCACTTCCTGTAGTTTCTCTCCAATACCATCCTTTATTTCAAAGATCAACCTAAGTATGTATTTTCTAAACTCCTTCTCTGACATTTCTTCTACTGTGTTGTCTATGGATTCTATTGTTGGAACATCTTGGTTTATTTGAGGCACTTTGTTCTCGTTTTTCATGTTGTTTGTGTGTCTTCTCATCTAGTGGTTTGGAGCTGAGGCAGTACAGATTCTACACTGTAGTCTTAGAGTGTCCCTGAAGGCTTCTATAAGCCTTCTAAAGTACCTCACTTTTAAGAGGGAGACCAATATTAACAGCACCTTAAAACGAATGGCTCCTGTTAAGTCATTTACAGTATCTGTCACAATAGACAGAAATGAAGTATTTAATTGTTGTCTACAATATAAACAGTAAGTTTTCTAGAAAGGTTTCCTGTTTCAAGTGATGGACAATGAGGGAACAGAAATAGTGTAAGATGTGATGTTTATGAGGGAGAGGGTGAGAAGATAGAGGTAAGAGCAAGGGAGCAATTAATAGAGGTTGTCTGTTAGTATGAGAGAAGTGAGAAAGAGAATCCAGGAAGACAAGTAGGTGAGAGAAAAAAATATGTACAGAGTTTTTTTTCTTTAAGTAAAAATACAAGAATACACAACAAAACTGTCACATATTATTCAGACATCCCTTTCCTCAGTAAATTGATGCATGAAAAATATTTGGATTCAAAGATGGTAGAGGTGTGAGAGAGATGGCAAGTAAAGAAAAAAATAAAGGAGGAAAGTCTAAATGGAAAATTGAATGATTGCTTCTGTTGGTTTTCAAAATTTTCTTAGCTTCCCTTCTCCACCAATAGTTGGGGTTGTCTGAAGTTTGATGTTAGCTCCAGTCCAGTGGGTGCTGGACCAGTTGGGTGGGTAAGCTGACAGCAAGATGCTCTTGCACCCTCTTATAGTCTTCCAACCTGTTTTACTCTGGCCCCTTCTGTCCCTGTGCACTTCAGGACTCCCTAAGCTGGAAGGAGTCCAGTTTTCTGCAGTTTCTTAAACCTGTGCTCCCCCCAGGGTACTACTCCTATTCTCTGGCTTTCCACAAGCTTGACAGACCCAGACTGGCCAGGCAAACCCAGCTGCAATCTGATGGACCTGGGCTTCAGCTTCCCTAGACCCTGACTTGTTGCAGAGTCCCAAGATCTCAATGCCCTTTCAACCACCAGGGATGTGCTCACACAAAGGAGCAACCCTGTACAGAGGCAACGAGATGGCTGCCACTGCCACACTGAGCCAGAAGACCTCAGGTGCAACCAGACCTGCAGGTACCCCAATATATCTCCAGGCCTTGGTCTTAGTCCCCAGACCCAGGTGGCCATGCCTGGAGATGGTGCCAGCCATGGTGGCAAACCTGCAGATCCTGGCTGTTGTCCCAAGATGGGACCAAATCTGTGGATACTGTGACAATGGACTTCGAGGCAACAGCAGGCAACCAGCAATCCGCTGGCGGTCTGCAGGCAGTCTTCAGGCTAACAGCAGACAATCTGCAGGTGGATGATGGGTAAGTAAAAGGAGAGCAATGGGCAGGCAAGAGGCAGGCAAATGGCAGACAACAGGTTGCAGTCAGTGAGCTATTACACACTCAAAAGGCAGGCAATCTGCTGGCAGGTGGCGTGTGATCCTGGAGGATCAAATGGGTAAACAGCAGGGTATCAAGTGGTCAGTGATGACTGCCTTGCAGAGAAACAGTATTTCCTCTGCTTGAATCCCGAGTAGGGAGCAAGAAGGAATGCAACCTCCCTCTAGTCTGTCATCTTGGATCTGACATATCTTAAAATAATACTTTGGGGAAAAAAAGAGAGAGAGAGAGAGAGAGAGCGAGAGAGAGAGCTCTCTAAGTTGAGGAAATAATCTCCTGGTTTCTAATTAATTTACCAAATAATAAAATGCTTTTTATTAACTAGTAATTTGTATAACTTCTCTACATGTCTCTTCAATTTGTAAGTTATTTTTCAACATCCAAATTGCACAACTTGGGTTCATATTTGCATCCTATTTATTGTAAATGTGGTATTTTGCAAGTTCTTGTGAGTATATTTATAAGACTCATTTTTCTCTTCAGTTTTATCAAACTTAAGCATAACAGGTCCAAACACATACTGTCAAACTATTAAATTAGTCCATATATGAATATTTTAAGACTCAAATTGGTTTCTTTTTTTAATTTTAGTTCATTGTACAAAAATGGAGTACAACTATCATTTCTCTGGTTGTACACAAAGTAGAATTGCATATTCATATATATGCATCAGGTAAAGATATGTGTCTCATTCTATTGTCTTTCCTTCCTCATGCCCTCTCCACCCCTCATTTTCCTCTATACAATCCATCCCTTCTTCATTCTTCCCCTACTTCCCCCCACCCCCACTGTTTCAAATAACAATCAATAAATGGGCTAAGGAAATGAGCAGACACTTCACAAAAGAGGATCTACAAGCAATCAACAGATACATGAAAAAATATTCAACATCTCTAGTAATAAGAGAAATGCAAATCAAAACTACCCTAAGATATCCTCTCACCCCAATTAGAAAGTCTATTATCAAGAACACAAGCAACAATAGGTGTTGGTGAGGATGTGGGGAAAAAGGGACTCTCATACATTGCTGGTGGGGTTGCAAATTGGCCAAGTTGGTTTCTTTGCAAAGAAAAATATTTAATTTTCCTTACTATTTCAAAATACTAGTTTGAATACCTGCTTAATTATAAGGAGAAAATTTAAAAACATGTTCTATAATTTAAATTTAAAAGCATGTTCTATGATTTAAAATAATATGTAAATATTTATAAGATAGATTCAATTCAACCAAATGAATTTCTTCCCAATTCAGTCATTTAGCAAAGAATGCAAAGAATGGTTTTTCAGGAGCAATTCAGCTTATCAAAAAAAATGTATCAAGTATACTGCCTTTTGTTGTAGTATACAATACAAAAACAGAAATGTCTTTGTTCTCAACTGTGATTATGGTAGTGTGATACTCTTTCTGGAGGTTTTATGAAATGAATGGTAACATAATTGCTTGACAAATTGAGGGATTCCTTCATAAATGACCTTAGGTTATGTTCAACTGAAGACTTTGAACACTAGGTCAGTTTTGTTCTTTTTAAAATGATGCTTTCTGTAAATAACTAGATGTCATGGAATACATCTGTAAGAGACGCTCAATATTTAGGCTCTAGATACTAGTTTGAGCAGCCACACCAACGAAAGCAAAGTCTGGAGTTCATGAATACACTGCCAAAGAGAAGCAAAGATACACCACACAGTCTCATACGCAGTGGGAGAACAAGCTGAAAATCTCGAGGTCTACCTCATATACTGGGGCTGCACAGGGTCTCCCTGCACATGCGTTTCAGCACATGTATGCCACAAAGGGAAATGCCCTGTGCTGATAGGGAGTCACCACTTGCAAATGACTGATGCGCATCTTGCCACCAACTCCTCTGCACAGCTCCATTACCCTCAAGCTACTTACTGGCAACCCCAGAAAAGGAGCACAGCTATGAGCCCTGGAGGGATTATCTCCTTACCACGCACATTGAGCAGGAGGGAAACTGGAAAGGGAGCTATTCATTATCTCTTTATAATACTGTTTATTGTGTCTCCGCAATGATTTTGTCCTAAAGAACTAGAACCTAGTCTTGTTTCTTGGTTGTGTATTTGTATATATAACATTTTTGGTGTCCCCCAAATCAACTAGCAGGTTGCCTATGATAAAGAAGACACTTCTATGTTTCTTAGGGTATTGGTTGATTAACTAGGACACAGGGAGAATTCCTAATACCAAAATAATGAAAATATACACTACTACAAACATCAAGCATACTACATCCCCTCTTTCACCATATCGAGAGGCATAGAAATGTCATCTTGTTGGATGGACTCATGCTCAGTTGATACAGAGAGCAAAGAGTCACTAGTTATCTTTAATTTTATGTAAATGTTAGATAAATGCATATATACCAATGTTCTTGCTTAATTTCCAGAAATCAATTTCAACCTAAATGTTTTTAAAATAGTTCTGACAAGGAAATATGTGCAGATCAATCTTTCTTGGGTATTAATACTCACATTTGCTATTAAAGGCTGAAGTGAACCGGTTCCAAGATACAAAGAGACTCCTGCAGGATTACTACAGGGCAATGGATTGCAAGATCCCAGTAGAGGACAATAAGAAATTTACTCGAGTCCCGTTGGTGCAACTGGATAGTAAAGAGATTTCAGAAAACCAGCTTAGGTAAGGCAGATCATCATAATATACTGTTGATGTTTTGAACATAATGAATTGCCATTAGTAATCACCACAACTAAAAATATTGCACTCCTTTTCCTGCAATTCTTTTCTCACTTCAGATTATTAACATGCATTATTTATCCTGTTAACAGTAAATATTTACTTTTTTCACTGCATAATTATAGTGCAGTTACTATGGAGTGCCTCCACAGACACTGCAGGGGGATTAGACTAGGGGGTGCATGCAACATCTGAATTCTGAAACACTTCTACCCCCCAAGGGTCTCTGGTAAAAGATTATGGATCTCTACAACTTTTAAGAAAGGAGCCCAGCAGTGTGTGTGTGTGTGTGTGTGTGTGTGTGTGTATGTGTGTGTGAGAGAGACAGAGAGACAGAGAGACAGAGAGAGAGAGAGGCAGAGACAAAGACAGAGAGAGGGAGAGACAGAGAGAAAGAGAAAGAGAGAGATTATGTAAGTGGAAATGGAAGGGGTTATGAGTTTCATTTTTACCCATGAGGAAATTGGAAAGCATTAAAGACTCTGTCATATGTGACTATTACCTCATAAGATGGAATAACCTATTGATAATTCAATATCAGATTCCTGCCAGCAAGAAAATTAACTTGGTAGAAGGATGGAAGAAAAAATATGTTTTCAGTCACGCAAATCCTGTGCAATATGAAGTTCGTAAATATTATTTTTATACACCCAATGGGTAGGGGCAGGGGAAAAGCAAGATCCCAAACTCTTTGAACCAATAGAAAAATGCCTTCAAGAAATGGGTATGGGAAGGGTGATAATGCCTACGGGGTGGCTTCCAGCCCTAAAACAGTAAGAGAACATTTAAACTTACTTTTGTAAGATTTAAAATAAATTATGTAATTAAAAATAGAAATCAAAGTTCTTAAGAAGTAAATGAGTGAACTAAACATAAATTGATAAGATATAAGGAAAGGATAAAATAGTAAAATAAAAAAGGTTAAAATGACCAGTAAGCAGGTCTAAGAGGAAAAAAAAAAAAAAAAAGCCAGTAGATATGAAGAGGGAAATAAAGATGTGAGATTTTAAAACTGAGTAAATGCAAGCTATAGGAGTTGCACAAACAAACAGAATGGAAGGTAGTGAAAATATTCTGAGGTCAAACAAATCTAGTTTGGTTCCCTGGTGTGTCGGTTACTAACTATATGCAAATAGATTAAGAGAATTTACTTGCCTGATTAAGTTACTCCAACTCTTTAAGTATCGGGTTCCTAATTTGTAAAACAAGGTTTTTGTGAAGATTACAGAAAATAAAATCTACAAAGCATTTGGTACTACATCTGGAACTCAGAGGACTTGAGATATAGTATCAATAACTCTCAATAAATGGTGATTACTATTGCCACTGCATGATACACAGTGACCTCTTCTTACTGATATGCAATTTTTTTAATTGTATTGCATGCTCTTGCTTTGTTTGTTTTGCCCTTCCTTGTTCCAACAAGGATTTGAGATGATCAGAGCATCGCAAGATGGGCTACGCAGTGATCTAAGGTCCACTTCTCTCTTTAGGCTTCTTTCATCTAGTGACAACATATCTCTGTCACATCCATGTGTATACAAGAATACGCAAGAAGGAAAGTGTGTACTCTCTTCCTGATACACATACAAGAGAAATGTTCAGCAAGCTGCTGAAAGAAAATGTTGAAATTAAAAGCAATAAAAAATTCCAAAGGAAATATGAAGCATGAGAGCCATCAAAGGAGTTCACCTTTCAGAGTCTGAAGTGGCAGTGCATTCTGTTCTTAGCACAAAATAGCAAGTCATAGGGAAGCTATTAATGTTGGCTAGGAGACTCAAACTAGCAAAAGAACAGCCAGTTCTTATGTTCTGCAGAACAACTTTGCACCAATCTGATCCTCAAATCACTGCTGTGGCTATCTACTGGAACTATCAGTCAATCAGTATGCAAACCAACCAACAATTAACCACAGTTTCTGCAGCATACACAGAGACACAAACAGTGTTGCACATTTTTATGTGGCTTTTCTACTTTATTCCTCCCAACAAGCCTAGAACAATAATAATAGTAGTATAGTTAACAGTATTCATAAAACAGTAGCAGTATTGATTAGCTGATAGTGATAAGCAATCATAGCAATAGCCTTATATTTGTATCATGCTAAGAGGAACTGAGTTTCAGAAAGTCAAGTGACATACTAAGTTCATATCTGCTGATAGTGGCGGAGCTATGTAGACTAGAATTTTTCCAGTAAATGAATTCAAAACCCCAATTTTTTTTAGACCATATACCACCTCTGTTGTCCTGCACAGTAAGATGGTAGGAAATATGAGTTGCACTATATAAAATGCCTAGAGACACACTTTAGCTTACTGGACACATGAATCCCTGTTGAACTGGAGTGACTGATTTAGCATTATTTGATTTTAAAATGTAATTTCATTTGTGGGTAGGTCAATGGCAGATCATCAATAAATTGCCTCTAAACATGGTGGACGATCAGACTTGCAAGCACTATCAGAATCATAATGCCAAGTGCAATTATCTTTGATGCTTTAAAACAAGATCAAGCTAATCGTTCGCTAGAGTTGACCCTCATCTTTCTGAATCATTGATCTGTTCTCCAGCAACTTGAGACTATATACCTTTCCTGATATTGATCCTGATTCTCAAAGTTCTAACCAAGACATTCTTGGAGCCATTCTGTCCTCATTCTGTTCCAAGATCGCAGCCTTTTAAAAACAGTCCCAATCACACCTGAGAAGACCATTCTACCTTGTGGCTCTCTCTCTGCTTCAATTAACCTTTGACATCCTGGGATCCTTCAGGGATAGCATATTCCTAGGGATATCATATTCCAGGGGATACTCTGAAATTTCCACACGGGGGCAGCAATGTGGTAATGTGGTTAAGCAAAAGAAGCCAAACCCCAAAATCAAAGGCCAAATGTTTTCTCTGATATGTAGATGCTAATTCACAATAAGTGGGTTGGGGGGGGGGGCACCAGGGACGAACAGAGTTACTTCAGATTACGTCGAGGGCAGTGGAGGGAGGCGAAAGGGTATGGGGGTAGGAAGGATAGTAGAGTAAAACAGACATTATTCCTCATTTACATATATGACTGCATGACCAATGTGATCCTACAATTTGTATAATCAGAAAAATGAGAGATTATACTCCATTTATGTATGATCTATCAAAATGTATAAATGCATTCTATTGTCATGTACAACTAATTAGAACAAAAACAATTTTTTAATTAAATAAAATTAAAAAGAAAGAGTGAAAGGGCAAAGGAGAGCTTAACTATGTCCCCACAGCACTTGATAAAACAAGCAAACCTCACCATCTGTACTCAAGAGCTGGGAGGGCTGCTGGAGCTCCAGCCTACTCATGCCACACCTAAACCTTGCTGTCCCCATGGAACAGACCACCCAGACCTCACCTTCTTCACCCTCCTACTTAAATATCAGGGTGCCAAATGATGCCAGTCATCTCCAAGAACCTGTGCACAGTTCCCTTCGGTTTACTTGTTTCATGACTGATTTATCCCTCAACAGAAATGTATGCCCTGGACAAATTTCAAAATCGTGTTTCTTCAGAATCACCAGGCTTTAATCCTCCTCTTTCATAATTACTGAGAATTGAACTGGAAAATTTTGTTTATATTGTCATTTATTTTAAGTTTTCTCCTACCAACAAGGCTTTCCTGACCACAAAATTTGAATACAGTGATTTATAATCTTTTCCCTGTTAAAAGAATTCTTTCCAGTAAGCTTTGAAAATGGAGAGTAGAGCAAGACAACAAAATTCACAACCTAACATGGATGAATTCTGCTAATAAAATCTTTATTTTTGTTGTTGTTGTGTGCACAGATTTTATTTATGCAAAACTTTATATTTCCCGTGTGTTTGTTTTCCAAAGAATCCCAGTAGTTCCTCGAATATCCATTTCTCCAGAAACATTTGTGCCCAAAACAAAAATAAAAGCAATCCTGAAGGACCAGATGGACGATTCACTAGAAAATGTGGAGTCCAACTTGGAGGCGGATGAGAAGCTGGTGATGGACACCTGGCAGCAGGCTTCTCTAGCGGTGTCTCACATGGTAAGCAGGGCACACGCGGAATTTCCTTCCGAAACAGCCATTCGCCACCAGCCACCGCTGGGAACGTGCTACAGGCGGAAGGATCACGTGATGTTCCCAAGCATCGTATGAATTCAGGCCTTCCAGAAGTTTTGTTTTCTGAAAGAAATAGGAAGCGAAACAAGTTCATGGGTAGATATTTGAGATCTTGAAAGAAGTGAACAAACGCTAGATTATTTTCTGTGCTGGGCCAAGGTTCCAAGTTCAGGGGCCTGAAGGGCTAGTCAGAGGTTGTTAATGAGGCCAATCAAGTATATGACAAGGGGAGGGTGGGATTGGGGCCACTAGGAATTACACTCTTGTCTACAGGGCCATGCTATGACCCACTTTGCATCTGAGACTCGGCATTGCCAGATTTTCCATTTTTCCAAAGAAAAGCCAGAAAATCTGATTTTTATGGGAAACTGATTTTAACAGAAGTGAGATCAAATTCTCAAAACTCCCTGGTGGAACCAAGTAAAAAACACAGCTATTCCATAGACTTCCAGTATGGAATCTCTCTGCAAGGCACTTGTCCTAAGCCACCAATGGTGTAAGTATTATTATCCGCTTTACAGTAGAGGACTAAGGTTCAGAAAGGTTGAGATGCCTGTCCAAGATCTCCCAGCAGGTAAATATCAAAACAAAATTTGAACCTAGATCTATCTATATAACTTCAAGGTTCACATCATTCCCACCCAAAGCAGAAGGGAAAGGACAAACATAGAGGTAAGTTAACCCCAAGCAGAAGTATCCCCACCACCCCACAGTTCAACTCAGATGACTGCCATTCCCTAATCTGCCCAGGCCTGGGCCTGCCCACGTGGGATCTATTTTCCTTCTGTGTCAAGCCTTCCTAGACCTTCCCTGGAAGACCTTGTTCAAACATAAGAAAGTGATAACTTTCCAAAATATTTTGTGAAAGATGGGGAAGAGGATTGTGCATCACCAATCTCAGAGCAAACAATTAAAATTTCTGATTGGCCCATCCTGATATTCTCCTTGTGCCCCTGCCTGCAGGCTTCTTTTCTTCTGACCTCACACAGCAGGCTCTGGGTCTTTCTTTCTTTCCCCTTTTCTTTCATTTATTCTCTTCTCGGCTTTCTTTTTCAAAACCTTTCAGTGTGAATTTTGACACACATAAGGGAAATGCAAGGAATATATTCCGAGCTTCATGGACTTACCTAGAGTAAATATACACAGAACCAGTAGACAAAGGGATGATGACCCAGGTCTGTACCCGCCAAGTTCTTTATGAGCTGCTTCCTGACCACTCTGTCCCCACCAAAGGGAGCCACCATCTTGCCTTTATAGAAATCATTTTCTTGATTTAATTAAGTTTCATTACCTAAGTCCATATCTCTAAACAGCTTAATATAGCTTAGCTTGCCTTGAGTTTTAAATAAATGGACTCAAATCTTTTGTTTTTTCTTTTGTGAAACATTATTGGTGAGATTCATCCCATGTTGTTGAGTGTAGCTATAGTCTGTCCATTTTTGTCGCTGCATATCATTCCATTCTATGCCTACATTGCTGTTTATTTAACCAGTATGCAATTGATACACTTTGCATTTTGAATTTGATGCCATTATGGGCACAGCTTTTTAAATATTTTTGTATATGCTGCCTGGTCTCTGTGTGCATACATAATTATTTGGTACACACATAATAGTATGTGCCATCTTAAAGTGGGCATAGCACTTTAGCTTTCAAAGGAAGATATATAGATACATGTCTATACACACCATCAGTTAATGTGCCTATATACTTCATTGCTTATGTGCAAAATTTATATAACTGATATTACTAACAATTTATTATATATTTTTATTTCAAAATGTACATAAATACTGAATTATATTTGTACATATATTGTTGTTTAAATCTTCTTTATCCTCATAATATTTGTTATCTCCTTTGAATTATCCAGAGGGTTATAATAAACTCACCCATTATGAGGGTGAACAATCTTTTCTATCTGTAATTTTGTCAATTTTTGCCATACATATATAATGAAACCGGATATACACAAATCTTAAGTCTTTCTGGTGAATTATATATTTTTTTACTACAACATCATCTTTATCTATAATTACTTTTTGTAAATGGTAATTCGAGATGTTGCTTACATGTCTGATCCTTTCATATGCTTTTGTTTTCAACCTTTCTGTGTCTTTTTTTGCTTGCTCTTCTCCATTCTACAGGTTTGAAAGCAATGCATTCTATTACTACTCTCTTCCTGGTTATGCTAGGGCATAGCAAGATGGTAGATTTACATCCCAAATATATCTACAACTGATTAAATTAAACAGGGAAAATGATTATTAGGCTTTTTTCTTTCTATTGGTTCTTTTTAGTTACATATAGCAATAGGATTCATTTTAACACAAATATAAAAGCATGGAATATAATTTGTTCTAATTCAGTCCCTTGTACTTCCCTTTCTTCCCCTCCTCCCTCCCTTGTCCCCTTCCCTCTACTCTTCTGATTTTTCTGCTATTTGCTTATAGTTTTCTTTAATTAGTGTCTTGTGAATATACATGATGGTGAGATTCACTGTGGTACAGACTTTTTTAATTAAAAAAAAGCATATAATGCTTATAATGTTACAGAGATGATCTTGATTGACCCAAAAGTAGAGAAAGACATAGAACTATAAAACCCCAAACCCTTGGCCTACAGACCCAGGCTCAGCCTCCTTATCCTGGTAAGTGACAACTCATCTGCCATCTTGCAAGCTGACTGGATGGCACTTGCTCCCTTTTCCATGAGCATTACCAATATTTCCATGCCATGGCTGGTGCCATCTTTCCTTCCTAAAATATGCCCCTCCTTCTGTTTGCTGAAATCTCCTTTCAGTCATTAGAACTAGTTTCTATCTTGAGTCCTGACTACTTAGTTGCCCGACTCCTGAAGCCACAGTCTTCTACAATCTTAAGTTCTTCCTGTCCTTGTGCAGCTATTGTCCCTGCTACTCATGTGGTTTCAAGTATTCAGGCTACTGTTTGTACTTTTTATCTTGTGAATTGTTTCCTTGAAGGCTTAACTAAGTTCTAAAACGATGCCATAACCTAGACTGGTGCCCAGATCTAACCTAATACTGGGCCCTCAGTACAGTCTTAAGATGCTGCGGCTGCCGTATTCTCAATGCAAGGTCTATGCTACTCATGATGAGATGACACAATGATCACCTCAAAGGCCCCACAGCACCCAGTCCCAGAGAGTGCAAAACCAGAAATGGGAACTTGAGAAGAAAAAGGGAATTATTCTTATTGTTAGTTGAGCTCCAAGAACATAATCTTTAAGTCTTGTGGATCCCATTAAAATTACTGAAGATATTACATTTTAAAATACGCATTTTGAGAAAGAAATGATCATATAGCACAAGCAGCACTGGCTACATCTCTTGACTAGCCTGCATGACTTTAGGAAAATCTTTTAACCTCTAAATCTTCAATTCCTCTGTAATATAAAATAGATTCTCAAGTGGTTGAAAAGATCAAATGAAATAACGTATATGAAAATGTTTTAGAAATTATAAATATCATTGCTTATGTTATTAGAAATGTTATTTAAAGTTGTGCCATTTTTCTTTTGAACCTTTCAAAACCTCATAGGAACATAGGATAAAAAGAATTGTTTAGCAGTTAATGTTACTAATGATTATATATGGATCCAGTTTTATTTATATATTTCTAATGGACTTTATATATATGGATCCAGTTTTTACATGTTTCTAATCAACTTCATGACTTTGGTGTCACATGGTCAAAGACAGACAAAATACAAAAGGAATTCACGGTTTTAGCACCCAGAACACTGGGCACTTGAACCTCTCCTTGGCTGCAAACAAACATTTAAGGGAACTTTGAGTTCCAAATAAGACAGGTATGATTCAGTAAAATCGATGCAAGGAAAACACCACCAGCTGAGATTAGTGCAACTGAAATGGGGACACTTCAGTGTAGTTCTTTCTACCCAGCAGTTTTATCCAGAGCTACCCATTTAGTGGGTAATGTTAATTTTTAGCAAAACTTTCTTCTAATTAGTAGGTATGCAATGATTTCAAAGAAGTCATATTTAACACCCACAATGTCAAGGCATTATGTTTCAAGTTCTCTCCAACCTTAGAAGCTAGATTGCTGCTGAGTGTATTGTAAATTATGTTAATTTTTGAAAGAGGTCCAGAGGTCTTTGAGGGAAGTGAACCAGAAAAATGCAGATTATGGTAATCATCATCATCACCATCATCATCATCATCATTGTCATCATCATCACAAGGTTGTTTACCAAGGAGATAAATCCAATTTTAAAGGAAATTGCTAACTTACTGTGTTTTGCAAGAACAGACTCAAAAATGAATTGCTTGCAATTTAGGGGGGAATGTTAACAAGCCTGTTTTCAGCTTTACCAAGAACTTGAAAGTACAGTGTATAGCATGAAATCCATTTTTATCAAAAGGGAAATTGTGAGGGGAAAAAAAACCTAAAAACAACAACAAAAAAACCACCGCTTGTTCTCTGAAATCTTTCTCCAAGGTGCTGTCGATATTGAAGGAGCTCTGGGTTCGTTCTATGCACTATGATTATATTAAAAGTCAATCTATCATTAACGTACACTTACTGGGCATCCCGTGAACACAGCACAGGTGTCTGAAGCTGGGGGGACAAGGAAAGGTCTTGGGCTTAGCTCTGGGGAGACTTTAAGCCCATTTGGAGGGTGGGGTGGGACTTAGCACTCATGGGACAGTTGGGGACAGTTACATGCCAAGTCATGGGGTATGAAGTGTGGCCAAAATTTGGACAAGGCAGAAACTGACTGGTCTCTCTCACCCACAAGACTATAAGGGCCTTATCCACCTGTGCCTTATCATCTCCATCCATCTTCCTCTTCCCCTCTTTTCCTTCCCCTCATTCTGCCCAGAAAAATATCAGGCTTGGACCCAGCAAGTACTCAAAGAAATAAACAAATCCTCATTAACCCCCCACCCCAGTTTTTCACCAGTTGCTTTATTGAGATTTTAAAGTTTTAAATCAGGTGTTGCTACTGCCTCCAAAGTACATGTGTGTTTTCTTTCTTCCTTTGGATCCTTTTCTCAATTCTCATAAATATCCTTACTTCACTAGAGGCAGCTGGACTTAGTTCAAAAGCTTCAGTATTTCTAACTGCAGGAATGATCCCAGTGGCACAAGTCCTGCGATAAGGGCCTTAAACACACACATACACACACACACACACTTTATGTATATAGATATATATGTAGATATATTTTTAAATTTTCATTTACAAATTATAATTATATATATTCATGGCATACACTGAGATGTTTTTGATATTTGCATATATTCTGAAACAATTAAATCATGCTAGTGACATATCCATCACCTCACTTGTCATTTTTTGATGAGAATGCTTAAAAAAATCCACTCTTCTGTCAACTTTGAAAGATACTATATGATTAACTATAATCACCAAGCCATGCAGTAGATTTCCAGAACCTACTCCTTCCATCTAATTGAAACTTTTCACCCTTTGATCAATATCTCTCCTCTCCCTATCCTATCTGTCCACCCAGCTCTGCCCCTGGTTACTACCATTCTACTCTCTATTTCTGTGAGTTGCAACGTTTTAAGATTGTACATAGATGTGAGTTCATACTGTATTTGTTATTCTGTGCCTGGCTTTTTTATATTTAGCAAAATGTCTTCTAAGTTCATCCATGCAATCCTGAGACAAGGTTTCTTGTAGCCTGAGGACAGACAGAGTCAGCCCTGGAGAGAAGTGGTGGGATCCCTGCAGGGTCTGGCTTCCCTGAATGAGGAAGGGCTGAGGATGACACATGACCCTTCTCTCTAGCCAGGACAATGGTGAGAGTGGAAAGAGGGGTGTGCTGAAATGGAGAGAAGCTGAGTCAGTCAAGTACAGGAAGCTAGGAACTGTGAGGTTAGCCTGTGGGATGGGTCATCTACCTCCCTTCCAGGAGGGTGTCTTGTGTGAGAGTGGAAGGCCAGGATGCACGTATCCATGAGCCAGTTCACGTAGGGCATGCATTCTCCAACATTGCTTGGAAGGGCATGAAAAAATGCATTTTATGTGTAAGGTACAGATATGCACATATTACATAAACTTTTGCAAGATTAAAATTCTTGGAAGGGAATTAAGAGGAAATATCAACAGTTCTCTATAGCATGCTAACTGTGAAAAAATTAGCTAAGAAACACAGAAAAAGGGAAATACCTTCGTTGGAGGCCAAGAGAATAGCAGGAACTTGGAGTAATACCAGGAATTAAAGTCAAAAAATCTGAGGTTTTTGTTTGTTTGTTTGTTTTTGTGGTGCTGGGGTTTGAACCCAAGGCCTTGTGCATGCAAGACAAGCACTCTACCAACTGAGCTATGTCCCCAGCCCTGAACTTTTTTTTTTTAATGAATTTTTGCATAACCATGGAATTGTCCCAGTCTGGAGGTGGCAATGGAGACACACAGGGATGCTTTGAAGGCAGGGCTTGAGAAAGCAAAAGCCTCCTTTCAGATGGCTGCAGTGGATCAGCAATCTTGGCACAAGGCCAGCAAAATCTGGAAGGGTGTGTTTTGTAAAGATTGATTGCACGGGCATGGTGCTTACACTGGATGGAGGCTTCAAAAGAATCTGGTGATGACTAAATGCAAATGTTTTTCATGTTTCATAAATGTTGCACTAACAGAAGTGCTGCTGTTGTTCAACCAGGTGTCGGCTGACATCCATCAGCAGCTGGTAGAAGAAGAGAAAGAAAACCAGGCAGCAGATGCAAAAGAAAAGTCTCCTCCAATGGGTGCAAATAAAAAAGCCAAAAAAGAAAAGGAGCCACCCAAGAAAAAAGCAGACAAAAAAGCAAAAGGTACTCATGGTGTTAGCGCCCAGAACCCTGGATGCTTCTACCTCTCCTTGGCGTTTAAGTGGGCCCATTAGTCTCTACGTCATTAGACGCTGTTCACTGGGTTTAAACTAGAGACTCAGGCTTTTATGAGCTGAGGTGATAGTTAGCAAATCACAGTGCCTAACAGTCCCACCTACCTTGTTGGTTCAAATAGCCAGGTATATCCAAGGTGAAATAAATCTCACAGGCAGTTGTAAATGTATTAAAAGAACTTCCAAGATGGTGCCACAACCACAAGTTTAAAAGCTCTATCTATGTAAGTTTCAGGGACACTTGGATTTAAGCAAGCTCTTTTCTCCTGGAGCCCTCTTGCCTGAATTTTTTGCCTCAGAGACATGAAGAGAAAATAAAGAGAAAGGAGAACTCGGGCTGGGAGAGACCTCCACCTAACCCTAGCTCAGGATAGGCTCCAGCACAAACATTACCCTCCCCTCTGGATATTTCCACTTGCACTTTGAAATGTTTTTATTAGTGCATTACAATGACACATAATAGTGATGTTCATTTTGACATAAATAGAAAGGCACGGAAGACAATTTGCTCTACTTCAGTCCCCAGAGCTTCCTTTTTCCCTCCCCTCCTCACTCCTCCTGGTTCTTTCCTCTGCTCTACTCTACTGGCCTTCTTTCTCTTTATTTTTGATTTTTTAATCAGTGCTTTATAGATAAAGGTAGAATTCACTGTGGCATATTCATATATGTACGTAGCATGATTATGTCAATTTCATTCCTCAGTTCCTTCCTTTTCCCATCCCTCCTCCCACCCCCTAAGTCCCCTTCCTCTGCTCATCTCCCCTCATACATTTTTGAGGTAACTTGAGGCAAGAAAGGAAAAGTGGGAAGCTTGTAATGAAAGTCAGTCCACACATCCTTGCCAGGATATTTTTACCAGGCTGTGTGAAACACTCCATTATGGGGGCCAAGGACACAACCGTGAATTAAAAACAAAGAACCATCAAAGCCATGGTCTCTACCCTGCAAGAACTGTGGTCTAACAGCAGGGACAGATGTTTGGCCAGATGTTGCTTTTTGGTAGGGTACAGATACCTTGAGAACAAGGCCAACCCACTCCACTGGAGGGAACACTGCCCAGGTGGAATACATTGAAGCAACTATGATAGGAGCCCAGGGAAAGCACTGGGGATGGAGGAGGGGGTGGTTAGTGGCACTTGAAGCAAAGAGAAGAATGGCATCTCAAAAAAATCACCACTTTAGTTCATCCTCAGATGGCTAAAAATAATACAACATTTAAAGGAAATGCTTTGTTTCCTTTAATGGAACTTATGGTTGAGTCCAGTTCCTTCATTCAATGTTTATGCAGTAAGTGACATTTGTGGCTGGGTGCAATGGCCCAAGTCTGTCATCCCAGCTGTGCAGGAGGCTGAGGCAGGAAGATGGTGAGTTCAAAGTCAGCCTCAGCAACTTAGCAAGGCCCTCAGCAACTTGGCAAGACCCTGTCTCAAAAGCAAACAGAAAAGACTGGGGAAGGGTTCAGTGGTTAAGTTCCCTTGGGTTCAATCCCTGGTGCCAGTAAACACATACATACATACAACATAAATAGATAAATAAATAACAGTGTGCCTTCTTCTCGGGAGTCCAACCCTTTGAAGTCAGATCCTCAAGAAAAATTTGCTGAACTGGGTAGAATAGCATAAACTGGGCCTGCAATAGAACCACACTGTCATCTCCCATGGCTAAATCCTCACACAAATACTGACAAATTCTATTTTCCACTTCTCCTATGCAATCACCAAAGTATGTGTGGTTAAGTGGTAAATAAAAAATAATTAATTAGGTTACTGATTTTTGACAGTCATCTGCATTTCAGCCACGTCTTCTTGAGATTAGTTGCTGGCATTTTCTTGCAAACAGTATGCTCATACAGGCAAACCCTTGTGGAATGGAACTCCTCTCTGACTAATGTCATCTGTAATGTTGGGTTTTGATCATTGCTGTCCCCAAATTCTGAATTTCACCATCTTTGGGTTCTGTAATCATCTGTGCCCTTGCTGCACATCTTGATTTTCATGATGCTAAACAAAGGGGGTGTTTTTATGACTTCAGCCAAGAAACCACAGGAAGAATTCTCAAGGAAGGACCACCAGTATTTCAGCCTTCACACTGGGAAGGTCAAAGCTCCCTGTCTCTAAAACACTAGAGGTTTGTAACTGCACAGACTTTGCTTTGTGCTCGTTTTACCCAGGGACCGTGTGCCTGCACTCATGTGGATAGTTTACTCAGCATGTTTCATCGCCCCTCCAGGTAAATCACCACCTGTACCTGAACCCCCTCCTGTAACAATGACTGCAGAGGAAATTGCCGAAATGGAAAGGAAAAATGAACTGAGGCTCAAAATAAGGGAAGAATATTTTGCTGCCCTACAATTCGAAGGTAGAGATGGGAAACAACTAAGATGATGCTTTTCAGTAGAAAGTAGACCAGTGACCAACAGCCCCCAGCCAGCTCATCAGCCTGCGTCCTGAGAACGCAAAGCAAATAGACTGAAAAGACAATGCTCCCTGGGTGGTTTCCATTGGACCCCAGGAGACCAGAATTGACTGTCTTGTGAGGCAGGGGTTTTGGCCCTCACCCAATCAGTCCTAATTGTCTGCAGAATGTCCTAAGGAGACAAAAGGAATTCAGGAAGGGGTTAGAAGAGCAAGGGCAGCCATTAAAAAAAGAATAGAAACAAACAAACGCAAAAGAAAAGCTGTGAAAGTTGCTGGTGTGATTTCACAGGATTCGTAGGAGCTCCCCAGAGTAAGTGGGTTTTACATTACTATGATTTAGTAAGTACTGGCCAAAGGTTAATAGGTCTTAAAAGTTAGTTTCTGAAAGCAAAGACCATACCAGAGCCTGCCATGCATCTTCAATGTTCCAGGGCCTTCTGCCCTGTAGAGGGTCAGGAGAGTCAGCACCCACACTTCTCTCCCCATTGCCTGTCTCCATAACTGGGTCCCCTGGTTTCCAGTAAGTGTCATTTTTCAGTTCCTTCAATATGTGACCCTTATTGAGACAAAATTCATTCATTCACATAATAAAAGCGTACTGAATCCAAGCCCTTGCTGAAGATAGGTACATATAAGCATAAACACAAAACAAAAAATAAAACCTCATCCAGAAAAAGAAAGATGCAGTCACTTAACAACATGCTGCGATACTGGAGATACAGGATAACAGGGCAGGTCCAGAAGGAGCTCCCCAAAAAGCCAATGTGTGAGCTAAACTGCAAGGACAATGAGAAGCTTGCCCAGGGGATAAATTAGGGTGGAATGAAGAGAGAAGTCCACCAATGCAGAGAAGGGGTAGGGAGCACAGTTAGTGACTATAGAGTGTAGCTCAGGGGAGCGGGGCATGTTCAGGAAGGGATCAGTTGGGGGATGGGAGGCCAGACCAGAGAGGGTCAATAGGCCCTGCCAAAAAGTCAGATTTCCCCTACAACAATGGGGAGTTGATGAAAAGTTCCAAGCATTAGAATGAATATGATCACATCTTTTGACAAGACAAATGACTCAGAGTACTGTGGATGGTGTAGAGATGGATTTAGAGCTGAGGTAGGAAAAAGAAATTAGAAAAAGCAAGGTTGAGGCTATGGTAATAGTTTAGATGAGAGATAATTAGCACCCAAAGTAGGCCAGAGGCAATGGAAAAGTAAAAAAGATTGCAGAGATAAAGGTAAAATCCACAGACTCTATCATATGCCAGAAAGCAATAGGCTCTGAGTTTTGCCCTAGTTTTAGCAATGCTGAGAAATATGTTGGCATTGCCAAGGTTCTAAACTAGGGAGAGAATAAACAAAAGACTTTCCCCCCAACTTTCTGAAATTCAGAAATCATCTATGTGTGTCTTCCCATTCCACTTAACCAAAGAGTACCTTGCTGTAAAGTGCGATAGGTGTAAGCTCAGGTAGAGTTTTGGTTTAGATCATTTCTCTAATGACTCTGCCACATGTTACACTTGGCTTCTTCAAAAGATAGGATAAGATATCACCTTATCCATGCTGGTATATAGAAGTGAACAAATGGAAGCATAATTGGTGTAAAAGTGAATTTGGTTCATCAGAAAGTTTGGGTACACATGAAAAAAATCTTTATTTCTCTTTTTAAATAGAGACAGCCACACAGTTTCGACTTGAACTGATAAAGACAAAAGCACTGACTATCCTGGAAGATTTAGTAACAAAGGCGGTTAATGTCTATAAACTCATGGAGAAATGGCTTGGTGAGAAGTATTTGAATGAAATGGCCAGGTAAGTACTGCATGGCTTTTAAAAACTGCATTTCATTAATTCCCGAGCACCAAAATTTACTAGGATTTTTAAGGTGTTTACAAATTAGAATGGTCATTTTAGCCTTTAGGAAATCAAGTGTATAAACAAGTGAGCTTTACTATACTGTTTGTATGGCTCCTTTTCCAACAGTAAATCGTGTCTCAAAGGGCTCCATTGCAGTGTCCAGTTTTGCATGATATTTGTGAGTTCAGTTTTCTCACTGCTCCATGGGAACTTTAGTTTACAGGGTAAGATTGTAGATACAATTTAAATATATTTCAGAAGTGAGCTAAGGCTTCGTATCTTCTTTCTAGGGCCATTTTTACCATCAGTCAGAGTCCATTAGTAGAAAATTAAGAAGTCATTCACTGGAAGGTTTTACAAGGTAGTCTGGTTCCCTGGTACAGGTAATACTCAGAGCTGCTCTTCCACTGAGTTCCCAGGCCTTCCCAGACTCCTCCCGTGAGTGAGACTCAGTGAGTCTCATCATTACCTCTCCCACAGAGGCATAAAGAAACAGCTCAGCAGAGTGAAAACACCCTCATCTGAGAGTCAGGAGGTTCCATTGTCTAAAACCAAGAGTTCCAAGTGGTCCCAAAGTTAGTAGCATGCCTGGTATTGGTCTCAGCAGCTTTATCTCTGAAAGGAAACACTCCAACCAGGCTATTTCAGAGGTTTCTATTTGATCAAGATTATGGAATGCATTACAGTTTGCAATAAACATTTACTGAAAATTTAGAGGCTACGGCGTAAATAGGATTCCTATGGCAAGTATTCTGAGAAGCAGAAATTACCCTCTAAAACAGCAGTTCTTACAGTTTGTTTTCTCAGTCCTTGTCTCATAATGAAAGTTCTACTGTAAAATTTTCAGGCTAGTTATTTGAACTGTCGCACCATGATAAAATAAACACACTTTGATAAGATGCCGACACACGTCTCAGTCTGGTAACTCGCTGCAGTAACGCTTCACATTCTCACTGCAGACAGCCCAGCCAGTGCCTGTGAACCTCACTGGGCAGGAGCGCTCATCTCTGCTCTCTGCCTTCCATATGCATCTGCCCTTTGCCTACAGCTGTCATGTATTGTGGCCACATACGGCAGTTAAAAACCTAGAAATGTGATGGGAGGCGTGCTGTCAAATCCCTTTGAACTTCAAATCCTGTTTCCTTCCATTCTTGAGGTTGCGCTTAGTTTCCACTAGGTGGCGCACACCTGTTTGATTTCCTGGTTCTGATTGGGTCTCAATCTGCATTCCCAGTCATGTATATTCATTAGCTACTTGTTTCCTTCTCTGTCCCCCAGCACAGAAACTCCGTAAAGCATAAACTAATTAGCTAATACACGCTATCTGGACACTCAAAAAGTCAGCATTCTGGAGTTTAGTTCAAGAACATTTTTGAAAAACAGCAGCTAATATGATTTAAATTTTCAATATATGAGTACTTTGGTGCTCCTAATTATATGAAATCAGATTGAATATACATTTTCTTGTAATGCTCGCCTTTTTGTTCTAGGATATAAACCAGATCCTTCCTTCAATATGGTGCTATTTTACTTATTCATGTATACAACCTCCCCAGTACAGTTGAAATCCATGACCCAGGTGTTCTCACATAGATTACCAAAGGGGAGGTAGTGACCTATCATTGGTTTCAGGCAAAGATAAGAAATTCAGAGAGCCTAGGTGACTTACTGCAGACGCATGGCTAGAGTACATTCTGGGTGAGTGCTGTCAACCCCAGTGCTCTTTCTACTGCCCTGTCATGGTCACTAACTGCTGCTCTTATGGATGGGCACCTGATCTAGCTGGGAATTGTCTGCTCTTCAAGAAGACAGCAACACAGTGGCAATGGATTTTATGCGTGAGAGTGTGATTCTGGTAATTTTGCCTTAGATAACTTCATACTCCTTGACATAAAGTTAGAGAAATCTTTAAGTAGAGGGAAATGAGAGGGGAAGGGGTGGGGGTATGAAAAATGATGGAATGAGACAGACATCATTATCCTATGTACATGTGTGATTACCAAGAATGATATGAATGCACGTCATGCACAACCATAGAAATGAAAATTTGTACCCCATATGTGTGCAATGAATCAAAATGAAGTCTGTAAAAATAAAAAATAAAAAAGTAAAAAAAAAAGTTAGAGAAAAGCCACTTTTCCAGAAATATATTTTCAAATTTGATTCACTTTAAAATTTATCCTGATTCCAAATAAATTCATTTCTCTAGCAGTCATATTTTATATCTGCCATATCATTTTTTCTTTTTAAATTTTGAGAGCATGTACTTTTTTTTCATTGTTTGCTCTATCCAGTTACACATGACAACAGAATGTATTTTGACTCATTGTACACAAATGGGGTACAACTTTTCATTTCTCTGGTTGTACACCATGTAGACTCACATTATTTGTGTAATCATACATGTACCTAAGGTAATGTTTATCTCATTCCACCATCTTTCCTTCCCTCCATTTCCCGCTGCACAATCCAACATTCCTCCATTCTTCCCATACTGCCCCATTATATATCAGCATCCACTTATCAGAGAAAACATTCAACCTTTCATCTTTTGGGATTGACTTAGCATGATATTCTCCAACTTCATCCATTAACCTGCAAATGCCATAATTTTATTCTTCTTTATGACTGAGTAATATTCCATTGTGTATATATACCACAGTTTCTTTATCCATTCATCTATTGAAGGGCATCTAGGTTGGTTCCACAATCTAGCTATTGTGAATTGAGCTGCTATAAACATTGATGAGGCTGAGTCACTGTAGCATGCCGATTTTAAGTCCTTTGGGTATAAATCAAGGAGTGAGATAGCTCGATAAAATGGTGGGTTCATTTCAAGTTTTCTGAGAAATCTCCATACTGCTTTCCAGAGTCTGCCATATCATCTTATTCTGGTTCATACTTAGAATGAAATCTAACTTTTGATACAATATCATTTACATAGTAAAAGGTATTCAATACTAATAAAATCATATTTAATGGATTCTCTTTTTGTTCAGTTTTATACAAAATGCATTGCCTTTAGCTGTGTAATGAACATATATTTTGTTTTTAATCTCCTATTTATACCCTGACTTCTTACAAAGTAGACTTGAGGAAAACTTTAAATTTTTAAACATATAGATGAAATCATCTAACTTAACTAAATAATGTGTTCATCTTGTGTGTATGTTTTGTAAGCAAATACTATTAATCTGAAGGAACTTTGATGGAGATAATTCTTTATTT
The DNA here is from genome assembly GCA_020662805.1 of Glaucomys volans. NCBI lineage: Eukaryota > Metazoa > Chordata > Mammalia > Rodentia > Sciuridae > Glaucomys > Glaucomys volans. Next base: position 819,561 of record JAJEJO010000214.1, read on the forward strand.
TACTGTTTTCAGTGTAGAAAAATTAACTGAAGTAGCTCGCTATCACATTGAAACAAGTACAAAAATTCAGAATGAGCTTTTCTTAAGCCAAGAAGACTTCTTCATTAACGGCGACATAAAAGTCTTCCCAGATCCTCCCCCACCAGTACGTCCCCCACCTGTAGAAAAGGAAGAAAACTGCACTCTGACCATCGAACAGCTTGACAATCTTCGAGATCAGTTCCTAGATATGGCACCCAAAGGTAGGGAAACTAACCATCATGAAAAGAGCACAAAAACAAGGTTAAAGTTACCCAGAATGGCCATGGCTTGCCTTCAAGGGAAATCAGCTCTGTTGGATGGCAGGGCTCTGGGACAAGCCCTGGCTTTGCTCTGGTTTGTCAGGTATTTGCTTCATACGATGTAGATCTGAATCAAACACGCAGGAGGCTCACAGTAACAACCAATTGGGTGTTGTTGGACTCTTCCTCCTTCCTGGTCATTCTCTTCTCAAGTACTCCCCTCCCTTGCTGACAGTCAGTAAATTTGACTATTGCTCTGTCTGACAGTTGGAAGACAGCCTATGTGCACACTTGTACTTTAGATTTGGCATTGGGACTACAAGTTTGTGCTTCTGTCTACTGTGTAAAGGAGGCTAGGGAGTAGAGGGTGTCCCTTTTACATTGGCCTGGTCCCTCAATGCTTCAAAGACTGCAAGTAGAATCAAATTGTTGACAAATTTGCATAACTAATCAATGTGTTCATATATATCTGTACATGTTCTTTTCTGCACACAAATTCTTTAATTCCTTCACATTTTATCATTAAAGAGTCCCATCAGTTGATAGCACATGTAATTCTGACCCGTGGTATAGGATCATCATGATCACATTTTAGGATTGGACATAGTCACAGAGCAGTCGAGCAATTTGCCTGTGGTCATTTATCGTTTGGAACACTGCAGATTCAAAGTTCTTGCTCCTTCTACTTGAATAAGTTGCCCTGAATAAACAGGTTAGCTTTATCTTCCAATATGTCCTATTTATTGGGAAATGACCACTTTTTCCCTGGGAAAATAGTCAATGGATTTTAGTATTCACATGACTCCACTTTTTAAAACTCCAATATTTCCAAAAATCTACATTAAATACATGGTAGAAAGAGCATCAGTCTGAGTCTGCAGGCTTCCTTGCCAAGCACACGCAGGGGTCTGAGTGAGGCCTTGGGCTCACTTTTCTCAGCATGTGAAATTGGCTTCAGCAGACTTTACGTCTTCAATGTATAAAAACACTCATGCCAACTGTGATGGCCTCTGACTCAGGTTGGCAGCATCTGACTCAGGTTGGCAGCATCTGGCGTGAAGGAAGTGTGGCTGTCAACAGGTACAAATAAAATCCCAGCTTTGCAATCTGGGCCGTGCAGTCTCCTCAGTCCCAGCCAGGCAAGGTCCAGCCTCCTCTCCACTGTGTGAGCTTCACAGTGCCCTTTCCTCAGATGTCTCCTTCTTGAAGTGGCCTTTGCTCTCCATTTCATCCATGCCTCTTTTTACATATAAAATTGAAAGATCCATCAAAAAAGATTCTAAGACACAAAATATGATTTGATTTAATCTGACAATATGGTGGCTAGGAAGAAACCATCCAGCTAGGGGGTAAAAACTAAAAGCACTTGGGTGCCTTTTAGTTGATTGGAAGTTAACTTTGAGAATTGTCAGCCTCTGATAATTCCTTCAGAAGGGACTCTAGTATTCTTGGTTATCATCATAATATGCTCTGGGACCTGCCCTCAAAACCAGAGCTTGCATTTCAGCTTAAAGTTTAAAAGTAAATTAACAACTATAACTTCACATATGCATTTCCTAGAAGATGAACTCCAGAAACCTTCAGAATAAAAAGATCCCTACAGATAACAATTTTCTGTTTGCATGGTATGATTGAGTAGAACAGTCTTCAGACTATAATAGGAATAGGAAGAAAGGAGAAGGAAGAAACAGGGAGAGAAAAGGGAAGAAAATAGTTATAATAATAAAAGAAAACCATACACCCAGGGAGCTTAGAGTATAATTTGGAAAGGCAGGCAAAGAAGAAAATATAAATCAGCTGGGTTCTTTCTGGGACAGAAATATGAACTTTGTAAAAGTGCTCGAGAACACAAAGAGAAGGGGAATCAGTGTGCAGTGGGTGAAAATGGTCAGGGAAACCCAGGTGGAGCAACATGTTGGAGGGAGAATGGACAGGAGTCAGGAGTGATTTGACTGGAAGCCATGGCACACACCTGAAATCCCAGGGACTCAGGAAGATGAGGCAGGAGGATGGCAAGTTCACAGCTAGCCTGGGCAACTTCGTGAGACCCTAAGCAACTTAGAAAGACACTGTCTCTAAAGAAAATAAAGAGGGCTAGGGGTGTAGTTCAGTGGTAAAGCACCTGGGGCTCATCCCCAGTACTGGGGGGAAAAAGTGATTTGGTGGCAAGGATGTAGAGGATATTTAAATTTATTGGAATTGACTGCTAGAAAACATGATGTAGCTATGAGGCCTGAGTGTAGGAGGACTTTGGGGAAATGCTCAGGAGGCTGCTCTGCTTGCTTCCTTCCCCAGATGCATGAACCACAGGCAAGTGGAAGGGGAGGCTTTATCTGAGGAGCCCCCTCCACCCATTCAGGCTGAGAACTAACCCAATTGTAAGGATAACAGTCGTCGTTAAGAATGAATTTACAGAGCTATAAAATGCTGTGGGATTTGGGAATTCTGATGATTCACTGTGAGTTATAGTCTGTGAGCAAACAGTTTAAATGCTTTTATTAGTTCCTTCACTCCATCTGAAAAACAGTATATTTTATATGTTGCTTTTAGTTATATGTAAAATTCTTAGTATGCTGTTAGATATATGATCAGTAGAAGTAATGTTCATTGATATTTTTTTACTATAACTGTAAAAAGGTAAGGGAAAGTGACATGTCATTTTCTGCATCTCAGAGTCACATCACAGAATTCGAGATTTTCCACTGGCACCCCCAAAATCAGGCCTCAGATGCTGACCTTGTCCTACCTGAGAAAGTCCAATAATTACCACTCACCCCTTCTCTCCATCTTTCCAGACTCCACAAAATATCCTCTTGTATTCTCTGGCTTTAGTCTTCTACCCTCAGATCTGCAATTCTTATTCAATGCTGTTAATGATACCCTTTCACCTTTTGAGGGGAGGTGTGGGGGCAGGTCTGAGGGGGCATTGATTTTCTTTCATTATGTTGACATTTTCCTAATGTTCTTTTTAAATACATAACTTTAAAAATTTTTACTGAAGTATAATGTACATCCAGAAAAGTATATTGATTGCAAATTTACAGATTTATGAACTTCTGAACACTGAGCAGTGTCCACCTGGAGACAAGGACCTGTTCATCTGGTGCTCATTTCAAATCACCACCTTCCCCCACTAGAAGGTGATGACTAGCCTTATATCCAACAGCACTGATGAATTTTTCATGTTCTTATACTTTATATAAATAGATGATGTGATTTGTAACATTTTGGTCTGGCTTCTGTGGTTCAATATTATTCTTGAGATCCATTCATATGTAATTGCAAGTTATTCATTCTTTTTGGGGTATGTAATTCCCTTGGGGAAATCCATATATCACAATGTGTTTACCTATTCTACTGCTAATCGACATTTGGGTGCATTGGGGGCTGTCTTTTAATTGTACCTAGCAATCATATATATTTAAGAGATATAGTGTGATATTTTGATACTTGCATGCAATCTGTAATGTTCAAATTAGACAATTAACAGACCCACGACCTCAAGTATTTACATTTCCTATATACCCATTCATCTTTTAAATGAAGACTTGTTTTTCTTCCAAGAACTGGAATACAGTCTTTTATGATGCTTTCCACTGTTTTTGCCTTAGAATTCTATATTTTTGAAAAACAATCTTTTTAAAAATTTTTTATTTGTTCTCATTACTTGTATCTTCATTGAAGAGAAAATATATTAAAATATGATGAGCAGATGGATTATTTCTAGGTAAAAAGTACATGTATTTTTATATAACAGTCATTGTACTACTAGGATCACAGTAAGATTTTTGAGGAAATTAATATAGAGTGTTGTATTAAATTATAGTTTGCAACTTTTAATTACACTGCACAAATAAAATTACTCAGTGAAATGATAACCTTTGATTAAAACAAATGACTTAATACTTAAAATACTTGCAAGTATCTGTATCAGAATATAAAAAGAAAGAACTAAAGCTTAGGGGGATTTCTGCAAAGTTTAAGTTAACCCATTTGAAACTAAAAGTCTTCATTTAAAAAGCCCTTACCAAAAGCAATGCAAAACTGAAAGTGCATGGTACATAATAATGCCTGTATTTAAATGCATCATATATCATAACATTTATATCTTTACCTTTTCTGGTCAAATTCTTCCACTTGTGAAGATTCCAAATCTCCCTTTGTAAAGGTAATGCTAAACATAAAATACCATTGTTGATATGATTGTCACAAATACATCAGAAAAAATGACCTTATTCATGATACCAAATAAAGAGCATGCAAATTGCAACAAAGCAATTGATCATGCTTGGATTTTTCCAGCAAAGATCCTTCCACACTTTAGAATCATAGGAGCATCTTGAGTAAGAGACAGCCAGTGATTGAATGAGTGAGCTCTTCTTCCCATCTAAGAAATCACCCCAGTGAACATATTCCCACACAGAGTGAGAGTGAATATTTTCTGAATTACAATGGCCAATTTGGCATGGTCACTATGTGTCAGGCTCCTTGGTAGCATCTCCCACATGTTCATTCACTTCTGCTCCACCTCAACCTGTGGGATGACTAGAGCCACACAGCTCTTTTTCAAGTCTATGTGTTGTCAAATAATTTGGGCAAGTTATTTAATATCTCTCTGCTTCATCTTTAAAATCATAGCAACGATACTTATTTTGTGGAATTGTTATGAGGATTCAATTAATATATTTAAGGTACCTAGTAAGGATATAGTATAGAGAATGTACAATTTAAATGTAATAGAAGCCATTACAATTTAATTATATAATTATAGTGAATTTCACATTAGTATGTAATACATAAACTTATACAATATTGATACAAACTATTCTTTTTTAACTTTTAGTTGTAGATAGACACAATACCTTTATTTTATTTATTTACTTTTATGTGGTGCTGAGGATCAAACGCAGTGCCTCACACATGCTAGGCAAGCTTTCTACCACTGAGCTACAACCCCAGCCCACAAACTATTCTTATTATCTAAAATGTTAGCTTATTGTCCTAAGGGAGCAAATACCCTACAAAGCACCTGAAATACTTCCCAGAGTATATCAAGAAAAAAATTATGCCACCAGCTAGAATTAAGCCATGAAATAATGTAGTTCCCTGGGAATATCCAAGACAAAACTCTCATTTTATGTATTGCAGCGAGCTCTGGGTAGGTACGGTACATCTTGTCTCTGAACATCAAATGCCAAGTACATCATTCAGAAGACAGCCTTCCTCCAGCAGAAGCAATTTGTAGTCTATTGAAACTAGAACACTGTAGCAGTGTTCCCCTGTCCCCGCTTAAATCATAAGAACTCCTTTTCTTGTAAGCCCATAAGTACTCCATGAAATAACTGTAGAGATTTGGTTCATACAAAGCTATTTTGGCTTCTGTCTGAAGAGAATGCAGTCCAACAAATTCAACATCCTTTCTCCTTCTCCAAAAAGGCAGCATTTAAGGTGTCCAAGGCCTGGAACTCCATTCCACAAACTGACAAGACCACCCCTGAATCCCACTTGGGAGGAGAGCCTTGGATTTAATCACTAGTCTCAGAGATGGAGGGTACACATACAGAACTCTCAACTGTAGTGACAGCTGTGTCACTCAGCCACATGGTTTTTTCAGGAGTTTAAAGGGAGAAGTAGCCCTTAGTGTCCATGTGAGGTGTCATGGTGATCAGCCCAGAATTGGCTTTTGAAACTTAACCTTTCAGAAAGAGAAGTAGGAGAAGAGTTGTGCAGGAAAAGGGGAAATGGAGATTTTGAGACTCCATGCCAGCAAACAGACTACGTGGGACAAGGTGTAAGAGGTGAGATCATAAAGAACTGGGGGTCAGTTGTGAAGTTTCAAAGGATATGCAGGGAATATTATCAAAGCCATGTAGAGCCAGTGACAATGACAATGGACTGGAAGGGAAAACAGACTATGTCTGAGAGCAGTGACAGATGCTATTAGCCCCTCTGGAGAGCCTCAAGTGACTGAGAAAGCAAGTAAGGCCATCTGGGTTGCCTGAAAGGAGAAACAAGAAAATTCTGTGGATTTTTTTTTTTAACAGGTATGTCTCTGAGAAAATTATTAAAATGTGGTACTAGATATTTACTGGTTAAATATTTTGATGTGAATATCACTTAAATTAGTCTGACACTTCCCTAAATAAAGAAATGTAGAAAGATTTCTTAGAAAAGGGCTGATACAGCGGCATGGATATTATTAATAAGAATATCTCACGGTGTGGCAAAATCTAGGAATGGCAGCAAACAGGAGTGTGAGCCCTAGAGGTCCTAAGGTTTCCTCGGTGGTGAACTCCTTCCACTAGATCAGATGTAGATCACAAAAAAATGCATCAGTGACTGTAGAAGCCTTTGGACCCGGTGAAAACTGTCTCTGGGCAGAATTTTAAAATGCTTCTTCAAGATGAAACATATTCTCATGAAACCAAAGAACCTCCATTCTCTGGCAAATGAAAGCATATGTTTAGAATTCAAGATAACATCTTGAAAATCTGCCCATAAAACTAAAGATATAAAAGTTATCTAAATCTGTAGTCAAAGCGAAGGCCCTTTCCTTTCACAAGAGTCTTATTTTTTTCACTCATTCATTTGTTTCTTCACTAACCCTTACATGTACACAGCAGGTCCCAGGTGTGCCTGGCTTAGGATGAAAGTCAAATAACGTGTGCTTAAGTGAGAAACTGAAGGCAATGGCAGTTAACTACATGGAGTCTCATTTGAAATAAAATGTAGTAATATTTAGAACATTTTTTGAAAAAATAGAGATCTGTTGAAACAATTTTAAAAAATTAAAAGGCAAAAAAGAATTTAGATGCAAGTAAGATATGAAATGTAGAGGCAGATCAACCAGCGTCAGAGACTGGGAGATGTGAAATTGTGACAATTGAGGAGCAAAGGAGATTTAGATTCTTAAGACAGCTAATAAGTGCTTAGCAATCAGCTAGGAGCACAAAAGAAGCCAGTATGGACTGATCAGAGGAGTTTAAAATCCAGCTGGGGAGCCAAGGCCTACAATCATAAAGCCCTGACCAAAAACAGACCCTGACAGGCTGTCAGCATGAGATATTTTATAATATCACACAAGCACACGTTCAATTTTTTATTATGATTTTATTATATGAAACTTGCATTAAATGATTAAAATTAGAACTTGAAAATGTTCCCTAATTTAGAATGGTTAATTTAGGATTTAATTTGAATTTACAATGGTGCAATAGAAGTCCAACTTCAAATTTGAACTGGGCTGTTTTCCCTTGCCGGCCACACATGGTGGTGGTGGTGGGCTGCAGGCAGCCAGAGTTCCTGGTCAGCCACAGGGGGACACAACTGACACTCTGCAGGGTACTGTGTTCAGTAGGTTAGGCATAATAAATGCATTTTCCATTTATGTTTCCACTTATAGTATTTTCAATTTATATTCGGTTTACAGAATGTAACCCCATCACAAATCAAGGAGGATCTGTGTAATCTAATGATCACTACAAGTAGTCTAAACTCTCTTCCTTCAGGGAGAAAATGTTATGTGAGGATGTTGTTTAGCATAATGTTTATATTTTTCATCCTTCTATCCTGATAACATAATCTGACAAATAATTAAATATAAGTAAAAATGAGACTTTCAGAGAAAAGAAAAAGATGCAGCATTAGGCACAGCTTCGTTACCAAACCACCTGGCGAAGGTCTCAGAGCATGACGCCACTTTTGTAATTTAATGAGGTTGCTGTACCATTCCCAGAAAGAGTGGAACTCAGCAGAAAGATGTCCCAGGCAGATCTTGCAGATGCACTACCATGCTTGCCTTGTTATTATTATTATTATTATTATTATTATCATCATCACTATTATTTTCTCATCATGGGATGGAAACTGTAGCTAAAGCAGTGTCCCCTTTCTTCATGGAGAAATGGATTCTAGAGGAAGAAGACCATAGTGCTCTTTACCCTATAAAAGAAATCCATAACAATAAAGTGCACAAACATGAGAGCTCTGAAGTAATTTTGTCTACTGGTGAATCCCAGCCCCGCCACTTATGCGCACTGCAACAATGGGCAGAATTTACCTTTTTGGGCCCCAATTTTTTTTATCCAAAAATGATGACAATAATAATTAGTCCATTTCCTTAACTACAAAATAGGGGTGATACATGGTAAAGAGCAAATGATATAAAACCAGTTTAAGCACTTAGAAGAACACCTGATAAGTAATAAGCATCCAATGTAATTTTTCCAGAAATAATAAGCAAGCACAGGGGGTGGGCAGAAATTAAGCACAACTGAGGGTTGACTGTGCCATTATTTAAAATAACAACGTGGAGTCGTTTTAAAGGCAGGAATCCTCCAGACGATGTGAGTGGAGTCACCAAAAGACAGAAAAGGCCACGGAAACTTGACCACTACCTTCCAAGGAGAAACAATCAGTTCTTGAAAATTTGGCTTAAAAAATACCCTTGGCTTGTATATGATGAGTTATTAAATCTTATGTTCTGTGCCCTGTGTCGTAAGCATGGGGTGAAGTCAGGGAGAAGTCAAGTGAGTTTTTTCTATGGCACTGACAACTTTAGGACTGAATTTCTCAATGCTCATCATCTCAGCGAGGCCCATGCCAAAGCTTCACTAATGGAAGCAACACGTGGTTCTCCAGCAAACAAAGCCGCCACGGAACTGATGGTGAGGACCATGAGCAAAGTAACCCTCGGGAGAGTGGAGAACTTGTTCAGATCATGCCATGCCATCGCCAAGACCGGGCGTCCCCTCAAAGATTTTATTTGGATGTGCAAGTTGGATGATATGAAGGGTGTTGATATTGGCCCAGTCTTCAGAACTAACAAATCAGCAAGAACATTTACATATTTTATTGCTGAGGTAGAAAGGAAAAATCTAAGAGAAAAACTAGAAAAAAGTAAATTTTTCTCCATTATCAGTGACGGAATCATAGACAGTTTAATAGAGGAAGCTGAGCTTGTCTATGTACAGTTTGCACATGGGGGGAAAGTGCATTGTCAAATTGTTGGGGTTCAGACAGTAGAGAGGAAAGATCCCCTGTCAATAAAAAATGCCATTGAGAAAACTCTAGAGACAAATCTCCAAGTTAGGCTGTCAAGCCAAGATTGGGCAAATAAACTGGTTGGTTTTGGAAGTGAGGGTGCCCCTGGAATAGAGGGAGAGAATGGGGTGGCCCTGCTTTTGAGAGAAATCCAACCATGTGTGCAGACTGTGTATTGCTTTGCACATCACCTTGAACTATCCTACAAGGCAGTGTTCCAGAGCATTCCTCTGTACAATGCTTTTGAAAAACTCCTTCACGATATCTATCACTTCTATCACAATTCTCCTCTCCATAAGAATTCTCTGATAACTGCTTTCAAAGGCCTGCACCTTCGACCTGTGATGCCTTCTCAAATAGGAGGCAGGAGGTGGCTCGATGGATTACAGGCAGCCCTCCAAAACTTTCTCAGGGGATATCCTGCAATTGTTCAGCAACTGCATTCAGTAAGTATTTTGAAATGCCATATTATATTACTTTTTTCAGAATAACAGAAAATACTTTCATTTATCTCCTTGGAGTAATGACTTTGAGAAAAATAACCTCTGCTTCCCCAACGGTGCTATAGGCAGGTGAAGGCAGAAGTGACACCCGTCAACAGAAAGCCAAAGAACTTCTAGATCTCCTCCTCCAAGCTGACATGCTTAAATTTTCCCATTTCCTGATGGATGTCATTAGTGTCCTTACCATTCTGTCCCGTGTCAATCAGAATAGAAACTCCTCAATTGCTGACATATTTGCCACCTTGGAGTCAACTTTGGAAATGCTTCGAATATATCAAAACAGGTGAGAGGGTCTGTCTGTCAAACCAGATCACTGGACTGGGAAAATTATGTGCCCAGTGATTTTTCATTTAATTATTTTCTGGGGTGATGTTTTTTTTCCCTCCCCAGACTAAGTCCCAAAGAACGCAGGGTGGATTCAGTCACACACTTTCATGGTATCTGCCTCAGAGGAAAAGAAAACATTTCTTCTGTGAGAAACGTGGTTTTAACACATCTTATCAAGAGGCTGCAGAGCTGTTTCAGAGATGCCAGTCTAGATGTGGTGAGGTCAACAATGATTGGAAGCTTTAAACTGTGGCCCACAAAGCTAAATCAAGGTATCCTGCGCACACTGACTCAACCTGTTACTCTCTGATTGTGTGAGTTTCTTTTATTATGTGACTTTTTGTTTTAATCCTGATTGCAGAATTTGGAGAAAAAGAGGTATCCATCCTAACTGCACATTATGAACCAGTATTAGAAGCAGCCAACGTGAAAATTGATGAAGTGGACACTGAATGGGGCATGTTAAAATTAGAGATTTATGCCAGGTGAGCAAGAAAACAAACTGAGTCAACAAACTCATTGAATAAATATTTCAGCAAAACCCAGGTCTCAATCTTCTGTGGTTTCTATCCTCCCTTCTAGATTTCAGAACATTCGTCAACTGACCTGGGATTTTGTGAATTCCATTTACTCCCACAAGTACCCAAACATTCTGATGCTAGTCGACTTGGTGCTGGCCCTGCCTGCAAGTTCAGCTGAAGCAGAACGCGGCTTTCATCAAATGAAACGTACCAAGTCACATATGCATTCTAAAATCAATGCTGAAAGTATGACAGATGTCCTGATCATTCAGCTGAATTCTCCAGACATCAACAATTTTGATCCCAGGAAAGCTATCCATCTGTGGAATATAAGAACACCATCTTCAGCTGGTGACACAGGGCCTGATTCAGGTTGCTCATCAAACTCAGAAAGCCAAGATGAAAGTGATGAGTAAAGTGACCAAAGTTGACTTCTGTTATTGATCTTATCAAATACATATAAAAATAAAATGGTTTTCAAAACTTTGAAATTTAAAAGTAAGACAGAAATTTAGTCTTCACCCGACTTTTGACATCTTCCAAACATACAAGCAAAAATCTGAAGATTGGTTTTCCTATAACTTTCTAACTTCACTTCTGGGTTCACATGTTCTTTTGAATTCTTTGGATGGAGGTGCATGCTTCTAAGCAACGCTGTTCTTTGACATTCATTTTCCTGAGAGTTCTTGCTAAGGATAACCAGACGGATATAGTCTTAGGCCTGGTACAGAGTTAATTATTTTTCCTGGATAATTCTAAATGAAAATAGCATTAGGTAACTGACATATGGCCAAACTGAAAGAGACATTCTTTTTAAATCTATGAACAAAATTTGGAAATGCATCTGTTGTTGCATTAGGTATGAAAATCATATCACTACATGCCTCACCCAATTGAGTAACAAGGTCAAATATTAAAATAATTTTCACATTTCACACCAAGATCCCCAAATAAATAATTCCTATGTAATGTGAAAGTGTTGTCTAACAACATTGTTTCCAAACACAGTCTTTAGAGACAGTGGAAATATATTGCACACTAAATACTTTGGCTTTCTTTATGATTTCAACAGATTTTATTCACATTTTCTTCTTGAGGAACACAACTGATTTATTTCTAACTTACATAAAAACCAACGTGGTATCACATAAAGCTTCCCTGAAAATTCTACTACCTAGGAATGTGTTCTCAACTCTATGAAACTGAATACTCAGGTGTGATCACAAAGAATACAGAATCCATTTCTGAACAACCTCTGGATGTCCAATTTATCAAAGAAAGAAAGGTTCCACTCTTGCTACCCAGAATATTACCTTGCAATCTTGAAATCGTATATTTGACGTGAACCACTGGCATTTTAAAGGCATTATTACATTTCCCCAGAGATTAGAGGAATGATCAAATTCATGTGAACTTTTAAAAATGCTAAAAACATAGATATAAAAAAGAAAGTTTGGGACTCTACTTCTGTTTCACTCCTTTTTATTCCTAAACAAAGAACAGCTGTTGACATGGAACATAAAAATATCTGGACACGTGTTAGGAGCCTCTCTTGGGTCTAGAAGGTACCTCTGTGGCATGGATTCGGAGACTTTTTCTTAAAGCAGATACATTTATTTTGTTTTCCTATTTCTTTTTTAATGCATGTGCATGCAGTTTAAAATTAGAAACACAAAGTTAGACATCTCTTTTAGATAAGGCAAAGTAGATCAGCATATGAGAGCAAAGCATTTGAAAGTTTGGTGATAGTTTATGAAATGCTTGAAAATATTAAATCAATTAGATTATTAAATTGGAATTTTCAATCTAGTTATGTAACAATTCAAATCTCCCTGCATTTACAAAAGCAAACAAAATTCTGAGCTGAAGAACGAGATCAAGATAAATGTGTTACCTTAATTATAGTGGTGATCTGCATGCATTTGAAACACCTTTATCTCATATTTGCCAAAATACTTTACTCTTGTGCCCTACTGCATATAAAAAAAAACTTAGAGTAATATTTTTTAAAAATCCAATCTATTCTGATAGATATAGAAATCCAATCTATTTCTATACAGAAAAATCAAAGACGACTACAAACCAAAACGTACAGTTTCAGTGCTTTGCTCAATTTGGAATTAATTATTAATAGACCAAAAAAGACATTTTCACTCAGGAAACAATAATGGAAGATCATCAGGGAAATTATTATTAGGTTTTCAAACAGTCTCCTATTGCTCTAAATATTACAGTGATGAATAGTATTTAAAAATTAATTATGTAACTGGGCTTGGTGACACATGCCTGTAATCCCAGAGGCTTGGGAGGCTGAGAAAGAGGATCTGAAGTTCAAGGCCAACCTCAGTAACGTAGAGACACCCTGAGCAATTTGGTGAGATTCTGTCTCAAAATAAAATACAAAAAGTGCTGGGGAATACAGCTCAGAGGTAAAGAGTGCCTGGGTTAAATCCCTAGTGAGAAAGGGAGGAAGGAGGGAAGGAGGGAGGGAGGGAGGGAGAGAGAAAGAAGGGAGGAAGGAAGGAAGGAAGGAAGGAAGGAAGGAAGGAAGGAAGGAAGGAAGGAAGGAAGGAAGGATTATATGAATTCCCACTATTTTTCATACTTTAGCCAAAAAAAATCTTTATCATAAAAGTGACAAAATATTTTTCATTGTGTTTTAGGCATAATAGGAAATAAGGCATTTACTGACATTCTGCTTGATGTGGTGACCCAGAACCTTGGAACAAACAACTTCCCAAGTGGATGGATGCATCTCACCCAACCTGAAGTAAGCTTCCATTTTGTCCGTGCCTCAAAGGTTTTCATATTATTTAATCAATGAGTCAAGAGTTCCAAAATAACCTGTACTTACACAGCTTCTGGCATTTAATAGGCAATCAATGAAATCTGAATGAATGAACAGATGAATGGGGTTGAAACCAAGACACAGAGTATGTATATACTCAGTATTTGAAGAATGTTAATGATCTAACAATCAGTAAGGTTCAATCAGGGAGCTTCTATTCCTACCAGATGCCATGACCCTAACTAGTCGTAATAGATGATTCTTCAGGCCTAGCTTTTCATCATAATCTTTTCCCTAAGAATGTCTCAGAAAACAACATGGTTAAAGACTTTTCCCACATGAGCTGCAGAGCCCTTACCCAGGCACAGCTATAACCTTTACCCCACCTCTGTGCATGGGTAAAAAGTTAACTGGAGTCCCATATGTAAAGTGGTTGTGGAACAGTAAGCAAAATCCGTGGATGTCAAAGAAGTGAAAAAGTGAAATGCTTTCTAGGTACTGCCTGGTGTAGATTTCTTCGTAGAACAAAAGGGAACTGAAGTCAGAACTGGCTCTGTTCTCCTTTTATCTGAATCTCAACTCTGGAAGCCCAGCTGGTAGAGCTTCAACATAAGAGTCATGCAAATATTCCAATGACATTTCCTGTTTTCTTCCAGTTGCAGGAGCTAACATCCTTATTGGTAGTAAACTCAGAGTTCGTGGACTGGCGAAAATTCCTGTTAGTAACAGCGATGCCTTGGCCCATCCCCCTGGAAGAGGAACTCCTTGAGACCTTGCAGAGATTCAAGGCTGTAGACGAGGCCCAGACTGGCACCATCACTTTTGAGCAGTACATGCAGGTTGCTACCAGACCTGGGGGACTGGGAATACCACTATACTTTTGACCTAAGAAGTGTCTTATTCAGTGACGTCACATCACAGGTCTCAGGCCAGTGTTTTACTCCTTGACAGTCCATGTCTAGGTAGCACAGGTAGAGCGTCAAAGTCCCAGTTAGAAGTAAGGCTTCTGAATCTCCAAGGAAAGCTTCTAAAATAATCAGAACTTGCTAAAGAACTAAAGGTTCAGAAAGAAGTCATGGTGAGAGTATATTTGACAAATTGAGTACAAGATGTCTGTGGGATATGTAGGCAGAAATAGCCAATCCAAAATAGCAGGACCAGAAGGGATTACAAGTCACTCTTCTGTCGATGGTTGGTGAAGTTATGAATGGATGAGATTGATACCGCCGGATAGTGGTGACGATAGTGGCTTCCTCAAATGTTGAAGTATAACACCAGAAAGCACACCGAAGCAAGTGTAGAGTAGAAAGTAAGAAGCTTTATTAAAGGATAGTAAAACAGACTTCTCCCAAGTGGAAGAAGGGAACCCAAAGGTGGAATCCATGGGATGAGGAAGTCCTGTCCCTTTTATACATCTAGAGTTTCCTTTGTTCCCCTGCAATCTTCTCCCTTTTCTTGTTCATTTCCCCCAATCCTGTACAGTGACTGGGAGATGCCAGTGGGATGGCCAGGGGTGAGCAGGTGGGCGAAGGGCCAATGTGGAGTGCTAGGCAGGAAGGGAGTGGCAGCCCAGGGAGTGTTGATTAGTAGCTCTCTGTCTGCTCAGGACTTGCTTCATTAACAACCTTTTGGGGAGGGATGGTATCAAAGGGCTCTGGGGACATGAACATTCCAATCTCCCAGGGCCAGTTTCCGACTTCCCCGACTCAGACAGGCCTCCATTTTCTCCACTCGACCCATTACCTATTTTACACTAACTGCCTGTCTTTAATTCTGGCTTCAAGATCTCCCAGGGAAAGTAACATATATTCCCATTGTACAACGCCTTCCCATTAGTCTTAACAAGTAGAATGCAACTGGTGACCTCCACCAAGGTAATGCTGGCAGAATAAGAAGTAGAGAAGCCAGATTGCAAGGGTTGAGCAAATGAATAAGTCTTCAGGAAGACAGAAAGGTAGATGTTCTAGTCATTAAACCAGGTATATGAAAATTTGACTTAGTGTTGAAAAGTTTAAAAAAGGAAAGTGAAATTACATAATTGGTAGGCACCTGAATTACTAGTTTTGCCTCTACAGATTGGATTCATCCCATTGCTCATCATTTCATGTCACTGGTTCACAACTAAAGAAGGAAATGTTCGTAAGGTGCTAATTCTAAAACAGGCTTATAGTCTCCAGGTGCCCGTATTTCACAGGTGTTTCGCCATTGAAAGATCTCATCCCTTCCTTCTTTTCTTCTCTTCCCAATTAACTGATGGCATACTTTTTAAAATTTTAAGATAGCCCTGAAGTCTCCATGCCATGCCATTAAGCCAGAGTTAATAATACTTGAATCCTGAGAAGGTTCTTCAAGGTGGAGCAAGACAGGTGTTTGTCTGATTGGACTCCAATGTATTTGTCATTGTCATTGTCCAAGACTTAATAATTGTTAGGATGATTCTGTTTGAAGATGAAAACAGCAAAGCAAAACTTCCCATAGATGGCTTAAGATCTCAAAAAGTGGGCACTCACGAAAACCTTCCTTATTTACAGCAATGTGTCAATTAACACAGGATATCAATTTGAACATCCTTTTGTACAAACATGAAAAGAACAAAGGATGTTGGCAATTTTTACCAAAGTGCTGAAACAAAACCAGAAAGCTCCTCTACCAAAGGTGTGAATTTCTTAGAGAAAGTTGGATGTTGCCTAGTAGTAGAAACTCAGCAATATGCACTTGAACACTCCCTCTGTTTCGAGAAGACCTGATTTCTGAGCTGTCCTCTCCCCTTCCCCTCTTAGTTTCTACTCCTTAAAAGACGAAGGACACCAGTGCCATTTGGAGAGGCCCACTTGACATTCCTGTTTGACTTCCAGCACTCACCAGCTCACAGAGAGAGAGAGAGAGAGAGAGAGAGAGAGAGAAGAAAAAAATATGGTTTCATGGAAAGAATCAAAACAGCTTCTAGGGCAAAATTTCATAAAATTTGGTGAAAATGCCACATGGAAACAGTAAAATAGTATAACTACTTCACTGAAATGAAGTTTTCTGGGTGAAAATGACTGTTTACTGTGTTTTCTATTCTCTCTCTCTCTCTCTTTTCTTTTTACAAATTCCAAGTTCCACCCCCAGTTCTCAAAGCCACTCACATATTTGTTTGTTGGACTATCTGGTATTGTTCCACAAGGTCACTGATGCTTGATTGATTATTGTTAGGCTTTTTTCTCTCTCTGATTTATTTTGTATTCATTTTCTATTGCTGTGTCTTCAAGTTCACTGATATTTTCTTCTGCAGAGTCAAGTCTGCTGTCAGTAAAGGCCAGCATATTTTTCATCTCATATGTTGCATTTTTTATCTTTAGAAGGTCAAGTTGTTTTTTTTAATCTTTCAATTATATCTGTATTTTTCTTTACCTCCTGAATTATACCTAGAATAACTTCTCTAAATAACTGTTCTATATTTAGAATTGCTGTTTTAACATCCTTGTCTATTATTCTGTCACCTCTTCTCATTTCTGTGTTAGCGTTTTTCCTGGCTATGGGTAATACTTTCTGTCTTTTATATGCCTAGTAATTTCATACTGGATTCAAGGTGCTATGGATTTTATATTGTTGAGTATCCAACTTTGTTGTATATCATTACTGTAGTACATGCAGTAGTATTACTTGGAATCAGTTTCATCCTTTCAAAGTCACAACAAGAATTGTGGATGTGGGTTCAGAGTAGCTTTTACTGCAGGCAGTACCCCTGGGGCCTCTACCGAATGCCCTGTGTATTAGGACTTTCTACTTTGGCTGGTGGTAACATCAACTAATCCCAGCTCTGTGTGTCTTGGGAATTATTGAGCTTACTACTTTGTATGGTTCGTTCTCCAGCCTCTGATATTCTCCCATCACACATGCACAGACTGGCCCTTAGTCCACCTTGGTAAGACTCTATTGCACATCTTCAGAGCTCTCACTCTGCGTGAAGCTCTGGTACTCTGCCTTGTGAATTCTAACCATCTCGACCTCCCCCAACCCAAAACCTGTCTTTTGAATTCAGGAAGGCTTCCAGGCCTCAGATGCTCCTCCTGGCCATGTAAACTGGAACACTCATTTGCCTTCCTTCTTTCCAGAATGATTTGTGGGTTATCCATTGCCTGAGGTCTAAAATGTGTTGTCCATTTTTCTTGTTTAAGGCGGGAAAGTGATTCTGTCCTTCATCATTCCATCATATCCAGAAGCATAAGTCTCACCTGTGTTCGTCAATCTCTCCATTCTCCCATAAGAGTGCCCTTAGCTTCCACAGATCAGTCACTGGGCAAGGATTTCCACCTGGTTGGTGCAGAAGCATCTTACATTTAAAGTTTGAGCCCATGCTGGACACTAAACTTTTTCTGGTCTGCTCCCTCACAGGCGTCCACAGAGCCAGCATCTCCTTTATTCCAAAAGGAAAAGAAAATCCAGTTCTCATCTCTGTAGGTCACCAATGCCTTCGTATTTCTTAAAACACAGGTGGTTCTTGGAAGAAGGGAAGGAAGGAAGGAAGGAAGGAAGGAAGGAAGGAAGGAAGGGAGGGAACGAACATAGGCCTGAGTCAGGTTAAGCTATCCAGTAGCTCTTGACAGTAGGCAGCGTTGAGGATAGGTTGTCACTCTGGAACAGTCAGGGAGCAAGAACTAAGAACAAGATAGTTACATATATGAAATGCTTACCAGATATAAAAATTAAATTGAGCCAGGCATGGTGGCACACGCCTGTAATCCAAGCAACTTGGGAGGCTGAGTCAGGGGAATCGCGAGTTCAAAGCCAGCCTCAGCAACTTAGCGAGGCCCTTAGCAACTCAGTGAGACCCTGTCTCTAAATAAAATACAATAGGGCTGGGGTTGGGGTCAGTGGCCGAGTGTCCCTAAGTTCATCCCCTGGTTAAAAAAAAAAAAAAAAATTAAATTGGCAGGACATTTTCTTTGAATGCAACAATTTTTTGCTTATTCAATAGCAGACATGAATGACTACCCCCAGAGGAATGAACTAAGTGTAAGTGAGGGGCATAAGCAAGTAAAATTGTTCAGAGAGTTCAAGGAGGACCTCTCTGAGCAAGTGTGATCTGAGCCAGGTCCAGAAAGATGTGTAGCCTTTCCTGGGAGGAAAGGAGGGAGGATAGAAGTCCTGTAAGGTAGGAAGGATAGTGTGACCAAAAGAAGGAGAATAGAAAAGGGTTCTGAGCAGAGAATGACAGGGCAACATGAACGTTGGGAGGAAACCATTATGTTGCATAGTAAACACTGAAACGAATGAGAGAGCGCCTGGAAACAAAACAGCTTGAGTTACTGAGTGGCCCATGGCAGACATAACGGAGTCTCCCAGAGTGGTAGCACTGGAAAAGGAGAGAAGGGAAAGATGGCAGAGGCATCACCAAATCAGAACCAGGGAGCTGGTGGTTCTTGTCAAATACTGAGTGAGAGAAGAGAGATGTCGTGAAAAAGAGGACTCTGAGATCTGAGTCGGCTGTCTGGTCATTCCACAGAGGTTTCTAGCATGACCAGCACATACGCAAGGCTCTGCAAACTGACAGGGCGTGGGCAGCACGTGTGGAACATGAGCTGCTGTTATGGCAACACAGACCCCAAAATGCAGCTGGTGCAAGTGTGACCTCCAGCAGTGACCCCTAGTTTCACTGTATGCTCCAACAGTGAGACACAGCTCACACCCCGATTCTGTGGACTTGTGCTTGTAAACCACACGTGTGTTCTACAGCACCGATATGTTCCACACAACATCAAGTAAGTAAAAATAAAAACAACAGAAGAATGAGACAGAAAGAAATGCAAATGCAAGTTTCAGTATTTTCTTTCACACCCCGCCATGGTTGCTACGCCACGCTCTGGAGACCACTGCTCTGGAGACTGGAACAAGACTGGTTTGATCTCAGCCTTAAGGAGCCATTACATCTCAGCATAACACCTTAATGATTTTCACTTTTACTTTTTATGTAGGCTGGCCTGTGGTTTACGGGAGATGAAGACATAAAAATTCCAGAAAATCCTCTTGAACCCCTGCCGTTTAACAGGCTGGAACATCTTATAGAGGTAATTACTGAGTTTTTTGTTTTGTTTTTGTTTTTCAATCAGCATTATAGCACTGATCATTTTCTTCAGGTTCCTCCTCTTGGGAAATTTGTTTTGAATTCCACCCTTTCTCCCCAGTTTCTTTGCTGTATCCCCAAAAGGCAGACTTTAATACTAAGAAGACAGGTTAGAGAAGCTCTAAAGGAGGAGTCCTGCTGTTTCCTGGACAATTTCCATGGTGTCTCAGGATTTGAAATCTGTCAGATAAGCTAAGTTGTTACTCAACACATCTTTCTCTAAATTGCCTTTCCATTCTAAAATCTTTAGGATAAGATTTCTATCATTTTAGCAATGTATGATCTTTCTCCATTTCTCTTTGGTTTTGTCTAATATAATATGGTGTTGCCTGTGGAGCCCATCAGAGCTTTCTACCCCCAATTTTATTCTCAATAATAACGTTATTAGTCTGTTTCTCCAAGGCCACAATAGAAAGCAGGACCTTAAAACCTGAAAGCCACTCACTCTAACCTCAGTGTAAATACTTAAAATATAAAAATAAATTGAACATAGTCATTTCAGTAAGATATGAGAAAAGTTGAATGGTAGATTTAGACATCAGAACAAACTCTGTATAATATATTAACTGTTCAGTTTCTGGGAAGCCATTAGTTCAAAATTGCAGTACAAAATCAAACATTACTTTGGTTATAACCTTAAAGTGAGTAATTCCCTTCCATTGGATTTGTATTTTTGGGCACATCTACTAATGCTATCAGGAGAGCAGGTAAGAGAAAGGGGGTCAGGGAATCACCAAAAAAATCCAAGATAGGAGGCTGGCAGATGCAGGGATAGCATTTTAATTATTGTTTTTAACATGAAACTGGAGGGCTGAGACTAATTCTCCTACAGACTTTGGAAAGATGGTCTCTCTATGGTTCTGTGAACAAGTCTGCCAGTAACATAAACAGGATCTTGAGCACTTGGGGAAACACTGGCAGCTTGAATGTTGTGCAGGTGAAAAGCACTTTCATTTAAGCCAGAAGATTTTAGAAATGTCACTTCAGGGCAGAGCCTTTTAGTTGTTCACTCAGCACAGTGAAACAGGAAGGGACATTTTGGTACAAAGGAAAGATGCGGATCTCACCTGCTGCTCGACAATTATGTGGAGGAAAGAAACAGAGTGGGAGGTTGAAGAAGGATTATGGAGCCTGATGAAGAAGTATTCTGATGGGACTGAAGATGGTGTGTACGTGCGTGCACATGTGTGTGTGTACACGCACAATGTCCATAGGACAGAAAAGATGAAGGCAGCGGTGTTTCTCCCTCCCTCCTCCAGTACCTAATGACTGAATGCTCTTAAAACGGGATGAAAGCACAGAATGCACTCTTTCCAAGCTGTGATGCCTCCGTGGCATTACTCAACTTCTCAGGACCTTATGTTTTATTTTCCCTCTCTAGTGGGATTGTGTTTTTATGTGTGATACCCTTAGAACAAGAGTGGGCATTTAATAAACCCTGTATCAGACAATTAGCTTTTCATCACTATGACAAAATTCTGGACACAGTCTACTCTTATGAAGTAAACAGTGGTTAATTTTCGCTCATGAGTATGGAAGGTCAAGTCTAAGATTGGACACCCCCATGGGTTTGGACCTCTAGTGAGCGCAGTCCAACATAGCAGGATACGTACAGCATACATGGGAATGAGTATTCACAGCTCAAACCAGGAATAAATACAGGAAGAGACAGGGGTCTTGAAATCTCTTTGGAAGGTACCTCCCATTAGGCTCCACCTCTTAAAAGTCCACAACACCTCCCCACATCACAGTCCTGGGGACCAAGCTCTTACATATAGACTTTTGGAGACATTCACCCAAACCATAGCATTCAGTATTGGCTAAACAGAACTCAACCATACTAATTATACATGGAAGGTGGTTATTGGTTAACATGCTACAGTAAGTTAGACAAAGAGAAAACATAAAACAAATGTTGTTTTTTTACTTCATGCCTGTAATTAGAATAAGAAAAACCAAATGGGGAGGGGATATGTCCCCACTGAGAAGGAATTCTGGGGGTTGAAGCCCTAAACTCTGCTCTTAGTTCTACATCTCACTGTGGGAACTTGAATCGCTCCTTCCGTTCCCCAGGCCTCTGTGTTGTCTTAGGGGGCTTGGGTTACAATTTAGGGCCATGCTCAGCTGCCCTGCTTTGCTGCCTGTGCCTTGTGACTCAGGGTCTACTCTTGAGCCATACCCTGTTGAGCTCCTAAAGACAGGTCATTACCATTAACCTTGGACTTGGATGACCTCAGAGACCCAAGCACTGGATAAAAGGCCAGGATGCCTCGCAGAAGGAATCCTGAGACATGTGATGCTGCAATCACACCTTCTTCTGGCAGTGACAGTGCACTTCACTGGGCCCCCAAGGCTCAGTCAGCACCTGCAGTCCCAAGAGTGGCTTTCCCAGCATTCAAGAAATCCTCAGTGTTTTCCTGAGGAAAGGTGCTCTAATTTCACCATAGTAAAATCCACCAGTGTTCTTATTCTCTTCTCCACAGTCCTGCCCATGGGACACCACGTAACATCCTTCATTCCTTTAGACTGATTAATTTGTGTTGCAGCCAGGCTCTTGGGTCACACACTTGTTCAAATCTCACCCAATCCCACCATTTACTCCTCTCCCCGCTCCTCACTCATAGTACGTATCTTTCTTTGACCTGTTTTTTTCCAGAGGTTTCCATAATCACTATAAAATTGACTTTATTTATTATTGACTCTTTTTTCATAATCAAACCTATTTACTAAAGATATAAAAATAGCACAACTAATCCAATCAAAATGGTGTTATCAAAGGAATTCCTATCAATTTTCTAACCATTTACCAGGTAACTCTCTCATTTGATTAAAAACTTTTTCTTTTTTTATGAGCAATTGATCTTTGTGAATTTTCTGTGTGTTCCCAAGGCTCAGTGTTTTAGGATATAATCATCCTACATTGTGTTTGTGGACTTCCAAAAAGCTGGCCTCCATTCTTTGTGGACAATTTCAGCCTTAGATTTGTTTATCTATGATTATTAACATATTTAAATGTAACTGCAGAATTCTTATTTTTTTTCCTGCCTTCCCTTCAAAACTGTCAACTCTTCAAGAGCTGGATCTTTATCTTCTTGCTACTGATTTTCTTATAAACACCTGGAAAAGTCCATAACTAGCACATTAAGGTGCTCAGTTTTATTGAATGTGAAACATTGTGTTATTTTTTATTCTGTGCATCAATCACCAAACAATTAGCTACCTAAAACAATACCTGCTCATTATTTCACAGTTTTACAAATCAAAAGTCCAGGCATGGCCTAACTGGGTTCCTTGCTCAGGGTCCTACAGGGCTGAAATCAAGGTGTTGGCTGGAGTTGCAGTGTCACCCAAGGCCAGTTCTAAGACTGGATCCAAGACTGGCTTCCCAGATGGACTGTTGACACAATTCAGATCCAGGCAGTTGTAGGACTGAGACCTTTAGCCCCTACAGCCTACCATGTATTCCCTGCCACCTGGCCATCTCCACAACATGGCTATTTGCTTCTTCATGGACAGAAGAAGAGAATCTCTCTGGCTTCTAATTTCCCCCTGAATAAAAGAACATGTAGATCCCAGTGATCTTTAAGATTCTTTTCTGCTTTGTAACATAACAGATTTTATGCATTTTCCTGCCAAAATTATTTAATTTATACTTCTATTGATAATATCAAATTCCAGAAATTGTTTTCCAAACTTAACTTCATGTGTGTCTAATTAGGTTTGCTCACAGTTGTAAGGGTTGTTGGTTACAAAGAACAGCAAAAGGGAAATATCCTCTGGATCTAGTAACTTCTCCCAATGTGGGTCAGGACCAGCAGCATCAGAATCATCTGGGGACTTTCTAGACATGCAGAACCTTAGATGGTTCCAAGTACCCTCCACTTAATCTGCATCCACATTGCAAAAAAGATACTCCAGGTCATTGAATACACAGTTGAGCCAAGTTGGTAAAGGAAGCCAATAGACTTCCCCAATAAGGTTGCACAGGTGCCTAAGTGTGGCCTGTGTCCCATGGGCAGGGCTCAGCTCTGCAGGCCCCAGAGGATATTAGGCACCCAAGCACTGACTCTTCATGCTGCCAAATGCACAAGACACTAGATGAATGAATGTCAGCTTAATCATTCAGAAAGAAAAGTTCCTAACAAATCAACATTCAGTGCATATCATACTATCTCCCTGGATGTGAATCCACATGGGAAGAAATCACTTGAGGCTAGTAGGTTGAGGGACAAGTTGGAAGCAGACAAACCAGTTCAAAGAGTTTAATGGCATCACTTCCTCTCCAGGAAGGGGTGGGCCAGAAGTCTCTTACTTAGGTTCAAGACCCAGGTTGTCTGGATGATTCAGAGGACAGACAGTGGGTCCTTGCCCTTGCTGCCCCCTTTCTCTACTTAACATTATAGTCTCCACTATCTTTAATTATTGCATTATCACTGGTATGTAAATACCAGTGATTAGCACACTATTGTCTTTGTCATTAGAATTCAGAATCCTACTTGTCAACTTTCTCACTGAGAATGCTCTTCTTTCTGTGAATACCACTCATTACTAATTCAGTCCTCAGAGGGTAGCTTCACTCCCGTGCCCTTGCAGGGCTTCTTCACTGCCCAGACAACCTGCTGCCTACCAGTGTGCCCCACTTTTTGATTGAAATTTTTTTTGTGTGACAGTTTTTCTTTAGGTTGTTTGCTGACTTTGAGGAGGACCCACCCCAGCTTGACTACACTCAGATGCTGCTCTATTTCGCGTGCCACCCAGATCCTGTGGAAGGGGTCTACAGGGCCCTCAGTGTGGCTGTGGGGACCCATATCTTCCCACAGGTTGAAACTACTATGATGGCTGCAGAAAAGGTAATCACAGTTCAGAAATGGACTAACTCTGGGCTCAGAGGGGAATCCCCGGAGATCCTAAACCCTTCCACAGGTACTCGGTTCTGTTCTGCTTTGTTTTTCCCATGTTTCCCTCAGTGCCTAACATAATGCTTTACACATACTGGGTCTTCAATGATGCCATTCTCAACTGCATGAAGAACTGGGGAACCCAAATTTTATCAAACACTTTTGTGATAAAATCAAAATCCATTCAAAGTTTCTTGTTAGAATTGAAGTTTGCTCTGGAAAGAACAGTGTTCATTTTGCATGAAGTGCTGATCCTGAGAAGTGGAGAAGAAGCTGTCAACCCCAATCTGTTTGTCATACTCTATGGAAACTGTATATAAAGCAAATTCAGGCCTCAGATGCATCCCACACATGTGTGACTCTTGATAGTATTTTGGGCTAAAGCCAGGCCACCTGAAGTCTGCAGGCACTTTGTATCACCTCCACCTGATGAAGCTTAATATCTACTTGAAGTGCCACCACAGATGGCCCTTCAGATTTCTAAGGGATGGACACTGCCTTGCTTTTGAGGTGGAAAAACCTCAGGGGAGGGTGCAAAATCATTCATTCTGAAGTGCCCATTTGTACTTTGTGTGGCTTTTGATTCTTCTGTTCTTTGGGGGACAGAGCTGAGGCTCTCTGGACAGGATGCTTGTTTCTGTTCTGGGATACTTAGGTAGTCTGGACTAGACAGCAGAAGAGGGAAGTAAAGAGTCCTAGTAATTCAGGTAGGGCTTTGTTTACCCCATGAATCCTGCTGTTAAATTATTCCCACTTTGAATCCGGACAACCTATAACCTATTGTGCATCCTCCAAAGTAGCTTCACATGGTCGAAGTTCTATCCAGGTCTCCTGGAAAACAGGGCTGGGAAAGAATGAAGGAGGGGAGAGAGGAAAAGGGAAAGGAAGGGCATCCAGTCTGCAGGGCATAGAGGAGGAGGGGATACATTCCAGGCAGGCAGAGGCAATAGTGAGATCCAAGTAACTGGCTTGAACAGAAAAAATCAGAGGAAAGGGAGCTGTGGTAGAGCCGTTGCCATGGGAACAGACAAACACCTCCGTGGGTGGCAGTCAGGCCAGCTAGCACTGAGGTGCTGAGTCCCTGAGTCACATTCAATTTATGCTAGTGCCCCACCCAGGAAGCAGCTCCCCTTGAGTGCAGCTCTCAAGAGTCCTTTTAAAATCCAAGGACACTCTACAGGAACAGCGCCACACAGCAGAGACCAAGCGTGGGCATGGGGATGGGGAGGCGGCAAGGGATGGCACCTCAAGTCTCTCACAGCCTTACTCCTGACCTGGAATGAATCCTGGGAGCTTTTGAAATACAGGATCTACCTGCCTCCCCCATCCTGGTTCACCCCTGTCCCCACGTCTTGTCTCCAATTATGCCACTCCATTTCTGAGCCCTTTCCAACTGTGTTCTAGTTTCCTGGGCAACCTCCTCCCAGGAGGCCATAAGGAGCCTGCTCAGAAATAACACCTCCAGCAGATCCATATTCACTCCCAAGACATTCAGTCAGATCTTCGCTTTTGTTTTCTGCATAAACAACTGGAAATCTCCTCCGGTGTTTCATTCTTCCTTGGTCTATCTCTGTAGCTCATGCTGATTTCATTCTATGTGGCTCAGGTATGTTTAAAACTCTGGCTTCTTGGGTGATTTCAAAGAAGCTCAAGAGCAAGGCATTCATCAGTAAGCACTAGTCCTGGTGAATCTTTAAATAAGTGACATTTGGGGAAAATAGTCCATTGTCTGCAGCCTGTGTGGCATGGGGTTGTGATATTCGAATTTAGTAAATCATGAGCTTGTATCTCCCACATGACATAAGTTTCGTAAAAGCATCTCAGCAAGAGTGTTTGAGGCCCTTGGGTTCAAAGAGAATAAATAGCTATTCCATTCATTTCCTTGGTACTTTGCCCACTTGTTCCCAGAACTGACCTTATTTTCTGCCTTCTGAGATGGAAGACTGAGCTGACTGAATGAGAACCGCTTGGTCAGGAAGGTGTGCGGGCACATTCCAGGGATGGACAGTGCCCCATCCCCCGATTAGAGAATACTGGGCGTCTCGTAGTGGTTTTGATGCTACTAATAATTACTCATTCATAGACCCTAGCTTTTCACCCAGCTGGCATTACTCCTTTTATTCCTACACACACATTCAAAATTGCTGTCTTTTGGTCTCTGTTGAGGAGAAACCCTCTTCTTGCATGATCTTCAGGACCTCCAGGATGCTGGACTAGTTCCTTTACTTGGACCTGGAACTCCAACTTTTCCCATCCTTCCACTGAGGCACTAAACTTATTCTGTCCCAATCCCCAGAGAGCAAAAACAGCAAAAGTTTAAAAAAGCATCTTCTGACATTAATAAGTTCAGGATTCTTCTGTCAAAAATGTCACTTTTTACATGTTTACCCTTTGGATAAAAAATTCATTTATTCTATAATGCTTATAGCAGACCTTTAAAAAACAAATCCCTCCCTAATTATGTAAATAGTTACAGACAGGCCAGGTTTGATCATTGCTTTATTTTGGTATTGCCTGCTTATCTAACAAACTAGTCATTTATTTTGGCTTTATCTGTCTGCACAGCACCCATGTTACATTCTGAATAGAAAATTTTCTGTTTTCCATTCATTAAGATGTTTCACATCCTCTGTTCATTTTCTGTCCTAAATATTCTGTTGCCCTGGAAATTATTGATGGGAAACCAATGCCATGATCTGCAAGAATCTGAGGTGGAGATCATGTCAGTGTCACTTTCCTGCCATGTAGCATTTGTTTAATTTGAGAAGAGGTTGAAACACATATATATGTATATGTAATTCCAAAATCTCCAACTGGTAGAGTTCTCCTGTTTTCAAGAGTCAATTGAACTCTGCTTTTGCTTTCTGCATAAACGACTGGAAATCTCCCCCGTTTCATGCTTCCTTGGTCCATCTGTAGTTCATGCTGATTTACCAAAGGATAATGAAACCCAGCTAAAGCCAGGTGACCACCCAGAGCTAAAAGCAAATGCAGCCTGTCTTCAGCACACTTCCCACAGTCCCTCCAAATCCCTCATGGGGACAAAGACTTCATCTTATATCATGTCATGATTCTTGTATGCAAGACACTTCTGTGACTATTTGGAAAGAACTTGTAATAATCTATGCACTTGATACTTCTAATGAGTTGAATATTTACAGACATTGGAACCCTTCTAAATTAACACTTTTTCCTTTCTTAGGAAAAAAGAAATCAGAATTCAGGGATTCTCTGACATGTGGCCAACCAACATCCCAAAATACCCATTTCCCTGTGGCAAATCATCATCATCAGAAAACATGCATGCACATAAAGATACACACACACACACTCACAGCACAGAAATTTACTGTAGACAATTCAAAAATTGTAAAACAAAGGAAAAAAGAAACCATCCTTTTCACTATACAGAGATAACCACTTTTAACTCTTTAATGTATCTGTGTCCTTTATTTTTATTAATGAGTATAGATACATAAGAAAATGGGGACCCTAGTGTATTTATTACTTTGCTTTATTGTTTTTATTGTACTTATTCTACCATGAGTGGGTCTTTTTTGTGTGTGTTACTAGGTATTCTTATAAACCATAGTTTTCATGGCAATATAGTATTCCATTGCAGAAATGTGGTTTACGATACCATTCCCCCATTTTTGGAACCATGGACTTTCTATTTTTCCTGTAATACTGAATGATCATCCACATTCAAAAGTCTTTGGGTCCATGAATATTTATTCAGAATCAATTCCCTAGATTTATAATAATAGAGCCAATGGATAGAAACATTTTTTGGGCTTTTGATATGTAAGAAATTACTTCAGAAGCAATTTATTCTTTGCCAGAATCAAAATGTGTCTGAGTTCACAGCTCTTGGCCAAGTTCCAAAGAATTGCATTTAAAAAGAAATTCCCAACTTTATGTTCAATATGTTCTCTATTTTGCCTTCTAAGTGTGTGCTTGGGTTACCTTACAGTCGCCAAAGAAATGTTCCTGAAGCTCTTAGAATCTGTCAAGCTTGAGGAATTAATTTGCCATAACCTCAACTGCAATAATTTCAAAACAAATCCTGTTAAAATTCCATACTCACGTGTGAAAGTCTGGCACCACATACCCTCATTTATCTCAGTGTTCATTTCGTTGAGGAATTTGAGGTCCCTGGCGGTGCAACAGGAGCAGGGGTAGATGGGGATGAAGACACTCCCACCCTGAGCCCTCTGACCCCACAGCAGAGTTGGCCTGGGAGTTTACCTTGTGACTTTTGAGGCAGCGGGTGCACTCTCTTGCCCACTGTTTAGTTTGGTATGCGCGTCATTCCACTGCCTGAGTGTGTGACAGCCTGGTGTGTTCCGCACATCTGTTTTGAGGGCAGGACCGCCGTCTGAGTTCACATCCTCTTCATTGAATTGGCAGACCTCCTTCTCTACTGATATGAGCCACACGGAGGAATTTCCCGAACCTGAGGAAAGCGTTGCAGAACCTAAAGAGGAAAGGGATGAAAGGGAACAAAAGCAAGAAGAAGCCCCTGAAAACGTCAACACTGAAAAGATCTCCTTGGAAACACTACTGAAAGTCTTCCGGGGAGGACACGAAGTCCAGGATATTAACAGATTTTCCAGTCACCTGAAGACAGAGAACATTTATGCAGAGGTTGGTTAGATTTGTTTTGTAAAAGAAGAACCCATACATAAGGAGAGTTGCCCTCAATGTCAAGCACGTTTTCATGGAATTACTCTGAAAATGTATCTTGTCGAGAAGTTAGAGTAACTTCCATTCATAAATAAAAGCATACTTTAACATCTGTCGTAAAAGTAAAGCTAATTAAGTTCATTTCTGTTTTTCCTTAAAGAGCTTCATACAGACATTTCAGGACCTAGGTGCCAAGAACCTGGAGCCAATTGAAGTTTCTGTTCTCTTGAAGCACCCTTTTGTTCAGGACCTGATTGCAAATTATTCAGACTATAAAATTCCAGTGAGTATGACCCAAAGTTATCCTAATTCTAGTGGGCTCAGGCTCAGGGCTGCTGAGCATTCTAAGTGGGCGAGCAAGGAAGGAGAAGCAGCTGGGCAAGTCAGCCAACAAGAGCCCGGGGCAGGAGACTCGTGCACAGTTGGGGCGCTCTCTGTATCTGGGATCTGCTTCGCCATTGCTATGGTGCTGCCTTGGGTCTACAACCCAAGGCTGGAGGTAGGAATAGTTACAGCTTGTGGACCATCAGGGCTCTGGATCATTCTAGTCACATAGTGATGCTGCACTAAAATTGAAGAGTATGAAAAATGGGATCCCTCCTGCCAAAGAGAGCCAACCAAGACCATAGTCTTCAGCCAAGTGCTGACATGTTGCTCATATTTAACTCATGGAATCCACTGTGTACGTAACAGAAATGAGAGTGCAGGCAGCAGGTTTCAGGGGAAGCTAAGGACGAAACCCAGAGAAAGTGGGCCAACCCATTAGAACAGGAGATGGGCACACAGAGATTACACAGGCACCAAGCAGGTGCCAGCCACACTTGCCAACAGCGCATCCACTGTGACTAGTCCCAGGTCGTTAACAGCAGGGGCTCAGCAGGCAGAGGCTGACACCAACCACTTTCAAAGAGCAAGCTGCTACAGTCCTCTCTCATACAAGTTTTATAAGCATGAAGTCTCTCGATTTGACTCCTTCTACTTATTTATTGGACTAAAAGGGCTTGCTGAGCTTGAAATGAAAGCACTTTCACTTTGGTAAATGCAGGTGGTCTAAGAAACGTTTTCTCCTAACTTTTCAGTGACAGTCTATTATCTTTTGAAGGTTTATTCCTATGCCCAGAAATGAAACTATCTAGTCTTAAGTATCTTTGTACCCAAATTTATTCACTCTAAATTTCTAATCCATTTTTGTTGGTTTGTTTTATAGTGCTGGGGATGGAACCCAGGGCCTCGTGCATGCTAAGCAAGCAATCTACCACTGAGCTTTACCCCCAGCCCGCTGGTTCCTTTTAATGCTAAATTTTATTACCTGTATTCAGACTTACTGAAATCGATCTGTAACAAGCTAGGAGCTTTCAAGACACTAAGCACATCCAGGAGTGAAATATGATTATAGAATTTAAGAACACAGGCTCTGAAGTCATGATGCCATAGGGTGGAATCTCGTGTCTACTTCTATCTAATCTGAGTTTAACTGCCTCCTAATCCTGCCTATCTTATCTTAAATGGGGATAACAGCCATTCCTGTTCAAAGGGTGGTGGTGAGGATAAGTTATACCATACGTGTAAAGTGCTTGCCTGGTATCTGGCTTGTGAAAAATGCTATAGAAATGATAGATATTTGCATCATTGATACTGAGAAGCTACTACTGAGACCAGTAGTACATACTTCCATGGGAGAGAGAAAAAATAAGTATCAAACTTGGCTGCTGTTCTTAAGAGAATTCCACTTACATTTGCAAGATAATTTTTACTTTCAGGAATTATAAGAGAATGATATTTAAAGTAAACCAACCAAGTACAAAATTATAGGAATTCAAAATATGACTATTTGTGTGCTAGAAGCATGGAGAGAATCTGCCAAGGATAAGTTGGGTCTTGAAAGATGGCCAGGGTTTTAGAAAGTGGGGCAGGAAGAAAGGAAGCCTGCATGGATTTTGGTATTGGGATGGGGAGGTGGCAGCATCCAAGGTAAAAGGGAGGCCTGGACCAGGGCATGGAAGATGGACCAGAAAGAACAGGATCTAATCCCTTGACGAGTCATCTATCTGAGTCATCTATCTGCAAAGAGTATAGTGTAATCCCACTGATTACCATAAAATCAGGCCAGACTGCAAAGAACCCCAGAGTTTTGGATTTGATCTGAAAAGCAATGAAGCATGAATAGGCTTCTGAGTAGGAGTGTGATATGATATTGATTCTTCATTTTTTTTTCTCTTAACCATATCATATCATTTTGTCATATTATATAAGATGGGTTTCATGGGCCCATCATTTAGCTCATCACTAAATTGTTGAGGCTAACCTCAAGCTTTTGATCCTCCTGCCTCAGCCTCCTGAGTTGCTGGGATTTCATGCATGTGCCACTGGGCCTGGCTCAGTTCCTTCAACTTCTGCTTTCCTTGTCTTTCACATCTCCTCCCTGTAACTGCATGGAGGAATCCAAATGAGAGGATGGGAAACAGGAAATGACCCCAATGGGGACTCATCCATATCATTGTGAATCAACAAGAGTTGTGCCAATGACCTGAAAAGCCTAAAGTTTGATATTTAACAAAAGACAGCCCCTTTCCGTCCCTTTCCAGTAAGGTACTCTATTCTTATTTTTTGCTCTCTCTCTCTCTCTCTCTCTCTCTCTCTCTCTCTCTCTCCCTCTCATACACACACACACACACACACACACACACACAAAATAAAAATTAAAATAATTTTAAAGGATGAAGGTAGGAAAGAAGGAAGGGTGGGAGGGAGGAAGGAAGAAAAAGGAGAGAGAGAGGAAAAAATCTTGAAGTTGAGGACTCAGGGGCTGTCACCCTTGTCCTTTTGAGTTTCTTGCTCCAGATATCCATGTACAAATAAATAGATCACATTTTTAAAATGAACTTTAACCACAGTGATGTTATTTGAAGATCGTTCAAGATAAGCAAAGCAAAAGCTCGAGTGTGGTTTTTCGGGTTAAAATGTTTGCTGTATAAACAGTGGGAAGTGAAGTTTGTTTCCTAACTGCTGTGTTTACAAGGTCTGTATTTAGAAGCAGCAACATTTTGAAATACATATTTGAAAACATTTGAGTATTATGATGATAAACTTTAGCTTTTGCTCCTACTGTAAGGTGAACTGGCTTTGAACCTACGAGAAGGGGCTCTGGAACCACACACATGATGTGTGTGACCTTGGGCAAGCGACCTCAGGAGGCCTTCTGTGAATACTGTGTTCATAATAACTAAAGCTAACCTGGGCAAGCTAGTTTGAGGATTAAGGAATGAGCTGGTGTGTGATTATCTGACACTCCATAGCATGGGGAAAATGTGACACTCCAGATAGAGTTAAACCAGGCTTGGCTAAATTTATAGCTGAAATCAGGGGCCGTCATTGTTAGTAGCAGGGGATGAAAGGGAGATCATTCTGTCATTGTTTTATTCTTCCATTTTTTATATAAAAGTAGTCTGCTGCTCTAAAACTCTACAAATCTGTAGAAATTAATTTAGCATTACAACTTTCTTTGAATAAACGGTGAATACTCTCTTTTATTCTATATAGAAAAACAGTCTTTTGACTTGCCCATTATAGGCCAGAGTCTGCATAATTACTTGCACAAATGTTATTTAATCTAAGATGACAACTCCATCATTAGATGAGGAAACTGGGGTTTCCAAGGGAACCACTTGTCAGTTGCAGGGTAAGAATCAAATTAAACAGAGAACAATTTTCTCAAAGGAGAAAAATCCAAAACAACTTACTGTTTAAGTACCACCATATATTAGGTGATCATTGGTCCTAAATTCTTTATTAATATTTGTAACTTCACTTTGAATGTTTTCTCTTAGGATATTAAGATGATTTTCCAAAGAAGTGAGCAGGTACAGGGAAGTGATGGAGAAAGATCACCTTCAAGACTTACAGAGGAAAAGAAATGAAAACAGAAGAGTGTGATTTTTTTTTAATTTGGCAATGAAACTTCCAAAAATCAATTGTGACCATGGAGTCTGTTGTATGTGTTATTATGAGGGTAGGCATGACCCTTACCAGTTTATTATAGGGCCTAAAAAGGGAAACTGTGCTCAACTCAAGGAATCTATCAGAAACCTTGAAGGAAAAGAACAAAAATTCAAAGTAAGCAAGGGTGTATTTTGAAGTGATCCTGAAAATAGAAAGCACCAGAAATAATCTATTAGAAAAAATAACACAGGGACATCATCAATGCTCCCTATTAGAGGTATTTACATTAGGTGAATATACTGAACAGTCCCCAAAACTGCACGTCAGGGCAGAACTACTCTGCATCTTAGGGTTCTTGCTCCATGTGACATAAAACTTCAAGGTTCATCCCAATAACCAAGGAGATGGCTGCATTGTCTAATGGCTCATGCAGCCAAGCTCCCATCATCTATTCATAATTGTTTCTCAATATAACGGTTCTCTTACAGTTGTACAATTGTATCATTTTGCTTGATAAATTAGAGACTCAAATGAGATTTATCTCAAGAGAGTGTCTGAGAACAATGACAGGGGCCTGGGCTTCTCTGACACCCTTTCCTGGGCCTCCTCAGTAGCTGCTCCCTCTGAGGATCTTTTGGTGGATCCTCCCCTTCTACTCAACCTCCACATGCTGGAGGGCCCCAGGAGTCAGTCTTATCTAACCATAGCCAGTCTCTGGGTCTCATCCATTCCCATGATTTTGGGGGTATTATAGAGGCTGATATTCCTAAAATTTGTATCCTCACTTTCCTCCAAAATCAAAACTTTACCTTAATACCCACCTGATTTCCACATGGATGGCTAGGAGTCATGTCAAACTCAACATGCCTGAAGCAGAATTCCTGATTTTCCTCTCCCTCAAACCTACTCTCCTCTACATTCTTCCCTATTTTGGGCAACTTTATCTTCTTTTTGTTCAGACCCAAGACCTTGAAGTCATCCTTGACCTCCTTCTCTCTCTCATCCTACCTCCAGTCCATCAGCAGATCATGTAGGAAATGCCTTCAAAATACATCTATGACCTAATCTTCCACAGTTCTATCCCAAGCAGTCTGGTCCAAGCCACCATCATTTCTCGCCAGCAGCGCCCTAACCTGTCAACCTCTTCCTGCTTTGCGCCCCCTACAGGCGGTTCTCACCACAGCAGCCAGAGGAAGCCTTGGACAAGGCAAGCGGGGCCATGCCATCCTTCTGCTCCAAACTTTCGTTGGCAACTAGTCCAGCCCATATCCTTATCTTGACTTTACACCCTGCTAACTCTCTAATCACATGCATCTGCTATTCTCCCCCTTTCTCACTTTACTTAAACAACAAACCCACTTTGCTGATCCTGGAACACACTAGCCACACTTATGCCTCAGGGCCTTTGCCCTTGCTTTTCTCTGTATAGAATGATTTTGCTCCCCCATCTCCAGACAACTTGTCCGCTGACTACCTTTGGGTCTCTTTTCAAATGTCACTTTGCCAATAAGGTCTTCCCTCACTATCTAATGCAAAGTAGGAGCAATCTACCACATCCTAATCCCTACTCTTATTTTTCTCTATTGCACTTGTCAGCATCAGGCAAACTTTATCCTTTATCTGTTGCTCCAGTGAGTTGCAAATCCCACAAATTGGGGTTTTATGTATTTTCTTTATTGCTGTGCCCTAAGACTAAACTCACAGCCAGCTTTGTATTGATACATCGGTGCAAAATATGTTGAAATATCACATTGAGACTGATCACTAAAACAATGAGCTGTCCAAGACAATTTCCATTGTTAGCAGGAATTATATCCCATTTCTAGTAAGTGATTCATTTCCTAGTTTTGCTTCTTGTGAGCTAAGAGGTACCTGGGGCTCCATTCTCAAAACCCTTGACTCCAAGATAATGGAGAATGGTAACCCAGAGGTATACTTGGGAGATGGAAAAAAAATTTTATCAGAGAGCTCAAAATTTTTTAGCTGATTCACATGTGGGCAAACAGGGTAATTCTAATTATTCTACAGAAGGGAGAAGACAGTGTCTGAAAAGAGAGTTAAAATAAATAAAATATGATAAGGGTGTTGTTAAGAAATTAATCCACATTTCATTCAGAATGGAATAAGACAAAGCAACATGACATCACAGTAGGAAAACAGCAAAGCAGAGCAAACAGCATTCCTTGCTGTAAAAATTCTCCTGCACAATACTGTTAAATAGAGAAATTGTAGAATCTGTCTAGTGAGGCCCATTAAGCAAGGAGTAAAATTCACACTGAAACCAGAGGTTGTGTGACATTCTCCCAGAGAAAGGAAGAATGTACTAGAAACTCACCTCCCTGAGGTCCTCTCAAGCCTTGTAATTTTAGTGAATGTGCAACCATCTTCAAATCATTCTGATAATGTAGCTCAGGATGTTAAAGCATTACTAGGCCTGCACACATGCACACACACACAGTCACACACACACACATACACACACATGTACTGTGAATTTTTAAGAGTTATATGGTGACCTGGTAACCAAAAGAAATTAATGACATATTAAACTTAGAAATAAACTCCTAAGGCTTTGTCTCAAGTTCTTAAACATTCCACCCATCTTAACAGCTTCCACTTTTAAAAAGCTAGAATACAAATACCTATTCAAATTCACCTTCTAAAATAGCCCTTATATTTTATTTTGTCAGGATGTTAAAAAATAATTCATAACTAATTCCATCATTGAAAATGTGTGCATCATCTGCATGTGAGGTAGCACACCTACCCTGATCCCAGGGCCCTGGGGAGAAGGGCACTCCCTCCTGATAAATGCTCCTGGGCCCTGGCCTGTCTGACCCCCTGCCCCTGGGGGCAACATCTTTCTGCCCCTGCAAAGGCTTGTCTCACCTACAAACCTTCACTGTATTATTCCTTTACCATGAGGGGGGGTGGTTCTGTTTCGCCAGGGACAGCTCTCAGACAGAGCCTGGACTCTTCTCCACAGGGCTGGTGCAGCCAAAGAGGCAGCATCCTCGCAGAAGTCCGGTGACCTTGTGAGCACCCCAGCCAGAAACCAGAGCAGATGCACATTCCTGTTTCAGCCTCCCTGTACCTCCTCCTTTCAA
Organism: Glaucomys volans; assembly: GCA_020662805.1. Taxonomy (NCBI): domain Eukaryota; kingdom Metazoa; phylum Chordata; class Mammalia; order Rodentia; family Sciuridae; genus Glaucomys; species Glaucomys volans. The sequence goes on from JAJEJO010000214.1 coordinate 855,759, forward strand.
CTTCCCACCAAATAAATGTCAGTTTCATAACTGGCCCAGGCCAGAGGCTGCTGGGGTCCCAACTGACTGGATCTGGTCACCTGCTTGCATCAGAAGGAAGATAAAATGATATAAAAAGGAAAAATGAATTTAAAGACAACTGCTAATCAATCTGTCTTCACCCATCGTACAGAAACAGTAAAATCTATGGGAAGAAATGCCAGGAAATAGACACATACAGGCTGTGCCAGGCTGTGCCAGGCAGAGTTGCTACAATTCCTCCCTCCATGTATCCTTCTGGCACCAGGCCCGCCTTTGGGGGCACTTGCAGCTTCCATCCTCAGCATGAGATGATGTCCCTGCCTGTAGGAAGCTGTGAAAACAGATAAACAAGGTCGCAGGAAAGACTGGAGATAGAGGAACGATTTGGGACTTCTCATTTTAAATCAGTCCCTGTTACATGTTGACAATGGTCTTTATCCAAATCTAATGATGTTCCAAGCCTTTTTCATCTCAGGTGGAAAATTCCTCCCACATTCCTGGCCTGCATTTCATGGCTCATCCTTCAGTTCTCCTCCTGACCATCCTACTCCACCCAAACTCACTAGCCTTTAAGAAGTGATCACTGAAGATTTTTTGCATTAAAAATATTTCTGCAAAGACAGCAAAAATCAGCCAGTTCCCTGTCATAGTGAAAATAGATTACTTTGAAACTTTTCTTTTTTAAAAATTAGTCTTTTAAATTAGGGATGGAATCACCATATGACCCAGCTATCCCACTCCTTGGTATTTTCCCAAAAGATCTGAAATAGTCATAGTACAGTGATTCAACAACCAATGTTTATAGAAGCGCAATTCACAATAGCTAAATCATGGAATCAACCCAGATGCCTGTCAGTAGATGAATGGATTAAGAAATTGGGAGATATTTATGATGGAGTTCTACTCAGCCATAAAGAAGAATGAAATCGGACTCCAGGTGAGATCTGGCCAGGAGCAGAGCCGGTTGCCGGCTCCAGCGGGGAGTTTGGGCCCTTCGGCGCCATTCTGCAGCTTCCCTGGCAGAGAGAGACCATCTTCAGCTGCCTGAGTCCTCAGAGCTGAGCTCAGGTCTTCCGGCAGGGCCGTGGCGCTGCGACTCCTGGTTGCCTCTGCCCAGAAGCATTGATCATTTCCAACCTGGAGGTAGTGGGACAGCAGCTATCTTGGGTCACCGCTTGATCAAGCACCTCTCAAACATCAGGTGAGTTACTGGAAATCTGCAGGGACACTTTAAGTCTTTACAGGGAAATTGCAATCCCTCTGATTTGCACTACTAGAGGGAAAGATACACGAGCAACATGAGAAAACACAGGAAGAAAGTGTCCCAAACAAACCTAGATGATACATCAAGAGAATCCAAAGACAGCATGGTAGAAGGAATGACAGAAAGGGAGTTCAGAATGTTCATAATTAAAATGATTCGAGAAGAGAATGATGTGATAAAAGAGCAGATTCAGGCTATGAATACTCAGCTAGTAGAGCAATTGCAGGAAGCAAACAATCATTTCAAAAAGAGATAGAAGTTCTGAGAAAAAAACAAACAGAAATCCTTGAAGGAAACAAGGAAACAATAAACCAAGTGAAAAACTCAATAGAAAGCATAATTAACAGAATAGATTACCTGGAAGACAAAACCTCAGACAATGAAGACAAAATATTTAATCTTGAAAACAAAGTCAAACAAACAAAGAAGATGGTTAGGAATCATGAATGAAACCTCCAAGAAATATGGGACATAATGAAAAGACCAAATTTAAGAGTTATTGGGATTGAGGAAGGCACAGAAATACAAACCAAGGCTATGAATAGTCTGTTCAATGAAATAATATCAGAAAATTTCCCAAATATGATGAATGCGATGGAAAATCAATTACAAGAGGCTTACAGGATACCAAATGCACAGAATTACAACAGATCCACACCAAGGCACATTATAATGAAAATACATAACATATTAAAAAAAGATAGAATTTTAAAGGCTGCAAGAGAAAAGCATCAGATTACTTACGGGGGGAAACCAATACGGATATCAGCAGATTTCTCAGCCCAGACCCTAAAAGCAAGAAGGGCCTGGAACAACATATTTCAAGTTCTGAAAGAAAACGGATGCCAACCAAGAGTCTTATACCCAGCAAAACTTACCTTCAGATTTGATGACGAAATAAAATCGTTCCATGATAAACAAAAGCTTAAAGAATTCACAAAGAGAAAGCCTGCCCTACAGAACATTCTCAACAATATATTCGAAGAAGAAGAAACGAAAAACAACAATCTCAGTCAACATGGGGAGGAATTACCCTAAAGAAAGAGTCCATCAAAGGAGAAACAAAGTTAAGCTAAAAAAAACCAAAAAAGCTAAAATGGCAGGAAATACAAGTCATATCTCAATAATAACCCTGAATGTAAACGGCCTAAACTCATCAATAAAAAGACATAGACTGGCAGATTGGATTAAAAAGAAAGACCCAACAATATGCTGCCTTCAAGAGACTCATCTCATAGAAAACATGCCCACAGATTAAAGGTGAAAGGTTGGGAAAAAGCATACCATGCACATGGACTGAGTAAAAAAGCAGGAGTTTCCATCCTCATTTCAGATAAAGTAGACTTCAAGCCAAAGTTAGTCAGAAGTGATAAAGAAGGACATTTCATACTGCTTAAAGGAAGCATAAATCAGCAAGATATAACAATCATAAATATTTATGCACCAAACAATGGTGCATCCACATATGTCAATCAGATCCTTCTCAATTTCAGTAATCAAATAGACCCAAACACAATAATACTGGGAGACTTTAACACTCTCTCACCATTGGACAGATCTTCCAAGCAAAAATTGAACAAAGAAACCATAGGACTCAATGACACAATCGCTAATTTGGACTTAAGAGACATATATAGAATATTCCATCCATCAAAAAGCGAATACACTTTCTTCTCAGCAGCTCATGGGTCCTTCTCTAAAATAGACCATATGTTATGCCACAAAGCTACTCTTAGCAAATACAAAAACATAGAGATACTACCTTGTATACTATCAGGTCATAATGGAATGAAATTAGATATCAATGATAAAGTTAAAAATAGAAACTACTCCAAGACCTGGAGATTAAATAATATGCTATTGAATGATACATGGATAACAGAAGACATTAGGGGAGAAATTAAAAGATTCTTAGAGGTCAACGAGAACAAAGATACAACATATCAAAATCTCTGGGATACTATGAAAGCAGTGCTAAGAGGAAAATTCATTGCAGAGAGTGCATTTAATAAAAGAATGAAAAGTCAACAAATCAATGACCTTACATTACAACTCAAAGCCCTAGAAAAAGAGGAACAGATCATCACCAAAAGTAGTAGAAGACAGGAAAAAATCAAAATCAGATCTGAAATCAATGAAATTGAAACAAAAGAAACAATTCAAAAAATTGACAAAACAAAAAGTTGGTTCTTTGAAAAAATAAACAAAATTGATAAACTCTTAGCCTTGCTAACAAAGAGAAGGAGAGAGAAACTCCAAATTACTAAAAATCGTAATGGAAATGGAAACATTACAACAGACACAATTGAAATACAAAACATAATAAGAAGTTACTTTGAAAATTTATGCTCCAACAAAATAGAAAACCTGGAAGGCATCAACAGGTTCCTAGAGGCATATGAGCCACCCAAACTGAATCTGGAGGACATACACAACTTAAATAGATCAATTTCAAGCAATGAAATAGAAGAAGTCATCAAAAGCCTACCAACAAAGAAAAGTCCAGGACCGGATGGATTCACAGCCGAGTTCTACAAGACCTTCAAAGAAGAGCTCATTCCAATACTCCTCAAAGTATTTCTTGAAATAGAGGAGAAGGGAACCCTTCCAAACTCATTCTATGAAGCTAATATCACCCTGATACCAAAACCAGAGAAGGACACATCGAGGAAAGAAAATTTCCCACCATATCCCTAATGAACATAGATGCAAAAATTCTTAACAAAATTTTAGCGAATCGCATACAAAAGCATATTAAAAAAAATAGTGCACCATGATCAAGTGGGTTTCATCCCGGGGATGCAAGGTTGGTTCAACATCTGGAAATCAATAAATGTAATTCATCACATCAACAGACTTAAGGTCAAGAACCACATGATTATTTCAATAGATGCAGAAAAAACATTTGATAAAATACAGCACCCCTTCATGCTCAAAACACTAGAAAAAATAGGGATAGTGGGGACATTCTTTAACATTGTAAAGGCTATCTATGCTAAGCCCACAGCTAATATCATTCTAAATGGAGACAAATTGAAAGCATTCCCCCTGAGAACTGGAACAAGGCAGGAATGCCCTCTTTCGCCACTACTATTCAACATTGTTCTTGACACTCTAGCCAGAGAAATTAGACAGACCCAAGAAATTAGAGGAGAAGGAATAGGAAAAGAAGAGCTCAATCTATCCCTATTTGTTGATGACATGATTCTCTATTTAGAAGACCCTAAGAATTCCACCAGAAAACTTCTGGAACTCATAAGTGAATTCAGTAAAGTAGCAGGATATAAAAGTAATGCTCATAAATCTAATGCATTTTTATTCATAAGTGATGTATCCTCTGAGAGAGAAATCAGGAAAACTACCCCATTCACAATAACCTCAAAAAAAATAAAATACTTGGGAATCAATCTAACAAAAGAAGTGAAAGACCTCTACAATGAGAACTACAGAACACTAAAGAAAGAAGTTAAAGAGAATCTGAGAAGATGGAAAGATCTCCCATGTTCTTGGATAGGCAGAATTAATATTGTCAAAATGGCCATACTTCCAAAAGCACTATACAAATTCAATGCAATTCCAATTAAAATCCCAATGACGGACCTCATAGAAATAGAGCAAGCAATCTTGAAATTCATTTGGAGGAATAAGAGACCCAGAATAGCTAATGCAATCCTTAGCAAGAAGAGCGAAGCAAGGGATATCACAATACCAGACCTTCAACTATACTACAGAGCAATAGTAACAAAAACAGCATGGTATTGGCACCAAAATAGATAGGTAGATCAATGGTACAGAATAGAGGACACAGAGACAAACCCACATAAATAAAGGTATCTCATACTTGACAAAGGAGCCAAAAACATGCAATGGAGAAAAGACAGCCTCTTCAACAAATGGTGCTGGGAAAATTGGAAATCCATATGCAGCAAAATGAAACTAAACCCATATCTCTCACCCTGTACAAAACTCAATTCAAAATGGATCAAGGACCTAGAAATTAGACCAGAGACCCTGTATCTAATAGAACAGAAAATAGGTCCAAATCTTCATCCCGTTGGCCTAGGACCAGATTTCCTTAACATGACTCCCAAAGCGCAAGAAATAAAAGCACGAATCAATGATTGGGATAGAATCAAACTAAAAAGCTTTTTCTCAGCAAAGGAAACAATCATCAATGTGAAGAGAGAGCCTTCAGAGTGGGAGAAAATCTTTGCCACACACACTTCAGATAGAGCACTAATCTCCAGAACCTACAAAGTACTCAAAAATCTTTACACCAAGAATACTAATAACCCAATCAATAAATGGGCCAAGGAAATGAACAGACACTTTACAGAGGAAGATCTACAAGTAATCAACAGATTTATGAAAAAATGTTCTACATCCCTAGTTATAAGAGAAATGCAAATCAAAACCACCTTAAGATTTCATCTTACCCCAACTAGAATGTCTTTTATTAAGAATACAAGCAACAACAGGTGTTGGCGAGGATGTGGGGAAAAGGGTACACTCATACATTGCTGGTGGGAGTGCAAGTTGGTGCAGCCACTCTGGAAAGCAGTGTGGAGATTCCTTAGAAAACTTGGAATGGATCCACCATTTGACCCAGCTATCCCACTCCTTGGCCTTTACCCAAAGGCCTTAAAATCAGATTACTACAGTGATGCAGCCACATCAATGTTCATAGCTGCTCAATTTACAATAGCTATTTTGTGGAACCAACCTAGATGTCCTTCAATAGATGAATGGATAAAGAAACTGTGGTATATATACACAATGGAATATTACTCAGCCATAAAAATAATAAAATTATGGCATTTGTAGGTAAATGGATGATGTTGGAGACTATTATGCTAAGTGAGATTAGCCAATCCCAAAAATCCAAAGGCCGAATGGTCTCTCTGATAAGTGAATGATGATGCATAATGTGGGGTGGAATGATGGCAAGAATGGAGAAAGGATAGAGAGCAGAGAGGGAAGGGAGGGGTGGGGTTGAGGTTGGGGGTTAAGAATAATAACAGTATGTGTGACAGTCATCATTGCCCTGTGTATATGTATGAATGCACAGATGGGGTGACTCTACTTTGTGTACAACCAGAAAAACAATTGCTGTACTCCATTTGTGTTCAATGAATCAAAAAATTAAATTAAAAAAAATATCCTAAAGCAAAAAAAAAAAATGAAATAATGCCATTTTCTGGGAAATGGATGGAAATAGAGAATATCATGCTAAATGAAATAAGTCAACTCAGAAAGTCAAAGGTGGAAAGGTTTCTCTCATATACAGAAACTAGAGTAAAATAAAGGAAAGGGAGAGGGAGGGATGGGACAATATAAAGAACCAATCAAGTATAAGTTAATAGATCAGTGAAAGGAAGTCAAGTAGAGTAGAGAAAGGAGAATGGGAGAGGAGAAGGAGGATGGGAAGCAAAAGGGGAATGCAAAAGGGGGAGAGCATGAACTGTAATCAATTTCCATGCATGTCTGAGTTTGTTGGGCTGAACCCAATTATGTATAACTATACAGCTATAATATTTAAAAATGAGCCTTTTTCTTCTGATACTATTGGTGTTATTTCCCCATCATCCAATCATACAGTATTGGTGTTATGTTTAGTTTCCCCTTTGACTCTCCTGAATAACCACATTCCTACTCTCGAATAGTAGTCACTAACTCATTTTTTTTTTTTTTTTTTGCAGTGCTGGGGATTGAACCCAGGGCCTTGGGCTTGCAAGGCAGGCTAACTCATTTTTATTACATTTTTCTTACCATTTTTATTACAATGAAATACATTTGACATAAAATAATACACTTTAATCACTTTAAGTCTATGATTTAGTGGCATTAATTCCATTCACAACTGGTATGTAACCATCACCACTATCTATTTGCAAAACTACTTCATCTTCCTAGATAGAAACTCTGTAACCATAGCAGGAACTCCATTCCTCCCCCTGGCCCCTGGTAACCTCTAATCTTTCTGTCCCTTTGTCTCTAGATATTTCATATATATGGTATCATACAATATTTGTCCTTTTGTTTTCAAGGTACCATGTTGTAGCATGCATCAGAAGTTCATTCCTTTTTATCAATAAATAATATTTCACTGTATGGATATACACTTCTGTTTATCCATTAATCTGTTGATGCACAATTGAGTTGTTTTCACCTTTGGTTATTGTGAATGATGCCACAGTGAACCTGGGTGTACATTTATCTATTTGAGTCACAAGTATCTGTTTTAAGTTCTTTGGGTTATCTTTTTTCACTTTTTATAGCTTCAGTAACTTCACTTTCAGTAACTTCTATTTCTTCTTAATCTGTGATCCCTTCTATTGCCATTACTATAGCATTGTGACAAACCATTCCAAGACTTAAAGCAATGAGGATGTTTGTGAAACTATGACTTAGGGCTCAGGCAGATAATTTGCTTCTGTTTCATACTGAGCCCCTGGGGCAGCTCAAAGCCTGGGAGCTTGAACCTTCCCTAGACTTGTTTATATGACTGAGCCTAGACTGGGAGGACTTAGGAGCTGAGGAACTGAGCACCACTATCTCTGATCTCTTCACACTGTTTCTCCAACTTGACAAAGTGGTTCAAGTCTCCAAAAGCCCATGTTCCAAGAGGGAGAGCCAGGCAGAAGCTGCATTGTCTTTATGACCTAGTTTCAGAAATTGCTCAGCATCCCATCAGACACGTTTGACTCTCTAGAATGCAGAAACTAAGGCCAGTTCATATTCCACCCTCTGTGGGAAACTGGCAAGAGATTTTGAAGATGCTTCTTGGAAGTCCATCCTTGATGATGATGTTTGTTATCTTATTCCTATTAGGATCCTATTTGTTATAAAATTCAGAGACCCTTGTTCTCTGTTAGGAAAGTCATGGAAACAGAAGGTAGGAACAGGTCTGATTTGATGGTATGACTTGCTTCAAAGCAGCCATCAGGACTTCAAACACAAGTGTTAGTGACTGCTCCCTATAGAGTTCCATCATTAGAGGCTTAGCCATGCACTGAAGGTCTGCTGCTTTTTATCTTTTCTGCCCTTGGATGAATAAAAACAAGGTCTGCTTTCTAGTTAGAAACCCAAGACAGGAATTTTTATTACCCTGACTCATCCGTTTTGCTCCCGACCATACGTCTTATATTAACATAGGCTGCTTTTCAGTCTCAGGAGATCAATTGGCAGTGGGATGTAGAAAACCACTAGGATGGCCCAGGAAGGAGGATACTGAATAGCAGATTCCTTCATAAGAGGCAGACCATTAAATGTGCTATAAATTGTTTCCAGGAGAAGGTTTGAGTTAATTGTCTTTTTAACTATCAACTAAATCCTTAAATTCAGTTCAAAGAATCAGATGAAGTCATGGCATAAGCATTGGATCTGACCTTGGCTTTTCCCCTGGCTGGTCTTGGAAAGCCACCAACTCATATAATTTTAGCTCTGGAAAAGACTTCAGAGGCCATCTGTTCAACTCCCTCTGTTCACAGGAAGCTCCTCCACAAAGGTCCTCTCAGAGCTTTCTATTCTCAATTTGCCATGTCAATAGCCAAATCCTTATACCCTAGTCTATCTGAAATTTTCATAAAAACATTCAATACATACTTATTCAGATGCATTGGGGGAATTTAGGGAGTTCCTTAATTTAAAACTTGAGTGTTAATCAGATATTAAATCTCCTAAAGAAGGCTATCCATTTCAAGGCACTGTCCATTCCACCTAAATACCAATTTACCAATTTTGAAATGCCAACTCTCAAAAAGGTCATCATGTCAGAAGGTTATGACCAGGTGAGCCAACCACTCCATCAGGAAATGGTTCTGGTGTACATCATTGTACTTTTGGTTTATATAAATTATGAAACTTTGAGGTTGCCCAGAAATCATTCAAAGCCATCAAAAGATAACATTACAATATCCTATAAAATAAAGGGAAACTGACTCTATGTTCTACTAAAATTAAGTTAGCACCAATGATGTAGAAATGAAGGAATTGCCTGGACAAGAGATGGTAAAGGAAAGTGAAATGACCATCAGTGTGGAGACATGCAAAAAAAAAGCAAGAACAAAAACAATAAACCCTCCTCTACCACTTTCACTGGTTCCTGTGCTCTGGAAGATGAATGGCCAAGCAGGGAAAGTGGTGAAGTTCACTGTTCACTCTTAGATGTCTCTTTCTCTTTTCTTACTTCCTGTTCCCTCACACCTGACTCTCAGTTATTTCAAAAAGTCATTTCTTCTTTAGCAAAAACTGATATTTTTGTTCTGTTCCTGGGGGAAACCTGCTCAAGAGGTCACCATTTCTTCCATATCAGAGGTTCAAAGAGTAGTGTTAGCATCAACTGCTTGCAATAGCTATTTTTGGATCATATCCTGCTTACATAGCATTGGTCTCATTGAAGGTCTATGGCATCTTTCCCTATGACTACCTTTTCTCTGTCCTTATCAATGTCATATCCAAAATTGTCAACCTCCTCAGTACATTCCACTATTTGCACCTCTATCTCCTGCTGATACTCATTTATCATTGCATGATCCATTAGCACTTAACATCAATCTTTCCTAACCTTGCTCCTACTCAATTATTTTTATTATTTTTACACATCTTTAGTAAATTTTTCATTGCATTTTCCATAAGTTCTGATCTGTTTTTTTCTTAATCCCTCCAAAAGTTACCACCACTTCTCTTTATAATCAGGGAACAAAAGTCTAAGAGAATGAGAATAGCATGACAGGAGCACTTGCCTGCATGCTAGGAACTGAACAAGGTCATGTGAAGGACAGTGATTTGAATCACAATCTTTCTGATTCTCTCATGGCTGTTTGTGTTGGGAACTTCTTGTGCAAAGGTGCAGGTCAAGATGAGCCAGTTGCTATGGTGACACCGGCCACAGGCAGTTACCTGCGAAGGCACACAGTTCTATCAATTGAGATCTTGAGCTAAGGCATGAGCTCCCAGAGGTAGAAAATTCTAAGCATAGCAAGATGACCCTAATGTATTACTAGTCCTACATCCTTCAGATTGCCTGCTTTGCAGAAACTTTCCCACAAGTAACCTTTTGATAATAAAACCTATATAATAAATGTGCTGAGCTAGCTCTGGGTCAGTCAAACTCCATCAGAGTTTGGCTGTCCACCTGGCCCCAGCTTTTTCTCTCTATGCATGTTCATTTGTCTTTTCTTCATCCCCCATTGCACCTTGCCAGTTTCCTAATTAACAGCTGTGATCATCCCATGCATAACTTTCTTACTTCATCCTTATAATCATGCTCCAGGTTTGGTGCTGCTTTTCCTTTCTTCACAGATGACAGCACTGAGTAACATAGAGGTTAAGTGACTTGCACAGGATCACTCAACTGAACCCTGGCAGAGTAGGGACTCACAGCCATTTCTGACCCATGCCAAAGCTGGAGCTCATTCCTCCACACCACATGGGCTCCCTTTGAGAGGGGATCTCTGAGAACTTTTCAACTCTCCACTGTGAGCCTCTTGCCTCTAACAGTGCACCCACTTCACATCTCATGTAACCTCTGCAGTCACACTTATTTCTCCTTCTTGCCATCAGTCCCCAAATACTGACCTTCTGGAGTACAGTTATTTGCTTCTGTTGTGCTATAGATCCTATTCCCTCCCTCCCTGACCTAAAAACCTAGTCCATTACTATTTCCTGTTTTGTTGGTGGTTGTCTCTTTCTTCTTTCCTCTTTCCCTTATATAAACTTGTTCAAGGCTTAAGTATGGGGGGGAAATCCTTCACTTAGCCATACTTACTCCTAGACTTATAGCCCCCGCTTCCTTGTTATGGGGTGCAACTTAAGAAAAGACCGATCACCACTGAGAAGTCCAAATTTGTGAGTTTTTATTAAGTCAGCCAGCTGACTGTCTCACACAATGCCCCAAAAAATGGCTACTGGGAGAACAGCACTGACCATAGGGTTTCAAGGGTTCTTATACCATAAATCAGCACATTGATCATAAGTGTCTGTTGCTATGATTCAGAATTACAAACATCATGGGATCTGAAATCATTAGCAGAGGGGGAAGTGGGTCAAAATGACCTTACTTGGGTACAAACTGAAGAATGGTTACTAACATCTGAACAATCATTGTTGACATCACTGTTCACATGGTGCATTGTTTAGGAGAAATAGGAATCAAAAAGAGAACAATATTTCATTATACAAGAATTGCCATTTTGTCATTTTGTATTGCCAACCATGTCATGCTAAGCAACTGTTGATGGGTACAGAGGCAGGGCGTTCCCTTGGGAAAAGCATTTCCTATGTAACATGGAGTCTCAGAGCAAAATGGAGTCTATTTCATCATTGTCCATATAGCCTGGCCTGTAACATTTCCATGAAGTCAAATCTGTCAGCCCATCACATTCCTCTCCTACCAGACTTCTTAAAAGTGTGCCAGAATTCCTCTTACTTTGTGGTACTCATTTTTATGATAAACAGGTATTTAATTTTGTTGAATACTTTTTCTGAATCTAAAAAATGATCCTATGATTTTGCTTCTTTAGTGTATTGATATGGGGAATTATGTTGTTTGAGTGATAAGTGTTGCTCAATTATGTTGTTTGAGCCATGTATTCTGGGAATGTATTATACATTTAATCAACTGGATTTGAGCTGTTAATATTTTGTTGGGGATTTTTATCTATGTTTAGGGGAGATGTTAGTCTTCAGTTTTATTTTCTTATATCATATTTGGATTCCATATCAGATTAATTCTGGCTTCATAAATAAGTTAGTATCTATTACCTCCTTTATTTTATAGGAGAGTTCATATGGAATTAGTTTTTTTGAGTATTTGGTATAATTTCTAGTGAAGTTTCCTCACAGAGTGTTTCTTTGTTGGAAGAGTTTTTATTATGAATTCAACTTATTTAATAGGTATAGGATTATTAAAGTAATCTAGTTCTTCTTGAGTGAGCTTTGGTGGCTTTCAAAGAATTTGTCCATTACCTCTAAGTTATCAGATATACTTACAAAGACTGCTTAAAATATTCCCTGATAATCCTTTTAATATTGGCAGATTCTATAATGATAACTCCCTTTTTATTTCTGATGTTGGAAAATTATGTTTTTATTCTTTTGTTCTTGGTCAGTCTGTCTAGAGATTTACCAATTTTATTCATCCTTTCAAAGAAACAGATTTTTATATAATTGGTTTTCCCCACTATTTCTCTTGTTTCCAACCAATTTTTTTAACCCCTAAAGAATCTGGTCTTCTTACTGCTTCACTGAAATCTGTCTCCCAAAGATCCCCAATGACCTCTCAATTAAATGGCAGATTCTCTTCCAAATTTCATATTCTAATCATCCTCTCATTTTTAAGATTCTCTTGTCCCTTGGATTTCATTACTATGAATTCTGCTAACTTTCCTTTGTATAGTTACCTCTCATTCCTTCTCCAGTTACTTATTTAGGGTTTTCTTTCTCCTCTTTCTATGTCACAGCCAATTCCTTCTTGGTTATTCCAACCACTTACTTCTCTTCCATTCTGATCTATATGCAAATAACTCAAATATTTTTCTCCATTTCTGATTTTTATGACCTCAAGAAGTTCATACAGATTTGACTGCTAGCTTGAAAGTCCCGCTGGGTTCCTTAGCTGTAGATGTCCAAACCCGAGCTTTGTCACTACCCATCTGATTCTAGATATAAGGTATTTGGGCATCAGTGTGGCATTTTACAAGGTTATTCATGATATCTTCATCCTGGGAACAAGGTAAATAAATGTGGATAAGATGCAAAAACAGGTGAATTTGCAACTGGTAGAGTAACTTCAGCAAACATGGAAGGCTCTTCATGGGAGTTATTTATTATCAGTTTCCCTCAGTGGACCATTAGCTACGGGGATACAGAACAAGCCTGTTGCTTCACCAGTGTGATATAGTATACCCACACAGCTATTCAACAAGAGGTAGAGATCCATGCTAACTCTAATTGTGGTTGACATGATATTGGAAGAAATTTGAAACCAATAATTTTTAGTTCAAGAAAGAGGGCCCAATACTTTCCTGAAGAATGATTTCTACCTAACAAGGATGAGATATGAATAATAGATAATAATACCTAGTATCACTAGGTCCGAACCAGGGACCATGCTATGGGTTACTTATCTCATTTAGTCCTCAGAATGCTATGAAATATGAAGTTTACCATATAAGACTACATATAGTGAAAATGAGGTTTAGAAAGGTTATGTGACTTGCCCAAAGCCACAGAGTGGGTAAATAATTGTTGCAGACAAATATCAAGCCTAAAAGTCATCATCTTATCCAAACATTTTGTATTTCAATATAAATAACCAATTGCACAATCATGGGATGTAGGAAATGTGGCTTAGCAGTATTTAAAACTTTTTTCTTTCTTTTTCTTTTTCTTTTTTATTTCTGGAGTAATGGTGGTTAGACCCAGTGGTACTACTTCATCTCCATCCCTTTTTATTTTTATTTTAAGACAGGGTATCATTAAATTGCCAAGATTGGCCTTGAACTTGCTATCGTCTTGCTCCTCATCCTTATTCTCTGGAATTATAGGCATGCAAAAGGTTTTGTTCAAAAATGAATCTAATCTTCTGTGTTATGTGGCCCCTAAATAATTCAATAACATCTCTGTCTTCATGTGTTTGTATGCATGCACATGTGTATATACAGTCATATTGTATATGTTATATACACTTATATATACACACACCCTATGTTCAGAAGGAAGGAAACTCAAAAACTTCTTAGTCTTAGATTTGAGAAAAGCTTCAGATTTTCAGATTTGGGGGACAGGGAACTATCCAACCATTCAAAAAACTGTTCAGATTATGTCTCTTTTCTGTGGTCTTCAGGGATGAGCCATCGCTATCACTAGTGGTGAATGACAAAGCAGGGCAGATTTCAGCTGACCATGAAACCCATGAGCTCCCTCTAGCCAGAAGAACAGAAAGTCTTCTGACAGGGCAGGGTACCATGTCAGGCACATTGTGGGTGTGACAAGAACCCAGGACTTTACCTTCCTGCTGCTCCTATTGTACTGCCATCTCTTTTGAACCAATCTCAGCTCTGCCTCCCTGACTCCTGTGTCTCTAGCAGGCTATTTCATCTTGGCTGCAATTGAGTGTGGATTTTTCCTTCCTCTGCAACACTAGGCTCGTCCCACTGTTTGAGCACCCCATGCTTTCTTGCACTAGAACTGTACTTGGAGCCCAACACCATTGGTCACTTAGCTGGTTTTCTGTCCAGGCCACTTGTGATTCTCTAAGGGGAGATGACAGTAGGGAGCAAAAAGCGTACAGGCATCCAATGGGGCACTGGTTGGGGAGGGCTCTATGACCCCGTCCATCACTGAGGTCCTCCAGGAAGTGCTCTTCCTCCTAACTTCCAGTTCTCTATTAATGGCAACAACTGGGGTTTTCCAGGTCCCCATACTCAAAGTTTCAGCCCTGAGTTCATCTCCTCTGTCTGTCTCTCCCTTTACACCAAAGGCTTACTAAATACTCCTTGAAAAATCACTCGCAACTGTCCTCAACTTTCAGTTCCCACAGTGACTTCCCTATTTCAAGAACTCTCAAAATTTTCTTTCTAGATTCTTTCAATAGCCTCCAATTAAAGTCTGTATTTTCTGTATCTTCTCCCTAGTTCTTGAGCTTTATGCTCTACTCCAGCTTCTATGCTACTCACAGCATAAATTTCCTGAAACTCTGCTGAAACATTTCCCATTTTTGCTTAAAAACTTCCCACTTGCTTACCAAATAAATTTCAGATTTCTTAGAATATTATTCAGAATCAGACTCAAATCTATCTTTCGCTACTTACTCATCTTTTTCTCACAATCAATACCTAACACAGTTTCATTCAGCATAGTTTCTGGCATTTGTTGTACACTCAATAAATGTGGAATCAGTTTATGAATATAGAAGGATATGTTCCATAAACAGAAATCTCGGAGATGGATACTAGAGCAGAAATATACTTTAAGGGTCGGGGTTGGGGGGTAAAAATAATAACAAATTGTGACAGATACCATTGCCCTGTGTACATGCATGAACGCACAGATGGTGTGACTCTACTTTGTGTACAACCAGTGAAACAAGAGCTGTACTCCATTTGTGTTCAATGAATCAATAAGTAAATAAAAAAAAAGAAAAGAAATATACTTTAAACTATAAAATCCCTATGCTAAATCTGGAGAGAAAACTGAATTCCTCTTTATGAGATTATTTGTTAATGTCTGTGCTTGCTGGGTGTGCTGCCAAGTGGCCCCAGTGGATCAGGATGGGAGAGGTTGAGCAATGTCGTAGCCTCTGCTAGAGACTAATTGATTCATGAAAGCTAATGAAAACCACAAAACCTACTAGAATCAACTCTTTTGAGGACCTGGAGCCTGGTGGAATCCTAAACAGGTCAGTCACACAGTCCCCGAGACTGACTTGCTCTGCCCAGCTCCTGCTTCCTCCTCCCCTCCTTCTTAAACAAAGGATGCCTTAACTCTTCCTCCACACCCTTTGCAACCTATTCTATCTCCTCTCACATTTAACTGGATTTAACTTAATACCAAATTGCCTGTTGCCTTTTGGCATGGCTCCTTCTGCCTCCAGTAGTTTTTTCTGACAAAGTCACAAGACCTAGAGGTGCCCCTGAACATACATTTGAACATACATTGATAAGTAAATCTACAAGCATATTCCCTCTCAGATTCTTAGCATAAGCAGAAGGTAGAATTTTGTTTTCAAGCTTTGTTTCAAAACAAATCTGGAAAGAGATGCCACCCGAGTCTTGTGGCTGCAGTTCAAAGCCCCAGAGGGCCTCATGGGCCCCAAAACAGCATCTCAAGCACTTTAGCTCCAAATGCAGGCTGTTGTATCTTTGCTCACTTCACACTAACCACAGGGAGACAGTGACACTGAGCACTGTCTCTGAAACAGCCTCACCTTGCTGTGCCCCACAAACCAGGCTGAAACCACAACATCCTCCTCTGTACAGCAGCCTCACCATGCACTCTGGAGGGGGAGGGCTTGCTCTTCTTCTCCCACCACTTTCACTATTTGAGCCCATTTCAGGGCAAAGTCCCTGAAAATCAAGGTGAGCCTTTACCACCATCCTCCCTCCAAAAGTGTCTAAGTGAAGACTGCCCTGAATTGGAGAGCATCACAATTTCCTTCTGAAGTTAGCTGTCTTTTTAGGTAGCCAGTTGATCCATTGTGCTGGCAGCATGGGCTAAAACTTTCTTTGAAATGTTAAGATGTCACTTGTAAAAATATGCTGCTATTACTTTTATTTGGGGGAGGGCAACTTCCTCCAAGCTGATGACCATGTTTCTACAATATTGCATTTTCCTATATTTCCTACAATTTAGCAATCTGGTCTCCATAAATACTTATCAGATCTTTGGCATGTGCCAGCCGTTATTCTATGCATTTTGAAAGATTTAACTCATTCAATCTTCCTCTACAGAGGCCCGGTGCCTTATGAGGTAGGTGTGTTAATATCTTTATGACACAGCAAAGGGAGCTAAGGCTGAAAGGGTTAAGAAACTCAGCTAACCCATACAGCTAGTAATAGGCTAGGATTATCACCCAGGAAAGAATTTGTCTCCAGCGTCTCTGATCTTAACCACTCTACTGAACGGGCATGCTTCTCGGTCACCTGTGGATTAGGTGGAGATGTCACCAAGTATAACCAAGTGCATAAAACTCCCAAGAGCATCCCTGAGTTGAGGACTGGTCTCTCCAACACTTTGCTTTTTAAGCACCTGCTATCTACTCGCAGAACCTTGCTGTCAGGGTCTTTGCTTGTGAAGTTAAACTCCTTTGACCAACAAACCTGATTTTTTTCTAAGTTACCTGGCTTTCTTCACCTGTGTTCCTAATGTTTCTTCCTCCCTCCTTATTTTGAGTTCATATTTCTTTTGTTAGTTTGTGTGAATTTTTAAAAAATTTTTAGTTGTCAATGGATCCTTTATTTTATTTATTTATTTATTTATTCATTCATTCATTCATTCATTCATTCATATGCAGTGCTGAGAATCAAACCCAGGGCCTCACACGTGCCAGGTAAGTGCTCTACCGCTGAGCCACACCTCCAGCCCTTGAGCTCATATTTCTGACTGCAATAGTCCTCTGTCTGACCATCTCACCTCACCCTGTGTGGTCCACCCCCACATCCAGCCTCTCATCTTAGCAGGAAGGGCCTACTAAAGTTATAATGTGATTAGTTCCTACCAAAACTAATGTGAGCCTTGGTGCCCAGGTGGCAGTGTTGGTAGGTGATGCCTTTATAAGGTAAATGGATGGAGCTGGAGAATATCATGCTAAGCAAAATAAGTCAAACCAAAAAAGCAAAGGCCAGATGTTTTCCCTGATAAGCAGATGCTGATCCATAATGGGGGGAGGGGAGTAGGAAGAATGAAGGAACTTTGGATTGTGCAGAGGGAAATAAAGGGAGGGGAGGAGTGGGGGATGGGAAGGACAGTGAAATGAGATGGACATTATTACTCTCTATATATGTATGATTACACTACTAGTGTGACTCTACACCATGTGCAGCCAGAAGAAGGAGATGTTGTGCTCCATTTGTGTGCGTGTCTAAATGCAGTCAGTCTACTGTCGTGTACAACTAGAACAAAATAAAAAATAAAATAAAATAAATATAATCAGAAAAATGAGATTGCACTCCATTTATGTATGATCTATCAAAATGGATAAATGCATTCTACTGTCATGTGCAACAACTTAGAACAAATTAAAATAATTTTTTAAAGAGTACATAGACATTTCACACAAAAAATAAAAAACAAAAAAATATATATCTAAAAAGGTTACTGAAAGGATCATTAAAAGAGATTAATGTTTGTTTTCAAGTGAACAAGTTGTCATTGTTCCAGGACTGGATTTGTTACCATGACAGCAGATTTTTGTAAAGTGAATTTGGTTCCCTTGGCTTTTCTTCTGGCTTCCCTTCTCATGGTGCAACTTCCCTCTCTCTCCTACACATTCCTTCCATGTGATGCTACCCACCATGTTATGACGCAGCAAGGAGCCCTTGCCAGATACAGCAACCTGATCTTGGATTTCCATTCTCTAGAACTGTGAGCCAAGTATACCTCTTTCTTTTATAAATCACCCCACCTCAGGTATTTTGCTATAACAATACAAAACAGACTACGAGAGGCTCTAAAACCTTTATCCTGATAAATACTTTAGATAAACAATAGTGAGACAGATGAACCCCCAGAATACAATTCCAAGCCAAACTCTATACTGCAGAGGTGCCCTGATAAATTAAGATTGTTCTGTAAGAAGAGCAGCTTAATTGAGGGCCAAATAAAGGAGCATGCACTATAAATGAATTTCTCAGATTTCCCCTACTGCATGATAATGAAACCATTCAATACAATGGCATGGGTTATAAACACAAATGTTAGAAAAATGTCTGGTGACTTAAAATATGTGTCGGGACAGTCATTTTAAAAAAATGACTTCTTGGTTAATTTTTTGATGGTTCCACTTTTTAAAGAGAACACAGGCTGGATTTCATTTTTGTCTTAATTTTTTCTAAAATAAAACAGCACAAGCATTATGGTAAACAACAATCAACCTTCATCCCCAGGCCCAGGGAAGCCATGGGGAACAGTGAGGCTAAGGTGCACACTAATTGACTGCTATCAAGTGTTGTGTGGCCCCAAACTTGGATTTTTATGGAAAATGTCTTAAATGTAAATATTGACAGCTAACTCAAATATTTCATGATACCATGTGGCCCAACTTTGTACAAGCCAAATAAATATGACCAGGGGGCTTATGTGTGTCCTGGGGCTATCAGTTGTCCACTATCAGATTTCCCAAAGTGGGGTCATTTCAAGCAAGTCAGAGAAGGGCTGACCTGAACATTGAGAAGA
This sequence comes from Glaucomys volans, assembly GCA_020662805.1. Lineage (NCBI taxonomy): Eukaryota > Metazoa > Chordata > Mammalia > Rodentia > Sciuridae > Glaucomys > Glaucomys volans. The sequence goes on from JAJEJO010000214.1 coordinate 874,939, forward strand.
GAGGCTCCAAAGTCAGGGCCTCACAGTTTTAAACCATGTGCCCACAATTCACAGAAGGGAAATTATGGAGCCAGTCTTGGTTGCCCATCAACAAATGAGTGAATAAAGAAAATGTGGTAAATGCAAACAATGGAGCATTCTTTGGCCTTAAGGAAGAATGAACTGGGCAGAACTGAAGATCCTCATGTTAAGCAAAATAAGTCAGATTCAAAAAGAAATGTGTTGTTATGTTTTCTCTCATATGTGGAATCTGGGAGGTAAAATAGACCCTGAAAATAGAATGGAGAGTATTAAAGAAGAGAAGAAAGGCAGGAGGAGGAGACAGGGAAGAATAAGGAGTTATGGGGGCTAGGAATTATCAAAGTATGTTGCATGTGTGTATAAACAGACCACACACAGTGAAGCACACTGTTGTGTATAATTATACTCTGATAAAAATAAAAACCATGTACCCAGGCCACCACTAGCTCATCCAGAGCTCTCGTGCCTCCTCACTAGGTATCCTCTAGTGGGTGAATTATAAAAAGACAACCTTTCCTTCAGTCGGATGTAGCACCAGGGCAGGGCACGACTGATTGGCTAATGGACTTCATCCCCTATTGTCCTCTCAACTCTCAATGGTTGCCTTTTTGCAGTGCAACAATCCAACCATGTGCATCAGACTTGAAGTGGCCCCACTCAGCGTATCTGGACACTTAAACCAAGGGGAGTAGCAAATTCCCTTTTTTTTTTTTTTTTTCAGTGCTGGGGATTGAACAAATGGCAGCCCCATTCTCCAACTGTTTTGCAGTTCTGACTGAGGCTGCCAGATATTTAACCCCTGGGAATCTAGAGGAGCATAGCTGGATCGAGATCTGCGGATCATCTTCTCTTTGCCTGCATCTCCTGGTAGATGCAGAAGAGTAGAAGAGAAATGTTGCACATGTGCGTGGGATGAGGTCGAACCTTGAAGAAACCTGGAAGTGGTAAAGTAGGACAGGCCCTGAGAAGCAGCACACAAACATGTTTCGCAATCGCTCAATGCACCCTGCATTGGCCTACAAGTTCCTTCGCATTCAAAGGATGTTTAGCCATGCACTTTTACATGACTCTCAATTTTAAATACAAGACTAAATTGAAATGAAAAGCAGATGTTGGTTCCTATAGCCACCCCTTCCCCCATAACTAGGAACAAATAAGGTCACTGAGGTGGCACTTACTAAGCATTCACACATCAATTGCAATTGAACTATTGATCAGGAAAACACAGCTGGTGGATTCATTTCTAAAGTGACTGCAAACCCATTTATAAGGCACTTACTTCCTCTCATGGACATTCCAAGGAACCAGAATATAGGGTCAGATCTGTTCCCCATATTCCTGTCACTCTGCCTTGTTATAGCCACATCACATCTCCTTTACCTTTTGGGGAATAAAATAAGGTTTTGCAAAAACAGAATGCATCCTGAACTCTTCATTACCAAGTCTAGGAGAGGGCAGGGAGAGGCCTACCCTTTGCTCTCCTCTGATCTACTGTTCCCCACCTCTGTCCCTGGACCTAGCCACCAACACCAAACACCCAGGCAGTTGAGCTCTCTTGAAAGAAGCTCTGCAGGACACCAGACTGAGAATGAAGAACAACCTCCTTCTCCCTCAACCTTCCTGTGAGGTAATAACCACTGCTCTTCCCCATGTCGGAGGGAACTGTCCTCCATTTCCACTCCAAAGAGAGCAAGAGGAAGTGGCTAAAGACAAGCAGGACTGGCCTTGCCTCGGAGCTCTCTGTTCCTGGAAGTTCCACAGAGTTGAGGAGAAGATATCTGCTTATTTCATACTTTCTGAAGTATGAAACTCTCATACTTCAGAACCAGGGCTCAGGGAAGTCCAAACAGTAAACCATTATTTCTCAATAACCTAGAGTTCCCACTGTGGATGGAACAAAAATCTCAGCACAAGCTTCATCTGGGACTTAGATGCACACATACAGGAGGTAAAATCCTGGGACAAAATGTAATTTGAACAAAGAAGGATCCAGAGCCCAGAAACTAGGTTCTGCGACATTGTCATGGACCCAGTGTATTTTCTGCTACTTGGATTCATCTTCTAGCAAATCTCTCTTATGCCCATGATATCAGAAAGAGAGGGAACTCAAGTAAATGCTAAAGGACCATTTCACTAACACCAGAGACTTGGTGCCTCTACAAGGGAATGACCCTCAAAGAAAAGAGTCTGTCCTTTCCCTCCATCCAGAGGAAATGCCATGCAGTCTTATCCGTGTACCTTACACACTTCAGCTGTGGATAAAGATGAGTGCCCACTGGTGCCCACAGCGAGCAATGGTGCCAAAAGGGGACAAGTTGGTATAAAATCAGAGACAGCAGACTCTTTGACAGCAACCAGATTTGTTTGTGAATACACAAGCACAATCCACTCCTGAAAAAAACAAAAGGCCCCAAAATACTTGATCAGCAATTTTTAGGAAGCTGCCAGTCTGGAAGTGTGAGTTCAAAAGTCAGAGAAATTTGAGTTGTCACCTTAAGGTATCTATACAATGAATCCTTAAGGTACAGGGGAGTCCTCATTCTAGGAAGATCTCTGGGAACCAGCAGGTTGGTAAGGATGTTCTATATGCTAACCTAAATCAGGAGGGCTGCCTCCCTTGCTCCTGCAAACCTCTCCCACCTTGGTGTCTGCAGACCTGCTTGCCAGCTGTCCGATTTTCAGCAAACCTAAAAACCCATTTATGTCAGGAAGCTGACATTTTTAATGCAATTTTCTAGTGTCAGGAAATCTTATAATATTGAAAAATTAACAGTGGGATGGTGATCACAATTCAAGCTGTGAGACTGCCAAAAAAAGTTTGAAAGTTTCCTATGACACTGACTCACTGTCTGCCCTGCCAAATGTTTCCTGCCAAATAAACCCTCATTGACATCACTACATTTTCATATCCTCAAAAAGAAGGTATGTGGCGTGGAAATTCTCCCCTTAGCACCAAAACTGTGAGCACATTAACAAGAGCACACAAGGGGCCCAGGACCACCCTCCTCTTGGAGAATTGAGGATGAAAGGTCATTGTCACATTTGCAAAAAATTGCCTTTTAAAAATGCCCAATAAGTGATATAGTCGCACAGCAAGTCCAACATTACAAATGTACAACATTGTGTGGCGAAAAGCAAGTTTCCCTCCCAGGCTTGTCTTCAGTTCCCAAGTTCGCTACCCAAGAATCAATCACTGTTGCTACTTTCTTAATTATCCTTCCAGAAAAGACATTCAATAAACATGCCTCCAATTTAATGGATTGAAAGTCATTTAAAATAGTCATTTTTAAATGATAAAGTGCATTTGAATCACCCAGGGATATGATTAAAATTCGATTCTAATTCCAGAGCCATCTGGTGTAGGACTGAGTCTGCAGCTCTAACAGGTTCCTGGTAACACCAGTGCTATGGGTCCAGGGGTCACGCTTGGAACAGCAAAGGTCAAGACATTCATATTGCCTCTAATACATGCATGTAGAAATGTGAGTTACTATAGGCTTTTTAAAAGTGCAATCTTGTGAAATTTATTAAAATTTAAAATATTTGAAGGCTTCAACCCCAAAATTCCATCCATGTGTCTATATATGTATTTTTATATATTTATTTATATATACACATTATTTTATACATAATGTATATTAGCAATGGAAATAAATGGAAAGAAAAGTCCTTCATAGAGGGAATACCTGGATTAATTTTAATATATTCATATCATGAGGCATTGTGCAGTCTTTAAAAAAAAAGTGAGGGAAAGACTTCAGGGGTAACTATTTATTTAGAGAAGTTTCCATGTGGGATTATTTTTGAGTGCATAAAACCAGGTTCAGATAAGTGTGTTAGATTACCCTATTTTCACAAAAAATAATTTAAAAAATAAATGCATGTTTGTGTTTACTTATATGTCTATGTGTAGTGTCTGCACACATGTGTATGCTGTCTAAGATCCCATGAGCATATAGGAAAATATGAAAGATACATACGAAGTTATTAACCTAAATTGAAGGAGTAGGAAATAATTGTGGGTAAAAGGGCAAACAAACAAACAAAAAAGAAAGTGAGAGAAAAATTACATCAAAGCAGCATGTTTGATATCATCATATTCATTGAAATTATACATACGTAAGTTTTATATACATATAAAATCCTTATGTATGTCATCAAGAACAAAGTAGGCATGTATTTTAAGATAAAATTTGATACTTCAATGTTCTCAGAACATGTTCTTCCTTTTTCAGTTTAAAAATGACCTTGCTATGAATAGAATCTTTGCTGAGGGCATTGGTATCTATATAGTACCTCCCAGTTTGAATACTCTGTGCAGAAAAAGTTTTAAAAAGACAGTGAAGACTGATATCTCCACAACGATCAGGGAGGCTGTGATTAGGGAGTCTCCCCAAATCAGTCACTCTTAAAGGTAGTCACTGAGGGGTAGGTACCCTCTGATTTCTCTCTAGATAGCTAGGGGATCCCCATCAGTCTGTAACACCCTCCTCTTCCATTCTTGTTCTCCTGCTCCCCCCACAATCCCCCAGCTCTGAAGAAACAAATACCAAATTAGCAGCAATTATCCCACATCATGGTGCAGAATGTGGGGGGGATTACCAAAGTACGTGAGACACATACAATCTGAAGTCTTTTTATTCTTAGTTAAGAAACTGTTTTTTTCCTTCCCACCACTTACCCACATCTGAACACAGACAGACACCTAAATACACATAGCAGATCAGTTAGAAAAAATACAGCCACACTTGAATTTTGTTTTGAAGATTTTCAGATAATATCAAAGATTGTTTCCAAGCCACAGTCCTGGTTTTATAGTCCAGGGCAATGCATTAACCATTTCAGAAATAGAACTGAATATAGGTTTGTAGTTCTTTCTTTGTGTAACACCTAGGGCAGATTTTAGTTTGACCTCAATTCAAAGCTACCAGAACTAAATAAATATGCAGTCTAGGTACTGTCACCCAAAATGTTTATATTTTATGGGAAATTTAAAAGTACTGAGACATCTAGGCTTTCAAAATATCTGCTATGTGTTTCCTTCTTTTCTGAGAAGATGTTTTTCCTTCTTGAAGTTTCTCACCATGGAGTAGGACAAAGCCAGTCTTCCTTGTCTCATTTTTTGTAACCTATATTAACTTTTCTCACAACAATATGAACGAGTAGTGTCCTGTTCACTGATGGTTTGTCAAAGAGTGTCTACTTAAGTTGGTGGTCTCAGAGTTTCAGGTACATGTAAAGTATATGTAAAATATGCCAAGTATATGTAAATATTCCATCCTCTTTGGTAAATAACTTTCTTGCCTCCAGCTTTGGGAACCAAACGTCAACCACCAAGCAGACAAGGAGAACCCAAGCCTACATGGATGAAAATGTGAGGCCCATTATTAAGACCAACTGAAAGGCCATGACCTCTGGTACATTGCAATGTTCTCTTCCAGCCAAATACTGACCTAGAAGTGGGCAGTAGTGTCCAGGTGCACCCCTCCCCCAAGAAGTATTCTCTTGGCTAGGAAGACACATGAAGACAGAGAGTGCTCGGACTCCTGGACCCCAGCATCCTGTGAATAGGAAGATCAGTTGAAAATTCTGGATTATAGACCAGTCCTCAATTTCTAAAAATGTAGCAAAACAGTATAGCAGAAGGAGGTGGGGTCAGCCATGGATTGGGGGGCCCCCCGGATAAGACATACAACTTGCTACACATAACAGGTGCTTTGCAACATGAGAAGCCCCGCCCTTGTAACTTCCCTGCATGCAAATACTAACTTACACCATTTGACAGGGAAGAAAGACTATGAATTAGAGAAAAGCATAAGCAACGTAATATTCTCCAAGGAGTGCAATTCTATTATTATTTCCAAACTTCACACACGTATGTTTACAAGATGATGACAAAAGTGCTTCCTGATGAAATGACATTTTTCATAAGATATTTTTTGAACAAGTTAATGTCTCTGAAATTGGAATGAAGTTAACAATTAATGTCATCCCAGATTTGGTGAACTGCAGTATGAACAATATCAGATTCACATGATCAGTTCTAAAGTAATTGGAAATGATTGTAAAGTAAGTTGATCTCCTAATCATGCCCCTTTAGGGTATTTTTGTTTGACTGATTTGTAAGTGTTTCCTTTATAGATAGATAGTACTCAGTGAATCCTCCTTCCAGGCTGCCTAGTTCACTGGAATTCTGAGCTGTATATTGCCACAGTCATATCATCATTTTTACTATTAGGGACATCATCCCTCTCTTTCTATGCTGCCTTGACGCCTGACAGTCTGGTCTTGTCATTGGACCCAATTCCATTTGCATGGACTGTAACTCATAGCTTATCACTGGGGGGGGGGGGGGCTACCTGACTCCACGTTCTTTCTTTCTTATTATCAGATGTTACATCGATCTTTATTGTTGGAGTTGAACTGCTTCTTAAACAAGTAGACGTGTGCTTAGCAGGTCACTGACCTGACCTACTTTGGTTGGAATGTGCTACTGCTGCGAATCACTCAGTACACCCATTTCCAATTCCATAAAGCTTCTCTGAAACACATACTAAGATGGAGTATGAATTAGAATCATTACAGAATTTTCTCTTCAATCAGACAGGAGCAAAATGACAGAAAAATGCTGCTATGAAATCTGATTCTCTACTGCTTGAAAACACCATTTTCCCTGATCTTTTTTCCCCTTGCCCATTCTTAATGATTCACGATCACCCTTAAGAACCAAAATTCCCTGCTAGTTAACTTGTATGTCCTTTAAGTAACCAGTTTAATCCTTCTTAGAATTAGAATGATGACTCATATGTAAATTAACTTTTTAAAATCTCTGAATTAAAAAATTGTGTATACAACATGATCTGATCAAATGATATGATGTGTTTTTCGAAGTATCATATAAAACATTGCCTGAGTGTCATATTTTGGGTACCAAACACTGATGCACATAAAATATTATCCATTTATACCACATGGAAATACTTCAAAATGATACTGCTTTAAGCTTTTGAAGTGTTCATAAGTTTGAAAATTACCTAGAAAAACCATCCATCCATTCGTTTTCATCGTCTTATTGCCAAAGTGCTGATTATATGAATTTTGGGTGTTCCCGTGTTGGGGAAAATGTTTTTAACACCTAGAAACCACAAGTAGAGTGTCGGATTTAACAAAGTTCTTTGTTCCCGCAATTTGTTCAAGAATAATTTGTATCATAAGCAAAATTGATAACAACACAGTTTTAGCCCAAAGTACTGACTTGACCATGTGTTGGCTTGCAGCTGAAAAGGTAGTAGTTCTGTTACAAGGAAAAACCAAGACAAACTGGACTTCAGAAATCAAGCAGAAGAAGGGTGTAGGGAGCTCTTTTAACTTCGATTCAAAATTGGCTCAAGATTTTTGTCATTTTTACTGCCTGGAAAGCAAGACTAAACCCGACTCATTCGAAAACTCAGTCTCACAGTGCACCACTACTTCACGGTGGCGAAAGCAAAATCAACTTGGGGCACATCACAAAAACAAAAGCTAGTGTGTCAAGACAGAACTGTTGTCTAACTGTGTAAACAGGAAAACCTGATCTCTCTGAAGTTTCCTACCTGAACATCTTTGGATGTTCAAGCATGTCAGTACATCATCAGGAAACAGCAAGAGGCTGATTTCAGTGGTTAACATAGTGATCCTTGGATATACTTACCACAAGATAACCAACATGGGAATGGTTGTAGCCAACCAGAACAGAACCAATTTTGTGTTTTTGCACCAAAAAAGAAGGAAGAGACCAAGGGAGTCCTCTTGGATAGGCCTCAAGGATAGGCCAAAACATATTAAAAGATCATAACTTGCCTTTCCTGGAATTTGAAATAAGACTGTAGACACAGATTGAGCCAGGTTAATTAACTAACCCTATCTTCTTTTTAAATTTGAAATCAACCCATTTTCAGATTTGAAAGTTTTTTTAAATTTTTTTTTTATTTTTACGGACTGCATTTTAATTCATTGTACACAAACGGAGTGCAACTTTTCATTTCTATGGCTGTGCATGATATAGATTTTATAAACAGCAACCTTGGAAAGTACAGGAGTCTATTTTAGGTTGTAGAAATACACCCGGGCTCTCATGAGAGTTGTTAACAGACATTTACTGGCACCCCAAATGCTGTTCTGTGATCTTAAACTAAGTAGGAACCAGGGAACTTGGAGAGACATCAGAGGACCACTTCAATAGCTAAAGGGCTGGGAGATGATGCAGTAATCAAAACAGAGATTTCGAGATGATTCTTCTTGAAGGAAAATGTGTGTGTGATTTAGTAATGTTCTCCATACATGGGGAGACTCACCTGAGAAACTGTGAGTAGTAACCATGAACATATTCTAGAGATGATGAAGACCGTGACAATGACGACAGCCCCAGTGAAGAAGTCAGCCCCATGTATGTGCTTTCAGTCGCTTGGCTCTGTAGGAGTCGTTGACAATCTCAAGTCTATTAAGAACTGTCTTCTTTCACTGTCATGCGGGCTTTTCAGAACATGGCTTTCTCACTAGTAGGTTTCCCACTGAGAGCTGTTACTTCTTTCTTCTGCCTGGGGTTCTTCCATTCACCTTTCAGAATTTTCAGGTTTTTCTTTCTACAAAAGTGCTCATGACTTTGGCCACTGCAATTCTGAATTACCTGCTGGCATTCATAACCAACTTTTACTTACATTAGAGTCATTCCCTCAATTGCTTCATAAACACATATTTCTTGTAATTGCAAAACATCTACCTAGAAAGTTGGGGGACAGAGGTAGTGACATTGGTTTCTTTTTTCAGTGTTAATCAGAGAAAGACTGAAAGTGATGCTTTATGACTAAACTTTTGAAGAAATGAGACGATTTAAGTCGAAGAGTCTTTCTCTGGAGTCTGTGGTTAGCATTATGTTTAGACATCCAACACTCTTTGTTGTTATCTTGACTCAATTTTTAAAAAATTTTCCAGATGGTAAAATTTAAAATTTCCAAATCACTCTAACTTTAAACATCATGAAATATGCATTTGGGTTCCATATCTCAGTTCATCTGTGAATGTGAAATGCAGCAATGAATTATCATCTTGATGACCAAAAGGGAGAAAGAAGTTCTGAGCAACAATGAACTAAAAATTGATGGGAACACAAAATGAAAACAACAACAAAAAAAAACCCTACACCAAAGTACCAAGAAACTGGCAATAAAAAGGTTTTGTTGTCGTTTATTGATTTTTTTTTCTTTGCAAGTAAGAGGCAAATAAATATTCATATAAAGTAAAAAGAAGAAAAGATAAATGTCGGGACTATTTGTCCTCTAAATAGCAATAGAAATAAATGCAAAAGCCAGGGAAGACTGCTTACTTCACATCTTTCCATCGATAAACTGAGATTTTGAAATCACTCTAGAGAGTAAGCAGCCTTGCTGGTTCTTCCTTGGTTGCCATTGCTCCTGGCCTGCTGGGACCATGTTAATCTGCTTGTAACACAGGAGACTGAAAGAGGCAAAGCTCTCTCATTGTGTGTCAGGCCTCCAAAAAAGACTAAGTTGATGGCTGTTGTTTTGAATTGACTGATTTAGAGGATTTAATTAAAAAGCCCAGTTTTGTATGAAATCAGAGTATCAGAACCAACATTCTTGAGTTCAGAGGACGTTGAAGAGAACAGGTCTGATGGACCAGTCAGTGCTAGCATCCACCATTTGCCAAAGACCAGTTATTTGCCAGGTACCTGCTAAACACATTAAGACTCCTAACTGCCCTTCGCAGTTATGAAGCATTATTATATGCATTTTAAAAATTAGAAAACTGAGACACAGAAGTGGCTTGTGAAGCCAGGTTCTCTCTGTTGCCCTGTAACTTCTGTCTGATGTGCTCTACAGTTCTCTAATGGTACTTAGTCTTCTTCATGTTGTATTGTGATTATTTCTCTTCATCATTTATCCTCATTATTTTCAAATGCATGTGTTTTTAAATGCAAGTATTTTTAAATCTTTGCATATCCTTGAAATCTGGTTCCTAACTGTTGCTCAATGATTTTTTTTTTTAATTAATGAATTATACTACAATTTAAGAATGCTGTTTAGAAGAGTTCGGGCTTTGTTTTTCTCTTATATCTCTTCATTAGTTTATTTCTTACTATGGATGTCCCAACTGGGGTACTTTGAGTCAATCATTTACCCTTTCTAAGTTTTAAGATTCTTCAAATATAAAAAGAGAATTGCTACCACTTACAGTAAGCAACTATAGAAAGATTACTGCACAACTCTATCCTATCAGGAGTGAGAATTGATCAGTTCATTGAAAATAACAGAATAAAAGTAGAATCGTTTTTAAAATATCATAACGTAAACATTTTTGACATTAAAAAACAAATTAATGTACATTCATTTCCAAAATCTTGACTTAAGACTAATTGTTTTTCTTTGAATAAAATTTCTTTTACCCAAGTTTGATACTGTTGTCCATGCACAATCATAAGTTCCCATTCTGCAATTTATATTTTCTCTTTCTTTCAAGTAGGGTAATGAATGAATGATACTTGTGCAATTGAATGAACAATGCATTTAGATGATTATGATTTTTGCGAACCATAGCAATTGTCTCACACCTACTTACTATCCTGTTCCAATGTAATGAACATATCAACTTTATTTTTAAAATAATTCAAACATGTCTTGTAGAAATAATCACTTATTTTACATCGATAGTTCATCAGTTCATCTCACATTAAGCCTGTGAAATTCCAACAGCAATTCCATCTGACAAGCACAAGTTTGCAAACCAACACAATTTGCCTTTGGTAAATTAACACCTCCACTCACCAGAGCAGCACCCCTTGGGTAGTGAGCATGCCTGAAGGGTCGACCATGGGAAGATCAGATGGGAAAGTTTCTGTTATACAGTTTTTTGTATCATTTTCCATCTTAGCACACCGCCTGGGATAGAGTAGATGAAACATTATTTGACTAAAGTAAAAGAGAGAGAGAACAGCTGAGTTTTACCTTGTTGGATCAATTTAACGGGTTGATCCTATTGTACCTTCTGAATTTCACTTGGAATAACAAGAGAAAGTGCAAAGGAAGGTAGATGTGAAGTTTATCTTTGGCAGTGCCAAAACTGCTAAACAAAGGAGGAAGTCCAGGGAACTGAGGTCAGGGTTTATAGTTGCAGAAATAAACCTTGCCTGGTTAAGTCTTTGACTTGACCCTTCCTGAGTCTGCATTGCTGTCATTTGTTTCCTACCTATTACTAATAACAAAACCGCTAAGAAATGAAAAGATTAGATGTATCTTTTGATTTCTATATTCGATCTTTTTCCTTTTATTCTATAACACCCCAGAAATTATGTTAGAAATCATTTAGCTTCAAGTTTTCCAGCAAAAGTTCTTAGAGTCAACTTTTCTTTTCAAAACGAATTATTTTTTAAGAGTTGCAATGTTAGAAAAGGAAAACACCACCACCAAGGGACCTCACTAAACATAGAGGAGGCAGGTGGCGCTGTTGTTACCTTCTATCAGAGTCCCCTGAGGACCTCTAAGTTGAATGAAAACCAGAAAACACTTTTCAAAACATTCTTTCTGCATAAGGTCAATCAAAAATCAATCATGTTGCGTGCACACACACAAGTGCACACACACACCACACACACACTAAGGCACTGATGACTAATTTATTGCAAGTTGTTTGAAAATACAGAATGGAGTTACTCCATAGGACAACATAAAATAAGGTAGCCTAAGACTCAAAAGCCTACACCAATGACAGCTGCCACATTGGCTCATTGGCCTTCTTTCCTTAGTTCCTCATCTTCTTTATATCTCAGCTGCTCAGGCTCTCCACATCTGTGCCCATATTTCCCCCACATATGTATATCAGACAGTCCTTTTCTTAAATAAAATAAAAGAAGTTGATTGTCAATTTTCAAAGCAGGTAATTAGCTCTGCGTGACCTCCACAGCTTCTATCCATGCCTTTGGAGGGCTGACCACTTTTCATCAAACCACCCAGCAATCTTGCCCGATCCCTGACACCCAAAGCGAATGCCTGTGTGTTCCTGCCAAACATGCTTTCCACCCGTCTTTCCCCTGCTACCATGAAATATAGTTTCAAAGAAGAGAGATTGCCATCCCATGTACACATCTATGAGCATGTCGCAATGCGAAATAAAAGACTTTGGATCCATCGCACTGAAGTTCCATGAACAACATATAATGCTCCAAACCACAGCATCTGAACCCTGATTCACCTCTTCCTGTACCTACACTGTGATTCTAGTCATTCTTAGGAGAATACTCAGGAATGACTCCGTATCAGTAATGCTTTCTCAGGTACTGCAACATGAAGGGATGTTTTTGCCAAGATTTTTCCCTTTCTTCATCTCTCCTTTTTGTGGTTTATGCATAATAAATACACGTTTATGGCACCCTAGAAATATGTCATTGAAAAGATCAACAAAATAGATCACAAAGCTTTACCTGGGCTGAACAAGAAAGAAAGAAAGAAGATTTGAATTACTAAAATCATGAAGGAAAGAGGAAACATCACCACTCACCTTATGATAATAAAACTAATTATAAGAGAATGTTATGACCAACTGCACTGCCAACAATTAGATGATCTAGATGATGAGCATATTCCTAGAGAGACACAGACTACCAGGACTCACTCAAAGAGACAGAAAATTTGAATAGGCCTGAACAAGTAAAGAAATTGAATTAGTAGTTTTTAAAAAGTTTCCACAAAGGGAAGTCCAGGCCTGTGTAATTTCACTGATGAATTCTACTAAACGTTCAAAGAATCAATGCCAATACTTAACAAATTTCTTTCTTAACAAATTCTCCCCCCACCCCCAGAGTAGAATAGGATTGAAAGTCAGGCTAATTCTTCAACCTGATAAAGGGCATCTAAGAAAAATATATAGCTAACATCATGTTTAATGGTATAAGAACAGATGCTTTCCACCTAAGGTCAGAAAGACCAGAATGTCTGTTTTCACAGTTTCTATTCAGTGCAGCACTGGAGAGTATAACCAGGGCAATTAGTTGAGTAAAAGTCCTCCAGAATGGAAAGAAAGAAGTAAAGTTTTTTCGATTCTCAAATGTCATGATCTCACATGAAGAAAATTTTCTATACTCATAAGAATCCATAAAAATCTCTTAGAACTAATAATTGAGTTCAGAAAGATAGCAGGACATAAAATCAACATACTGAAAGCAATTGAATTTTTTACACATAAGCAATTAACAGTATGAAATAAAAATTATGAAGAAATTTCATTTAAAGCCAGGCATGGTAGTACAAGCTTGTAATCCCAGTGGCTCAGGAGGCCGAGGCAGGAGGACCGCGAGTTCAAAGCCAGCCTCAGCAAGGACAAGGTGCTAAGCAACTCAGTGAGACTCTGCCTCTAAATAAAATACAAAATAGGGCTGGGGATGTGGTTCAGTGGCGAGTGCCCCTGTGTTCCATCCCTGTTTCCAAAAAAATAAATAAATTTCATTTAAAACAGCATCAAAAGAAAAAATACTTAGGAATATATTTTTTAAAATGACTTATACACGACAACTATAAAGCATTGCTGAAAAATTTTTAAAAACACTAAGAATGGAGAAAACCTTGTGTTAATGGAGAGTTTCCCAAACTGGTCTTCAAATTCAATGTGATCCTATCAAAATTCAGCAGTCTTATTTTGTAGAAATTAACAAACTGATCCTAAAGTTTATATGGAAGTGAAAGTGATTCAAAATGACAAAACAATTGGAAGAATTAAAAAAAAAGAAGGAGGTCTGGGGATATAGCTCAGTTGGTAGAGTGCCTGCCTTGCAAGCACAAGGCCCTGGGTTCAATCCCCAGCACAGAATCATAATTTTGAAAAGCAAGGAAGAACAAAGTTGAAGGACTTACACTTCCCAATTTCAAAATATACTACAGAAGTCATAGTAATAAAAACAATGCAGTATTGATATAAAGATAAATATACAGATCAATGTAATTGATTTGAGAGCTTAAATAATAATCTTCTATTTATGGTTAATTGATTTTAGGCAAAAGTGACAAGAAAATTGAAAGGAGAAAGAAGAGTCTTTTCCACAAACACACTCTCCATCAACTGAACACACACGTGCAAAAGAAGGAAGGTTTGTAGGGATTTCAGGCCCATCAATGTACAGGGGAGTGAAAGTCCTTGGAGTTGAGCACACTCCTCAGGACAACAGGCGCCCTGTTTGAATGGCTTAGAGATGCTCTGCAGCTCCTCTGTCCTTGAGGCCTGGAGACATTATCTTGTTATAATAACCTTGGGTGCTAATGGACTCTGAGGAGCAAGCAAGTTATGTGATCTGCACATGCACAAAGCTAACTGTACTAGGTAACCTAGGTAACTTGATATGACCCTGGAATAGAGAATAAACTGGAATGGCTTTCCCATGGGAGCCACTTCTTGCTCTTCGCCATCCTGTGTGCTTGCCTTGTTATTAGCCCTCCCCTTAACCCTTAGAGCCGAACCCCAATTAACCTTTACAAAGGTCTTTCATGTTTTGTATACAACGTGATGAGAGAAGTGGACAGGACAGCTTAGGGCCTGCTGGTGTACTTGGATCTCCAATAACTCCTTTCAGTAAGACAGCCAGAGGCTGCCAGCCAGGCCTGGAGGGAGGAAGGGGATGGAGAGAAGGCAATGGAAAAGGGAGGAGAAGACCCAGCATGGAGCAAAAGGAAGGAAACTATGTGGATGATCATGGTCGTGAGGAACACTCAGTTCTTAAACCAACAAGTGAGGCAATATCTGTGTGTCCTTGAGAGAAGTTTTCATGTAGGGAGGATGGTTTAGTTGGAAACCCTGGTTCAGAAAGTCCCTTCACTCCATCTTGGCAGTGGTGGCCGTGTGGCCTCTGACAACGTGCGTGTAAAAGCAATGCATTGGGGGTGAGGGTTGGCCAGGTGAGCAAGGGGAAGCCATGCCAGCTGCGTGCTGTTAGTCAGCTGTTGATGAGTCTTTATTAGGACATCTAAACAGGAAAAAGGAAGTTGTGTTCCCAAAACTCCTTTGTTTATTTATTGCTTTAGTTTATTTTTATTTCCCATTTAAAACAGAAAAAGTCCAACTTCACTAAACCAAAAGAAAGGAATTTGCAGCATGTTAATCAGGATAGGGAGAGAGTGACAGAAATTCTAGCCTTCAAGACCAGTGGGGAAAACTGCACCCACAGCTTGGCCTCCTGGGAAGAGTGGGTTGGGCCGTGACCAAGACAGGTCGTGGTTCTCCATCACTGCTGCATCCAGAATCTGCAGTAGACCCTTTTCCCCAGCCTCACTCTAGCAGATTTTGAGCACTCGGTTAAGAGCAACACTGGACACCCTATACTTGGCATGTTCCAAAGCAAGTCCAATGCTCTGCCAGGATTGAGAAACACTGGACAAGAAAATTTTGGAGTCAAGAAGTCAGGGAATGAATCAGGAGTGGCTGTGGGGATTAAGATCTTGGCCTGAGTTCCTCATGTCTAATGTCCCTCACTTGCCAATGCGGTGAGAGGGGACTTTCCAAATCAGGATTTCCAACTAAATTGTCCTCCCTATTTGACTTCTCCCCTAGCAAGGCAATTGTCTTTAACTTTTTTTTATTTTTAAAAATTTGTTCTAATAAGTTATACATGACAGTGAAATGCATTTTGACACATCATACATAAATGGAGTATGAGTTCTCATTCTTCTAGTTATATAAAATGTAGAGTTACACCAGTCTTGTAATCATATCTGAACATAGAGTGATAAGGTTCAATTCATTCTACTATCATTTCTACCCCCATCTCCCCTTCCCTCCCTTCAGTCCCCTTGGTCTAACCCTAAATACCTCTATTCTTCCCTAGTCCCTTCCCCTCTTGTTGTGGATTTGCATCTGCATATCAGAGAAAACATTTGGCATTTGGTTCTTTGGGATTTACTTATTTCACTTACCAAGATAGTCTCCAATTCCATCCATTTACCAGCAAATGCCATAATTTCATTCTTCTTTAAGGCTGAGTAACATTCCACTGTGTATATATACCACAATTTCTTTCTCCATTCATCTGTTGAAGGGCACCTAGGTTGGTTCCATCAGTTAGCTAATATGAATTGAGCTGCTATAAACATTGCTGTGGCTGTGTCACTGTACTATGCTGATTTTAAGTCCTTTGGGTATAAATTGAGGAATGGGAAAACTGGATCAAATAGTGGTTCCATTCCAAGTTTTCTGAGGAATCTCCGTACTGCTTTCCAGAGTGGTTGCATCAATTCGCAGTCCCATCAGCAATGTATGAGTGTGTTTTTTTGCTTAAATCTTCACCAACATTTATCTTTACTTGTATTCTTGATAATTGCCATTGTGACTGGAGTGAGATGGAATCTCAGTGTAGTTTTGATTTGCATTTCTCTAATTGATAAAGATGTCAAACATGTTTTCATATATTTGTTGATCAATTGTTTATCTTCCTCTGTGAAATATCTGTTCAATTCCTTAGCCCATTTATTGATTGGGTTATTTGTTGTTTTTTTGTTTTTGTTTTCGTGTAAGTTTTTAAGTTCTTTATATATCCTGAAGATTAGCGCTATATCTGAGGTGCACATGGTAAAGATTTTCTCCCACTCTGTAGTCTCTCTCTTCACATGATTGTTTCCTTTGCTGTGAAGAAACTTTTTAGTTTGAGTCCATCCCATTTATTGATTCTTGATTTTACTTCTTGTGCTTTAGAATTTTTTTAAGGAAGTCAGTTCCTAAGCTAACATGGTGGAGATTTGAGCCTACTTTTTCTTCTATTAGATGCAGGATCTTTCTTCTAGTGCCTAACTAGAACCAGTTTGATCCACTTTGAGTTGGTTTTTGTGCAGGTGAGAGATAGGGGTTTAATTTCATTTTGCTGCATAGGGATTTGCAGTTTTCCCAGCATCATTTGTTGAAGACGCTATCTTTTCTCCAATGTATATTTCTGACACCTTTCCCTAGTATGCACTATCTTTTATGTGGATTTGTTTCTGTATCCTCTATTCTGTACCATTGGTCTATGTATCTGTTTTGGTGCCAATACCATGCTGTTTTTGTTACTATAGTTCTGTAGTATAATTTAAGGTCTGGTATTGTGACGTCTCCTAATTCACTCTTCTTGATAAGGATTGCTTTGTCTATTCTGGGTCTCTTATTTTTCCATATGAATTTCATTATTGCTTTTTGTAGTTCTATGAAGAATGGCATTGGGATTTTAGTAAGAATTGCATTAAATCTGTATAACACTTTTGGTAGCATGGCCATTTTGACAATATTAATTCTGCCTATCAAGGAGCATGGGAGATCTTTCCATCTTCTAAGGTCTTCTTCATCTCTTTCTTTAGTGTTCTCTAGTTTTCATGGTAGGGTCTCTCACCTCTTTTCTTAGATTGATTCCCAAGTATTTTATTTTATTTTTTGAGGCTATTGTGAATGGGGTACTTTCCTAATTTCTCTTGCAGTGGATTCATTACTGATGTATAGAAATGCATTTGATTTCTGGGTGTTGATTTTAAATCCTGATAATTTGCTGAATTCATTTATGGGTTCTAGAAGGTTTTGGTGGAATGTTTTGGATCTTCTAAATACGGAATCATGTCATCGGCAAATAGTGAAAGTTTGAGTTCTTCTTTTCCTATTTGAATCCCTTTAATTTCTTTCTTCTAATTGCTCTGGCTACAGTTTCATGGACAATGTTGAATAAAGTGGTGAAAGAGGGCATCCCTGTTTTGCTCCAGTTTTTAGAGGGAATGCTTTCAATTTTTTTCCATTTAGGATGATATTGACCTTAGGCTTAGCATAGATAGCCTTTACAATGTTGAGGTATGTTCCTACTATCCCTAGTTTTTCTAGTATTTTAAGCATGAGGGGTGCTGTATTTTGTCATGTTTTTTTTTTCTTAATCTATTGAGATGATCATATAATTCTTGTCTTTGAGTCTATTGATGTGATGATTTACATTTGTTGATTTCCCTCCATTAAACCAACCTTGCATCCTTGGGATGAAAAATATCAGGGTACACATCTTTTTAATATATTTTTGTATGTGATTTGCCAGAATATTATTGAGAATTTTTGCATCTATGTTCATCAGGAATATTGGTCTGAAGTTTTCTATCCTTGATGTGTCTTTTGGTATATGAGCTTCATAGAATGAGTTTGGAAGGGTTCCCTCCTTTTCTATCTCATGGAACAATTTGAGGAGTATTGGTGTTAATTTTTCTTTGAAGGTTTTGTAGAACTCAGCTGAGAATCTGTCTGGTGCTGGGCTTCTCCAAATTGGCAGACTTTTGATGGCATTTTCTATTTTATTGCTTGAAATTGATCTGTTTAAATTGTGTACATCCACCTGCTTCAGTTGGGTTCAGTCTCTAGAAATTTATCAATGTCTTCAACATTTTCTATTTTGTTTTTAACTTCTTTGGGATCACAGACTCTAGGAAATTTGGGAACGCTACAAAGCTTCTACTAGAAAAATGGATAGCAAATTTTGCATACTGCTGGGCAAGGTTTCTCTGGCTCCCCCACCCCTAATCCATCTATGTACCCCAAGTTACAGCCCAAATGGACATCCCAATCTTGTGACCATTTTCTTTCACCTTCCACAAAACATTATGCAAATACTCCTCACCAACTCGTGTGCCTGCCCTGTTTTTTCCCATATCAACACATCTCCATATCTTATTTTAGGTTCAAGCCCATTTGACATCCTTTGACCTTTACCCCTGCTTAAAAGGAATCTTCCAGGAGATTCACTGGTCAGACACACTCATCTCCTAAACTAAGACCATCCATAAGCCTGAAACCCACTGTCATTTCAGAAAATAGTTGTAGAAACCTATCACTGGGAAAACAAGTGAACCTGATATGTTATTTGTTAAGTTGCTCTGCAAAGTTATCTAGTCTTTAATTTCCTTCCCTAACAAAACTATGGCACATAGAGTCGATAAAAATGAAAGCCAGTAGCTGGGGTTAAGGACCCAATTTCTTTCCTCAACTCATATGGTCCTCACCCTTCCTTCTGATTCTTCTCTCACGGTTGATACATTAATGGAACCAAGTCCAAAGAATTGTAGAGTTCTTAATGGAAAGTGGGGGATGGTTTGTTCAGGGGAATGTTCATTTGGATCCCTTCTTGCTACATAGAAGTACAGTGAGCCCTAGAGACATTTAACAGTTGGCCCACAGAGTGGTCTCAGAAGTCCTGGCACAATTTTCTGGTTAGGGCTCTTTCAACTGCTGCAGGTAGATGAACAAGGATGTTACCTAGAATTATTAGAGTTCTGTGAGAGAGTCTGTAAATTAAGAGATTGCTGCTGAGCTCCACTGAGTCCCAAGAGCCCAGACTCTCTGCAACACTTGGCTTGGCCAATGTCCATGTAGCAATTACCCCATTTTTCCAGCTGTAGAAAATGCTCAGGTATGCAAGAAATGTGATCCTTTCTATCTGTAAGTCAGTTTCATTTTTATCTTGAGTCCTCATTCTACCAGCAATGAAAAATTTTACCCTGACCAATATAGAATAAAAGTCATAAATTTTATTTAAAACTTAATTTGAGATTTTCTCTTTTCCTTGCTCTTCACTCATTGCCAACGTTTAGTTTTGACTGGAGTTTGACATAAATGATGGTTTTGTGTTGTCTGTCATCAGGAAAGAGTGTGGCTCTTGTACCCATGACCATGTACCCATGGTCATCCAGATGTACTTTATCCCTCCCTGGTAACTTCTCCACAGAGGCATCTGGTGAGGCATCCAAGGTTTCTCCTTGTCTTAAACACCTCCAGGTATGTGGAATCTGTTGACAGCAGCCTCCTTCCCCAGACCATCTCAGTGTCATATCCCACAACTGCCAGGAACACCAGGAAAACAAAAACCAACCACAAAACACCATGTGGATCTTATGCCTGAGCCCGTAGGCTCACAGGAACTCAGTAAGACCAGCTCGATCCTTCCTGCCAGTGCACCCTAAGTGCCAGCTCTCTGTCCTCCAGGACCCTGATGTTTTAGGAATACCACGGGGATGGCCAACTCCCAGCATGCAGGTAATAAATGAAGCCTGATACTCTTGTTCTTGCTTTCCCAAAGTCTATCTGGGGACTTTCTCCCTCTCCTTGAGTTTCCATCCCAGTGCAGCAAGGTGAGGACTCCATCCTGTAAGTGCTGATCAACATTCAGTGCTGTTCTCTGCGAAGCTTTTTGCCCTCCCCCTCCTCAGGTCAGAAACTCTTCATCATGTGTGTGAACACACACGTGCACTTTCACTGGATGTCTTTCCTCACAAACAGTTGTTCTAAATCTTTCCTGTCTTGTAGAGTGTGTGGCTTTTGAACTTGAAATCCAGGAATTTAAATTGTTTTCTAATATGAACATTTTCATTTCAGGCAGTGTACACCTGGTTGGAGAGAACCATGCTGTAAAAGTTGATGGTAAGAGGGGGACACGTGGTACAATATTTTATAATATTGATTGTCATGTTTGGTATCCTTTTGGTGAAATCAGGCAGTAAATACACTTACATGCACTAGAACTCTGTGTGACAGACGCTGAGCCACATACTTCAACTGCAGACTGTCCCGCAGAATTAAATATTACCCACCCCCATTTTGCAGACCAGAAAAGTGCAGATGAGAGGCAGGCACTGGCAGAGATAAAATTAGAGCACAGATGTGATCCCAAGACCATAGCCCATGCCTTAAAACTCAGAGCTTTTAGAACTTATTTTGCACACACGATCCTGCACAGATAACTATAATGAACAACAAATTTAAAAAATGATCATTCTCCTGGCTCAGAGAATTTTCATACTGATTTCCTTGGT
The DNA here is from genome assembly GCA_020662805.1 of Glaucomys volans. NCBI lineage: Eukaryota > Metazoa > Chordata > Mammalia > Rodentia > Sciuridae > Glaucomys > Glaucomys volans. Next base: position 895,791 of record JAJEJO010000214.1, read on the forward strand.
CCCTCTCAGTGGGGATCAGAGGGAGGGTTTTCTCTTCTTCATTCCTAGCACCATCTGAATGTCCATGACCACACCTTTCTTCTCTGGGATTTAGCAATTACCTGAAACTTTGTTGGGGGAGGAGTTATATTGGAGTATTGCCCCTCCTGGGGGAACAGGTGGCTCTGTGGAAGTGAAATCCTCATCAGACCCCGTGGAAAGGGCAGGACATATGGCAGTGGGCTGAAAGCTGTTGGTGTGCAAAGGGACCCAGAATGGAGAGGATAAGAGGTCTGCCTCATTCCCAGGAACAGCCTAGGTTTGGGGGTGGTTTATAGCTCTGGCTTCTTTACTCTCCACCTGTGTCCTTCCTTCCAGTTGTTCCCCCTTTGCCTGGAATTGTGGCCCTCTGTGCCCATCACTTCTTTCCATTCTCTCCCCCCAGTAAGAACCCATTTCTAGTTTGTGGAATGAAGGGGCCAGTATGTTAGAGGTAAAAGAAGTTGAGAATTCTTGTTACCTTCTTTTCACTATACTATTATTGCCTCCAAGGCTTAGACTTTGGAAATCTAAAAACTGGAAGAGATTCTTTCCTTCAATGCTTCAAGGTGTCTTTCTTCTCTAAATCAAGGATCAAGAATGCCTGACCCTAAGTGAGGAATGGCATCTAGGTGAGAAGAGCCGCAAGGAGAAGCAAAATCCATAGGTTGGTTGAGAGAAGGGCAGCAGTTAATATTTCCAAAATGTCTAAATGAAGGCACTCACAGAGCTGCCCACCTTCCATGATCATCTACTCTGAAAGAACAATAAATTTGCATCTTTTTGAAAGCCAATGTAGTTCTGTGTCTTCTTATTCAACAGCATAGCTTAGCTAATACATGCAACAACAGCAACAAAATCCTATGTTGAATCTCAAAGTTTCCTGAGACTGACAATAGCATAAAACCATAAAGGTTTACACGTGGGAAACAACAGTCAGCCATACTTTACCATTTTCTTGGAAAGGTTCTCACAGTGACAACTGTATCTTACCAACATAACGAAGGTGGATATGTTGTAACATCAGACAAACCCCTTGCTCTTTCTGTTTTAAGGACACATACTGATTCTCTGTGGCAATTTCATGAAGAGTAATCTTATGGGATGCAACTTAAGAATGGACCAGTCACCACTGAGAAGTCCAAATTTAAGAGTTTTTATTAGCCAGCTGATTGACTGTCTCACACAATGCCCCCAAAAATGACTATTGGGAGACAGCCTCAACCATAGGATTGCAGGGGTTTTTATACCATAAATCAGTATACCAATCATAAGTGTCTGTTGCTATGATTCAGAATTACGAACTAACATCATGAGATCTGAAATCATTAGCAGAGAGGGATGTGAGGATCTTACTTAGGTACGAATTAAAGAATGGTTACTAACATCTACAAAATTGCTGTTGACATCACTGTTGACTGTGCTTAGGAAAATAGGAAGCAAAAAGGGAAAAATTTTTCATTATATAAGAATTGTCATTTCGTCATTTTGTATTGCCAACCATGTCATGCTAAGGAACTGTTTACGGGTACAGGGGTGGGGTGTTCCCATGGGAGAAGCTAAGCAACTGTTGATGGGTTCAGAGGCAGGGCATTCCCATGGGAGAAGCTAAGCAACTGTTAATGGGTACAGAAGCAGGGCATTCCCATGGGAGAAGCATTTCCTATGTAACATGGAGTCTCAGAGCAAAATGGCGTCTGTTTAGTCTTTGCCCATATAGCCTGGCCTGGAGCATTTCTATGGAGTCAAATATGTCAAACTGTCACAGTATAATTCAGGGTCACTTCAAACCTTGACCTTGCACACTTTGCTCAAGAAACTGTAGAATACTAAAACTGTTGACGGGACCTTCAGTAGCATATAGATCCCAGGTTCCAAGAGAACAAGAGGAGCTTTGAAGTTGAAATGAGGGCTCCTGCCAATCAATGCTCCCAGGGTTCTGGAATATGGCTGGTGCAGTGTGGAAATCAGCTGCAGTCCCTCAGAAGGGAATGTAGAAAGACAGGTAAGAGTCTCTAAGGAGAGCAACAGGCCTGGGCACAGCATGTGGTCACTTTGTCCAGACTTTCCCCCAAACTACTGTGGCACCAGGTGCCTGACACCAGCATATTCCAGGGCCTGAGTCTGAGCTGCAGGAAGCTCACAGAAGCACCCGGATTCAGCCACCAGGCATACCACTTTCCTCAAGGATCAGTTTGTCTTGTCAAACCTTTATCAAAATGTGGGCATGTTCTGAAATCAAAGCATTCACTTTCTCATAGCATATCTTCATCAAAGAGTGCAAAGTTGGTGCTCAAAGATTCCATTCTTGTTGCATCAAAGATTGAGGCAGAAGTCTTGTAAAAGCAAAACAACTATGACATTTAAAAATCTGCCCAGAAAGAACACAAACTACAGCAAGACACAGAACTGAAGACTTGGGGCAAGGAGGAAAGGGAAATGAGAGAAGAGCCACAACAAGGAACATGCTGTGCTCCTGGAAATGAAACTTCATGATGCCGGGACTCCCCCTCAAGCCCTAGGGACTGATTCAGCACATAGTGATGAAATGCTGACGACAATTCGTCTAGGACCAGAGCAACTCGATGTCTCCCCACAGCCATGCACACCTACTCAACCCCTGGGGTGCCTTACTCTTTCTCCTTAGCTCTGGAATGACACCATTCACTCACTGAGCAGGCCTCCCAATCCCCAGGAAGATTGGTAACAAAGATTGTTTTTCATCTTAAGGATAAAATTGGTTAATTAAAGAAGGTATTTTTCAAATATCAGGTTTTGCCCGGGATATTCCTATTGTAATGTGTACTTCCATTGCTGCTGGTGGGGGTCACAGGCACAAGGCGAGTGGCTTTTCAATCACACTCATTCTGGACCAAGTACTAAAAGTAATCAACTGCATCTAAAAACTGACTCAGAACTTCTTTTGCTCTGGGAATAGTTTGTTTCTCACGGGTGGTAAAAGAGATAATGCACTAGTATCTATCTCACTCGATTGGTAATTTCTGTAAAGGATACGAATGAAATTTCTGTTCCGAAAAGATGAGTCCAAATAGTAAAGATGAGTAAGAAGTTAAGATGCTCAGCCTGAATTTACCTAGGAAAACATCGGCCCTTACTGATTGGGAAAAACGCAGAAGGCATGGATCTTTCTGGGCTGGACTTTGAGTTAAAACAAACAACAATCAAATGAAGAATTCACAAACTCCTCTCATTCTAACTTTACAGGATCTGAAATCTCCCTAAAATGTTAGCTCTTCAAACTCTTTTGGTCTCTACGGGTTATATAGGAGCATCATATAAAGCTTTCACAATATGAAAATAAAAGAAAATCTTTTTTACATGTTCTGTCTGTTTCACAAACAGCCTGAATAATCACTGGGTGAGCGGGGAGGAAGGCAGGAGAGACTGAGCGACTGGGAGTCTGAGCTGGAGATCAGTGTGTTTTGCTTGCAGAGGAGAAGCAATAAATCGGCTTTCCTTTTTAATGATTCACCACATCATAGGAACTCGTGAGAGTGAAGAAGACAACATACAAAAGACGGAAGAGGAAAGGTGGTGATAAAAGAAAGTGATGAGAGAAGTCGGGTGAAGCCGTATGGTCCAAGCCAACTGCCATGCCAGGGACTTGCTTCACCCACGTCTGTCTGATGCCTGGCTCCTGATCTCATGGTTGGAGGCTCAGGAGCCCTGCAGTCTTCCGAGTCTTCCTTTCTTCTCTCTGTCTGTTCTTGTCTGATGAACAATAATGACAAAGCCATAGGGGAAACGTCCCTCATCTGGTGGAGAGGTGGCATGAGGTTGGTCTTCCTCAGCTTTTCCAAGTTTCAAAGGACTAGCAAGACAGGTGAAGAAAGAGAGGAGGCACCATTGTTCCCTCCTTCCCCCACACTCTGATTCTAGAAGGCTTGGTGACCCTTCTCATTTTCCTCAGAGCTCCCCATGCTGAATTCAGGCTTCTCTCTGAGGCCCTTTCAGCATCTCCTGCCCCACCCACAGTGGGTGAGCACACCAGTGGAAATCCCCTGAGCAAACTAGCACATGCTGTACCAAAATATTGTGTCTTCACTTTGTTCTTTTACATCTTCACAACTAAAGGAAAGAGATACAATCAAAATGATAGTCCACTTAAATGATAAACAAGAGAATTTAAAGAGACATGGACCAATTATTCATCCCCGAAGTGAGAATCTAGGAGCAAATTTCAATATCTGGACTGGTGAGTAAACAGAGTTTGTGATATGTCCTTCAACAGTTGCTTAGATCATTGGAGTGTACAAATAGAGCTTTCTAAAAAGGGGATTCATCTCTGCATAAAGTATACCAATATTTGTGAATAAAGCTTACTTACAATTCTTCTAACCAAGTTTTCAAAACAAGATTAGAAATGAGGACACAAATGATTATCTGATGAAAAAAAAAATCATCAGTCTTTATTTGTTTGGGGGAAGTGTTTAGAAATGCCAGAAGAAGGCCCAAACAGGTGGGAGAGATGGACAATGTCCCCTTCAGTTGGATTCTTGTTCTGAAGTCTCCCCTGGGTTTGGTGCCTGGACCATGCATGAAAATTGATACAGACCATGTATCTCTGAGTCTGCCTCAACTCTGAAGAGGAGTCTCCAGACTGGTACAAATACCCACCTCCTCTGTTCTCGTTTTGTTAGATTATCACAATAACTGCAATGTAGAGACAGGCTAAGTCATTCAGCTTTCAGAAACTCTGATTTCCTTCCCACCCTGGGAGATGTTTTCAATCTCTATTAATTTAGCCATTTTTATAGGCCCATGGATCCAATCTACCAATGACAAAGAATCAGACAGAAGTTTATAATTCCCTGTCCACTCAGCTTCTCTAGTCTCATCACTTTACAGTCTGGCAGTTTCTTTCTAAAACTGTGAATCAGTTGCAGTTTCCATGATTCCTTTGAAGATCTGAGCAGAAATATGTCTTACAGGAGTCACAGTCTATGTGTTAAAGAGAGGACAACTATCAGCCTGATAGCAGTCCTGATAATTAACCCAATAATGGCTTAAAGCAAACAATTCAACAATTACCAGTCAGTGAACCACACTTCACAAACACCACCACTTTCACAATGAGGCCATCCTGGGAATGGTTTTGATTGACATGCAAGTTTTGGGAGAATCTGAATTATCCATGTCATTGTCTTGGCTGCTGCTCTACTGTATACATAGGTACCAGTGTGGTCTGTATGTATTTTATATTCCTGAGTGGCTGTGTGGAAATCAGATTTTCACAAACAGAACCCCATTTAAAATCAGTAAGAAAGTAACTATTTTGTCTTTTTAATGAGATTAGTAGACTTTCCACAAAAACTCAAGTGTAAAGATTTTACTCTGTTACAGAGTCTCTGTCTACTCAACTCTGCCAGCAGAGCTGCTACTCTTGTAGCAGAAAATCAGCTATAGATAATGGGCAAATGGGTGCAATTATGATCCAATGGTAGGTTATTCACAACACAGACATTAGGCCAAATTTGGTGTTGGGTCAAAAACAGGTGGTAGGTCATAATTCACCAACACCAGCATTAAATTAATAATAATTGAATTCTTACTATGAGAAGTGAGATATGGATAAGTACTGGGGATACATGGAGAACAAAGCAGAAAATCACATTCTTGGGAAACTTAGAGGTTCGCTTTTCAAAACGAAATCGCAAAAAAATTATAAAGTGCAGAATCATCATTTAAACCAAAACTCACCTCAAATAATCAATTCATTAGATTTGTGGGTTTAGATTTTTGTACTGCAATCCTTTTAACTGAGGATCATTTAGGTCTAGAGATCACATGGGTCTAGACATGAGACCTACCACCTTATTCCAAAGGCTACACAGTGAGTCTGGGCCTGCAAGGAATACCAGAGAGATGCAGTTACTTGAAATGCCCTCCCTCTCGTTCTGTTTCCTCTGCTCTGCTATCAGCAGTGGTACTTTTACTCAGACTTCCTGTTTCTAGCATTGGACTTTTTTTATGCTGTGTTTATACTTCCCCCTGTCTGTGGTTAAGTAAGTGGGGAGCTGTGGACCTTCTCTCTCTCTCATTCATTTCTACACACAGGCTCACACTTCAGCTCTCTCCTGTCTCTCAGAATGACAATTCTAAGTACAACTCTTGGTACGATTTTCTATTTACTTCAAGCCGTTTCTGGAGAGAGTGGCTATGCAGAGAATGGTGAGTCATTTCTAACTTTTTTTAAGGATTTCGGATTATCTCTAGCATATGCTTCAGGTTACTTAGTTCCCTAACAAACCTGAGCTGGGCACTGGGTTGGTATGGAGTTCAAGAACATCACATGTTGTCAGTCATTTTTGTATGTTTTAACTACTAGCGTGGGTACAGTACTGTGGGTGGCTTATAAGGCTTCAGAATTGTCAAGAAGAAATACATTTGAATCTCAAAATGCAGATCTTAAATGGTGATTCATGTGATGCCTCTGTTCTTAGAACACTTCTGTAGATGCTGCACTTAGGCTTGTTGGAGAATCTCTAAGGTGATTTTAGCTTGTCAGGAATTTGAGCTGGATTTGTTTGGTTAGGTTTTTTAAGAGTTTCCAAAAGCATAATTTTTCCTGATAAAGTAATGTACAGAGACAATAGCTTTGTCTGCATTGACTGGTGCTATATAACCCACATAAGTCAGTGTCTACAACATAGTAGTCATTCAATAAATGTTGGAACATTTCTTCAAAATACTTCAATTTGACAGATTCACATGAGATTCTTAGTGAATAACTTAGAGATCTGAGTGTGTTGTCTCATTGAAATTCCCATAACTGCCTTCATATTCAATAAATTAATCATATGTAATAATGTTCTTCGTAATGCTTAAAGAGCTCAGTACTTAGAAGCAGATTTTGGCTACTTAATAACTACATTGTTGTAATTACAACAAAACCGTAGATGAAATTGTCTGGCAGAAGCAGAAACCACCCAGGAACTTGGTCCACCAGTTTTTTTCTCCCAATTAAACCCTTTCACTTTAAGAATTAAAAAGTATTTTCCTTACAGACAATATCAATACATCAGCCTAATGATTCAGATATTTCTAGTCATGTTTCCTTAGTCATGCGTCTTTGGCTTAGCTATTTTGAGTCAATTTACTTAGTAAATGGATGGAAATCCCTTGTATTTTCTCATTAAGGGAATAGTCACAGGGGTGACATTTTCACAGTGTGACCAGTTATGAATCACTTTTTGAAGGATGATCATTATCCTATGCTGAATGTTCCCCTGGGTTTGCACAGGGACACAGATGAACACTGTGGAAACATGAAGACTTTATTGTCCTTTGATGCAATATATTTCCACTAACTCTTCTTGGTGGCCATCCGTTTTTGAAAAAGAAATAATTAAAAGCTGAATTTTCACTTCAACTTTTTAAATTTCAGATTTTTCATCCACCTGCATGATGATATCAAAATACTTGCCCGTTTGGAATGTGCACAAAATAATCAGCTGTTCTTTGTTGAAAGACAAATTTTTTCTCAGATAACCACAAGGATGAGCAAGATAAGAAAGGATACTTTTACAGGTCCAAAGTATTTAAAATGTAAATCAGCTAATTCCATTTAGTAGAAAGAAGTCTCTAAGTCTCATTACCTTGTGTATAATAAAAATTCCAAAAAAAATTACCTTTCTATGCTTAGAAAATTTGAACATATATCCTGAAGTACTTATTTAAATATTAATAATATTAATTTTTGAGCATTAAAGGAATACTAGATTTATTCCCTATTCAAAATTTCTGTGTAATTTCAAAACCATAGTGACAACACCACTACCTTTTTTAAAAAAGAATTCCAATGTTTCATGTATATTTTCAGAATCAGAATTACAATTTTACCTTTGCATTACTTGTTTCTCAAAAAAAAAAAAGAAAAAAAAGACACTAGTCACAGTTAACCCTTACTGAGTGCTCACAGAGTTCTCAGTGTGGACAGATCCATCCAGTGACTCCTACAACATGAGTCTACATATCAGTGCAGTGAGGCTCAGGGAATTTGAGTGAACTGACAGAAGACCACAGCTACATAGACTTGACAGGCTTAAAATCACATCTGTCCATCAATGACACCAAAAAATTTTAACTTTTACATACACTACTTTTACGTAAAAATTTTACAGTTCATATCAAGAATATTCTCTTTGTCAAATACCATGCAATTTTACAAGTCACTGAAGGGGATTATTTGTTGTTGTTGTTACAAAGCAATTCGACCCAGTTAAAGAGCTAATGAGTTGTTCCTTAAAAACACGTCACCTTAAGTGAAAGAAAAACTGTAAATTGTATGAGCAGTGATTTGCATATCGTGTGATATTAAACAATAAACCTACTTTGCCAGACTGGATGGCTAAGGTCAGTGGAAGTCCTCTTCCTGGTGCCTGGCATCTACTAGTATATGCTCTCTCTGGTTTATCTTGTATATTGAAAAATTATGGAGACAAAGTTGACCCCCAGGATGTCTGAATTCAAATAATGTCATATGTTCTGTTGTATAGGAATGGTGGAAGGACCAAAGAGAAAAGATGGAGACTGTGTGAGAACCACCTGTACAGGCAGGCCAAAACCACCCAGAGCTGTTCCATGTAGAAAGGGGCTAGTTCTTAGGGAAAGGGATCTACATCTATGAAATTAGAAATGAATATGGTTTGGAGTGCAAGACCTAAGTGGTGAACCACCCTCACTACTTAGCACTGTCGTCAGGAGGAGGACTATGTCCTGAAGAAATGACATAGGATCCTTGCTGCTGTTAGAATTGTGAACTGGACAGATTCTGGAAATTGTTAGAAAGGTATATGCCTATGCTTGTAAGCAGTACCCATTGCCCTTGTCTAGTTGACTGTTGGAGATTGGTCCCTTTGACTGAACCAACCTGTCACTCAATTGACTGGTCCATTCACAACCAGATTGCTAACTTTCCCACAGAGCTACTGAATTATTTAAGTAGAGAGGGTACAGTTTGTACTGTCCATGACCTCTCACACTCAACGGATGCTTGATTTTGGTATATTCTATATCGATTTTAAAGCCATAGAAGCATCAAATTTGTAGCATTGATGGAGTAAAATACCTGGAGGAGTCATAAGCTCACACTTGGCCACTCTGAGAACGGCTTTGACAACTCTGGATTTCCTCAGGTCCTTAATGTACTATATTTTCTGGTAGATTTTTCTAGCCACACATTTCTATTAAATATTGTGAAATATTCATGCAAAATATCCATTGAATCCTAGGGTCTACTAACGAGCTTAAGAAATCAAATATTCTCTGACAGATTGTGCTTTCCAAACGGAGGTTCCAAAAAATCCTTTAAGAAACAGTATCAAAAAGAAAGAACAGAGGCAGTATGTGTAACAGTCACAGGATCTAAATTTTTTCTAGTCATGTTTGCCTAGGTCAGTGGCTTCAGATGAGTTGCCTTAAATTGTCACACAATGTAAATACCAATACTACCTTTAGTTGGGATGCCTTTTGGTGAAAAAAAAAGAAAATTTATAAAAGAGTGGACTTCTGAACATAAGATAGCTATCATCTTTTGTCCTTTGGAAAAAAAAATACTTGGGAGGAAATAAATAAAGATAGTAATAAAATCGAGGATTAGATTAGGTTAACACATGAATTATGGAAATACAGTATCTCTTATTTGACAAGTATTTCATTGTAACAAGCACAGAATAAGAAATACCAGTTTAAAAAAAGAAATAGCCTGTTCAGTGCTTCCTCCTAGTTTTATAATACACTAATCCTTTGACTGAAATATTTAGAAATATTTGGAAGTTATTAACTGTGAGAAACATTTTTTTGGTTAGAAAATTCTGCACATTGGAATTTTGTTTCTGTTTTAAAACATTTATCTTGTGTTTGCCTTTGGAATTTCCTTGTTTAGGTAAAAATGCTGTCATTCCTTCATGTCTGCCACAAAAGTCTGTCATTTTATTAAGGTCATGCCAGATTTTAAGAGGATGCATTTATTTGCCTCGTTAATAGCTGCGAATTTGTCCCTCCCCAGGAGACTTGGAAGATGCAGAGCCAGAGGACAACTCACTCTTATTTTCATTCTCCTGCTATAGTCAGTTGGAAGTGGATGGACCCCTGCACTCGCTAACCTGTGCTTTTGACAACCCAGACATCAATGGCACCAATCTGAAATTTGAAATTTGGTGAGAAATGTGGTTTCTGTAGTACTTAGAAGGAAAGCCCTCTCTCTCTTTCCATGTGTTCTTTTATTCCTTGGAAAACAAGGAATGTCTCACCCTTTGTCATCAAATGTTCAAAATCTAAGGAATTCCCAAAAGCCTCCTCAAATACCTTCCTTTCCTGATAAAGTAAAGCAAAGCAATGCTCACTGTTCATCTGTCAGGTCCCGAGATGGCAAGCAGATGATGCTATGGATCCTGGAGATTCCATATCCCTCCCAACTTCACATCAGAACTTAAATCCTGCTTTCTCCAGAGTATTCCCTTCAAAAAAATCCATTTGCCCAATGAGAAGCAGTCTAGTATCTTCAGGTTGCACTTTGCAGTGAAGTTACCTGGTTTCTAATCTCAAACCACTACTTACTAATTTTTTGACCTGGAACAAGTTATATAACTTATGTAAGCTTCATTTTCCTCACTGATAAACTAAGGTAACCAATCTCATAGGAAGCATTCAGAATTATCACCCAGTATATTATGAGTGATAGATTAGAAACTCAATCATAATTCTGTGAATATACACTTAAAACTTTCACCACAGTTTGACGTTAGATGGTTCATCCAATGTAAATTTTGCAAAAGTTCACATAAGTTTGGCTCTTAGTTTCATAAGGCTTCAGGGAAAAGGCAAAGAAAAAAGAAAGCCTTCAGTTTGAAAGTAAATAAAGAGCCCAGGGAACTTAATCTTCTCCCTCCCCCACAAGTCATCTCCTACTGTTGAAATTTACTTTCTCTGGTGACTTGAAAAAACAATCTAATGTGAAATTCTGACTTGTGGCTACCTCCAAATTCATAACAGTTGACCTCATTTTTAGCTTTCCAGTGAGTAAAGTAAGTCAAAATTCATCAGTAGTAAAAGAGAGTTTTTTAAATCCAGAGCATCAACTGACCCAATTACATTATTATATTGTGTGCATGTATTAATGTGTAATGATGAATCCCACTATTATGCATAATTATATTACATCAATTAAAAAAGACTTTTGTAAATCCCCCCAAAATAAAAAATAAATAGACTAGAGGCAATCTCTTACCATATAGGCAGTCTAGATAAGCTTTGAATTTCATCTTTAATTTACGGGTATTTCCTGCATCTATTTTCACAGTCATTGGATGAATATGGTCGCAGACTTGGAAAACCTTGGAGTACTCTCAGTCTGCCCGTATTAGTTCACTTCAAGAACCTACAAAGTCCAGAATCTGTGCCACAACTAGACAGTTCTATAACAGCCAAACAATGCATTCAAATGATGTGCTCATTTTTGTGGTCAAAACATTCTCCCACACAGAGGTCTAACTTTGGGTACTCCAACCATCTGGTTAGTGGACTGCTGTGAACACCCTAATTTCTCTTAACCAGACAGAGGCTGACCTTCTTGTCCACTTTCACTCATGGTGTCTGACCACTTCCTTGGCCACTTAAGCAAACCTGCCCACTTCCTTTAACAAGTCTCTTGACTTTGCCTGTCTACAGCCTAAATGTGGGTTTTCCAATTGAATTCAGAGACTGCAGTTGGAAAGGGATTATCTTAAGACATGAGTGTGAAACAGTAAATATCAACTCCTAAGTAAATTAAAAGTAGTTCTAGAAAGCAGCCATTTTTCTAAGAGGTATCTACACCTATAGCAGTAGATTTGTGCACCTCCACGGTTCAGGACAGGCAATGAGATTCAGCTCAACAGTGGTGTATTGCTGGTTAAGCTAAGTTTATTTTCCACAATTAAACTACCTTTTTTGAAGCATTTGTTTCTGTTAATGCAAATGTATAAAGAAGAAATCGGGATTTACCGACAATGGTACATGCCATTGATGTTGTTATACACATGGAACTGTTGGTAGATTCCAGGTGCCACCTTTCAGGAGGCAATGACTTCACCTCCTGCCCTGGATCTGGCCACCAGTTTCCTAGGCTGAGAAACTGATTGACTTACTGTTCATTGATCTGATCTCAGGGATGAGCTTCCATTAACCAAGCTCACAGTGTTTGATTACCAGCATGCCACTGACGCCTTCACATTGACAGATACAACTCTCATAAAGATCTAAATATTCATACCCGGCTCAGAACCTATAGGAGTTGGTATATGGGGTAGAAGTTAAAGGGACTGAAAAGGCCAGTGGGTGGTATATTAATATATATCTACCTTTACTGGGGTGAAGAGGAGGGTAGATCCTGAAAATGTTTTCATTTTCCCAGACTCTAGCCTGATCTCCAGTTCCTTGAATGAAAGAGTAGAGTCTCTAGAAAGAGGTGCCTAGGACAGAATCCCAATAGCAACACTGAACTAGATGTGTGACAAGAGTCACTTAGGCTCTCTTATCATAAACATTGCCTTGCATTGGGATAAGGACTGTCTGCCATATGGCCAGTGTCTGTAAATGGTACTTAATTTCTCAGTGTGGTTCTATTTTCATTAAAAATATGATCAAAAGGTTGATCATATTTCATATTTCTATGATCACATAGAAATAAATATAGAATTTGTTGATATAAGACTAGCGGTATTTGGTTCACATCTCCATGCAATTCATTTGCTTTTTCCAATGGGGGATTTAATCTCAGTGCTGAAGTTCGGGAGTCCTTCTCTCATTTACTTGACTGGATTAGACATTTTTGTTTGGACCCCTACTCTTTCCTGCGTGCATTATTTTCACCATCAGCTCTCACAAATCAATCTTACTTTCTTTATTTCCAGATTCTCAGGGCGCCACAATCACTCCCACATACCGCCTACAATTACCACTTCAAATGTGTCCCTGTTTGTTTTCATCAATTACCAGCACAGTGGCAGTCTGCACCCTGATCATCTAGGTCTAAGTAGTGATATCTGCCAAGGATTGTTGATTTCGTCCTCTGCAAAATAAGCTATACAAACCTTCAAAATGGCTCAGTGTTTTCGAGCTAGATTCTGGCTTCCAGGCCAAGTGAAGAATGAGAGCAACAGGATTTTGTTTTGTTTTCAATTTGCTTTTTAGTATTTTGCATGTAAATATCTGTTTGCACCAACAGAAGAAATGCATCACCTATACTGAACTATGCAAGAGTGAAGGAGTTATAGGATCATGGAGGTGAGGTAAAAGTCAGATCACATGGTCCCTAGCAATCCTCCCTACTTTCAGAACAAGGAGATTTGTGCAAATGGACTAGGGTTGCTGCTCCCTTGGAAGGTCCTAGAGGATCAAAGCCACCAGTCTGTAGTGCTACTTTGAGATTTGCTATATTTCTCAAACCCCACCCCACCCCAAATACCCTACAATAGGTCTGTTCAATACAAATACAATGCACTCCACAAATCTGCGAACCACATCAGTAATTTAACATTCTTTGTAACCACATTTATAAAAAGGAAAGAGGTAAATATTATTTTAAGAATGTTTTATTGAGCCCAGTATGTTCAAAATACTGTGATTTCAAAATATAATCAATATGAACAAAATATTAGTGAGATACTTTATATTCTTCTTTCCGTTCAATCTTCAAAATCTGGTATATAATATATACTCAGATCCCATTGCAATTTGAACTAACCATACTTCAAGTGTTGAAGAGCCACACATGGGGTAGTGGTTATTATGCTGAACTATAGCTCTATAGCTCTAGAACATTCCTAACTCAATCAACACATAGTTAACAATCAAGTAAATTGTTTTAAGGCTGGACATGGTGGCACACACCTGTAATCTAAGAGCCTCAGAAGGCTGAGGCAATAGGATCACAAGTTCAAGACCAGCCTCAGCAACTTATTGAGACCCTAGAAACTTAGCAAGATTCTGTCTTAAAATACAAAATACAGGGGCTGGGGATGTAGCTCAGTGCTACAACTACCCTGGGCTCAATCTCTAGTACTGCCCCCCAAAAAAAGTTTTGCCAAGTAAATTGTTATCGTTTTGTCAGACTAGGTTGCATTGAGGAGGACTACTTACAAAGAAACTATTTCCTTCAATCACCTGAAATGCAGGTCAATAGCACTAAACACAGCTGCCTCTTCTGGTCCACTGGGTTTATTTCAGCCTCTCAGCATGACTTTCCCTCCACATAGGGCAGCTTCAGGAGTTCACCCACTAAAAGTTTACTCAGAGTCACAAGACAGCCACATGGTGATCCTTTACTGCCCATTGCCCATTGATCTTATTCTCTGAAAAGTGGCAATGAGCTAAGAATATCATTTTAGATTCTTTTTAAGTCCCAAAACATCAGAAACCTGCTACAGATTTAGGATATTGAGGTATAGAAGTTGATGTTTTGATATACATATTTATTGTGAAATAATCACTACTATTAAGCTAATTAAAATATCTATAACCTCTCATTGTTACTATTCTTTTGTTTATATTCTAGATACAATTCTTTAGTCAGATATACAAATTACAACCTTTTTCTACTAGTTCCAAGCTTCTCATTTCATTTTTTTCCTATTTCTTTTCCTGTGTGTCTGTGTGTCTGTGTGTCTGTGTGTGTGTGTGCAGTACTAGGAATTTAACCCAGGGATTTAACTGAGCTACATTCCCAGACCTTCCTATTTTTTTATTTTGGGACAGGATCTCACTCTGTTACTGAGGCTGACTTGAAACATGCGATCCACCTGTCAGCACTAGGACTACAGACGTTCGCCACCTGCCCTGCTTCTTTTCATTTTCTTAATGGTGCATTGTAATAAGCAAAAGCTTTTATACTGAAGAAATCCAATATCTTTTTCTTTTCTGTTTGATGCTTTTTGTGTCCTCACTACTCCAAGATTGGGAAGGTATTTTCTTTTGTCCTATTCTAAATATTTCACAGTTTTAGCCTTCACCTGTAGGTGGATCATCTATGTATAATTGTGTGGAACTAAGGTTCATATTTCCTATACATTTAATTGGTTCTTTCAGGGAAATTTGCTGAAAAGACCTTCCCTTCTCCCTTTGAATTTCTTGGGTTCCTGTATTCAAAATCAATTAACCTTATACTTGAGAGTATGGGTCTATTTTTAAATTCTCCATTCTTTCTATTGATCAATTTATCTATCTTTAGGTCAGTAGTATCTTGTTCTGATCATAACAGATTTTTTAGTAAGTTTTAATCAAGCACTCTGAGTCATCCATATTTTTTTTCATTCTTACTTTGGCTATTCTAGTTCATGGCATTTCCACATGTTTTAGAATCAACTTTTAATATTTTAAAATTCTTTCTAAGATTTTCATTAATATCCTATAGACCCATGCAGGGGAAATGCTATTTTATCGATTTTGAATTTGCTAACCCATCAGCATAGCTCCCCATTTATTCGGTTTCCTGTATCTCTCAGCAATGTGTTGTAATTTCCCATGGAAAAGTTTTATAAATTTTTTCCAAAATATTTTATGTTTTCATTACTATTATAAATGGAACTGTCATTTTAAACTTCATTCTCCAATTATTTGATGCTAACTTACACAAATAGAATTAACTTTTGTCTAATGGCCTTGATGAATTTATTAGTTCCTTTAGTTGTATGGGAGGTTCTTTATAGTTTTAAATGTGAACAGATATACTTTGTGCAAACAAAAGAAGTATTTTTTCTTTCTTTTTAAATTTTTTTTTAGCTGTTGATGGACCTTTTTTTTTTTAATTCATTTGTATGTGGTGCTGAGAATCAAACCCAGTGCTTCACACATGCTAGGCAAGTGCTCTACCACTGAGCCACAACCCCAGCCCCTATTTTTTTCCTTTCTAATCGGAGTACTTTTTGTTTGGTTCTCTTGTCTTACAAGCGGACTAGAACCTCTGATATATTATTAAACAGAAATTTAGAAAGGGGATCTCTATTTCTTGTCCTGATACAAGAAGAATAATTAATAGTCACAATTTCACCATTATATATGCTATGAACTATACATGTTTTTGTATATGCCCTTTACTTGATTAAGGAAGTGACCTTCTATTCCTTGGTGGCCAAGAGTTTTTGTTATGAATGAATGTACATTTTCAAATACATTTTCTTCATCAGTTGAAGAAGAACAGATTATTTATTTCTTTTACTCTGTTAATATGTTAAGCTGTATTGTTTGATCTGTGAGCACTGAACCTATTTTGGTTTCCTGGGAAACTTGGCCTACTTGGCCATAATGTGTTAACATCAATATATGTTAATATTTTCTTGATGAATTTTGCATATACATTTTTAGGTATGTTTGTCTATGGATTTCTTTTTTGTATATTTTTGACAGGTTTTGATACCAAGCTAGCTTCATAAAGTAAGTTGATTTTTAAAAATTGCCTTAGACAATTTGCTATTGTCTATTGTAAATTGTTTCCACAATTTGCCTACTTTTAACAGACAGGAAGAACACTTCTATTTTCTGGAAGAGTTTTTGTAACATTGGAACTATTTATTTCTCATACACTTGAGAGAATTCACCAGCCTTTAACCAAAAACCACAGAGGATTTTTGTAGGAAAGTTTATTAATAGTAAGTATAATTTCTTCAAAAGAAATAGAACTATTCAGGTCAATTTGTGTGTCAGTTTTACTAACTTGTATTTGTAAGAATTTTTACTATATCAAAGTTATTACATGTATTGGCATAAATTTTTAAATTTCCTTTTTATACTTCATGACCTATAGTGATAGTTCCTGTTCTTTCCAGATATTGGTCATCTATCTTTGTTTTTTGTTCTTGATCTGTTGTTTTGTTTAGGGTTCATCAACCAAAATTACCTACAAAAATCCCTTCAGTTACACATTAAGTATGTGTGGTTTTACGTACATAACTCTTTAGACTATTGTAACATTTCCTTTAACTTCTCTTGTTTTCATTCTCTTGATCAATGTTTCTCAGCCCTTACTTCAATTTATTTCTGGAATACAAAAAAAAAAAGCAATTTCATTCCTGCCTAAAAAAAGTGTTTGTTTTTCAATGATCAATTATAAAAATATAGGAATTTTCTTTAATTTCCATGAGCATGGTTGGACTATTTCAGGTACATCTGCTTCTAATGTCTGAGTAAATCATTGAGTATGGTGGCAGTAAATCACTGGTGGCGACAGGAAGCCACACCATTTTAGTTTATTCTTTTTCTCTCTTGAACATGCTCTCACCCACCCACATCCCTATGTACAGGGAAGCTGAAATCATACAACTGAAATATACCTGCAATGTTATTCTCCTTTGTACACAAATTCCTACCTAAATCAACACAGATTGCCTTTTTGTTTCCACAGTCATTCCCTTGTGGGGGTAGCCTGCCTGAATCTGAATAAAATGCAAGACACATACTTTATCAAGACAAAGAAGTTTTTACTTATTGGTGACAGCGATATATGTGTGAAGCTTGGAGAAAAGAATTTAATTTGCCAAAAAGTGGACATAGTCACTATAGGTAAGCAGTGACGTATGGGAGGTTGCCTGTCATTTGTTGGATACCTGTAGACACTGGTTTGCTCTTCCTGTGTGTTAAAAGTAGGGCGATTGTGGAGACAATTTATAATAGACAATAGCAAATTCTTGAAGGCAATTTTTAAATAAATGAAAACTTTGACACTCATGCAAATTTCTTCTATAAGAGAATTCTGAGGATCTTCAAGCTGAGCTTAAAAGGGTGTTTGATTCCCAGAACAGAGGGAAGAGAAAATCAATATGTAGTGTCTAACTGTGGCTGAGCCTCCTGTTTTCCATCCACACATGTCATTTCCTTCCTCTCCTTGCCTTCTCCTGACTTCCATGTAGTATTCTCCCTATATTCACACCATATTCTTAGAGTGTTTTGCTAAGAAACACACTGTGTTTTCCATCTACTTTTAAAAGTAAATACGCCTTCCATATTAGCCATAGTTCTCCAGTGGAAAGAGAACCAATAAGGAGATAGATAAATAGATAGATAGATAGATAGATAGATAGATAGATAGATAGTTAGATAGATGATAGATAAGTGATTGATTGATAGATGATAGGAGACAGATTTATCTTAAGAGTTGACTTATGTGATTGTGGAGGCTGATAAATTTGAAATCTGCAGGCTAAACCAGAAGACTGAAATCCAGGTCAAGAGCAGATGTTATAGCCTTGAGTCCAGATTTTACAGGGCAGAAAACTCAAGCAGATTTTCTGCTCTATTGTATTCTTGAGACAGACTTTCTTCTTCTTCAAGAAACCTCAGTATATTTTCTTAAGGTTTCTACCAATTGAAAGATCACTATCACATTATGGAAGGTAATCTGCATCACTCAAATCATGTCTTTTAAAAGGGGCCTTTAATTGGTATTTTGATCAAACAACTGAGCATCACAGACCAACCAAGATGATGTGTGAAATATCATACCTTTATTAGAGACTTAATGAGAAGGGAAGCATGGCCAACTCTGATTTGACATAGAATGCTTATGTTGCATTTTGCTAAAAATGAATGATTTGAGTAAAATTGCAACTTGAGTTGGTGCATGAAAAATTAACTGTATTACTTCTATCTCTGGGGATTGATAAGTGAAACTAAATATATTACATACATATATATGTATATATATATACATATACACATAATATATGAGTTAAAATGTTCAAAATAATTGAAGAGATACACACTTTTTCTGAATTTAAATGCTATAGTTATTTCCCTGTCCCCAAGAGCCCTTCACCACCAAAAGGAAAATCAATGGTAAGAGAGCAATTCTCATTAGAAACAAGGAAGAGTGAGAATCCTAACTCAACTTTGTTTCAGTATGACGGCAAAATAAATATTCAAAGCGTAAGTTCCATGTGTGAGCAATTGTTGGGGGGAGGGAGCAAATATAGTGAAAAAGAAACTTTAGTAGATGACTGTGCATGTTGATCAGACAGTAACACTGGCCATAACCAGCATGAGTGCTGTCTGAGGTGAGGATGCCAAGAGGATATCTCTGGGTTAGAGGCATGAGCCAGCTGGGTTTTGGCCTTTTGGAGACCAGACTTCTATGGATGGACATTCAATTTGTGTAGTGCACAATGGCGCTGTATTTAAAGGTTCACCATTTGTGTTTCAAATGCAAGTTGCCTCCTTTGAGAGTAGACAGAGAAGACAAAGATTCTTGTTCTTCTGACAGAGTGCTCAATCCCAGGGAAGAGCTCATTCTTACACAAATCCATGCCAGCTCCCAAGCCCCTGCATGCACTTGAAGGTTCACAGCATGCACACAGGCTCCAGTTGACCCCTGCCACATTCAGATCCAAATCTCATGTGCTCAATGCAAATGAGACCCACACTCTGCACACTCCCATCAACAGACTGCAATCCTGACAAGTCTCATCTGAGGAGGAATGGGGAGTATGGCAGGTGTACTGCTGATAACACAGGGTCCTGAGGAAGGGGTGGTGTGTCTCTAGGGGCTTTGGAAAGTTCTCCTGGGCAAGCAGGAAGAGAAATGGTGGAGGCCCATCTCCCTGCATCATCTTCTCCTACTTCTTACTGTGACATTTCAGTTAACTGTATTTAAACTGAATGCTCCTGATTAAACCCTAGAGCCAGAGCTCCCCTGTGACCACGGCTGCCTTTGTTACTTCCCTCCTTTAGCTGTCCCCCACTGACTAAGGGCAACCTTCTGCCTCCCGCTGTGCTTGGCAGGGTGGAATGTCATGATTGTTCAGATTATACAAGAATATCTTAATTTTCTTTATATGTTGCTTGAGAATGAACATCTTTTCCTAATTTGGTTCAAGATCCATTTAAGCTAAAGGCAAAGCTATCTAGAGAACTCTGGACATCACACAATGAGAAACCAAAGTTGAAAAAAGAGTGAGCCTTAATAAACCATTTAACAGGGGCCAGAATTTAATTAATCTTCCTGATATTCAGTTTCCCCATGAGTACAGTGGGGTTAAGAAGCTGTTGGTTGAAGACAGCCTAAGCAAATCACTCGCACTTAGTAGGTGCATAATCAATATCCATTCTGTTCTTCCCTGAGTGGCTCCACTAGTGTTGAGAGTCCTTGGGAGACAGTGACCAGCAGGGCCTTAATCTCAGAAGCTTTTGCTGATAATGTGAATAAAGGGCAGGCATAAGAGGGTCACCAGGATCCTCTGTGGGGCTATTTCTCTGCACACAATTTATTTCCTCCTGCGTCCAGCTAGGTCATCTCACTTTACATCATATAGATAAGTGTTAAAAAATAAAGTACTCTTTTTACAAAAAAAACCCAGGGTAAAGAAGAAGCCATTTCTTTTTCAGTACCTCTAGGGCAATGTAATCAGTCACCACAGGACCACAAGTGAATACAATACCTGGGCCCAACTCTACCAGAAGGGTTTATGTGATTGGACCAGGAGCCTGGCTTATCAAGCCTGACTCAGATAGCTCCAGATGAGTCTACTGAGAGATGACACACACCTGCTCATTAACAAGAGGACCCGAGATCAGTCATTTAAGAGCAGGGGCCCCATTCTCAGAAAGCTGACTTCCCAGACTATAAAAAAAAAGAATAACCAAGACAAGACAGGGTAGTCCCCAGTCAATGGGGAGGGGGCCCAATGCTGATGCTTTCCTAATAAACCAACACATTTCTGTGCTTGTTCTGCCTGAAATATCTCTCTCCCTCCTACGGCTAAACCTACATAGTATATTTGATCTTAAAAACGACTTTGTGAGGAGAGGCAGGCAGAAGGAAGAGGCCCAAGAGGAGTTCAGAGTTCATGCCCCTGGACTGACAGGGAAGATAATCTGAGGCCACTCTAGAGTTAGGAGCAAGGACCAGAATGCAGATACTTCACTTCTGAGTAGCCAACATGAAGTGCTAAAGTCCCAGCCATATCCTAGCTTTCCTGGAAGAATGAAAACTCAAAAGTTTAAAGACTTCTTGCTTGGAGATAGTTGGTCACATTTTCTCTGATATGAGAATATGTTTTGGTGTAAAATCTGCACTAGATGCTGTCTGTAACAAATACGTCCCCAAACATATGATATCCAACACCCTAAGTTTATTGCTTACTCACATCAGAGGCAAAATGATATTCCTAACTTGTGGCTGGTATTCCTCTAAGCTATATTTAGGGCTCCCTCAATCCTATTGCTTTACCATTTTGACATATAGAACATATACGACCAAATGACTGAAGGGGAATGCACACAGGAATCACACAGGGGACAGTGGGAGTGCTTCTAGGACAGGACTGGAGCTGCTGCAGTCACTTCTCATCACTCAGGTCACACCCTACCACAAGGGTGCCTGGGAAATACAGTCTGGATTTGAACTCAGGCAAAAGAAGAGATGGCTCTAATTAATTACCTAGTTAATGACCCATGAATGGTTTGAATGATTTTCAGCGTAGATGGACTTTTAAAATGGTCATTATTGGTTGAATGTGATGGTGCACACTTGTAGTCCCAGCATCTCAGGAGGCTAAGGCAGGAGGATTACAAGTTCAAGGTCAACCTTAGCAACTTTTCAAGGCCCTAAGCAACTTAATGAGACCCTGTCTCAAAATAAAATATAACAATGTCTGGGGATGTGGCTTGATGACTAAGTTCATTCAAGGTTCCATATATATATATGACCATGTTTTCCTTGATGACTCTATAGACAGACTTCGTTTCTTTTATCATTCCCAGTTAAACCTGAGGCTCCTTTTGACATAGAAGTCATCTATCGTGAGGAAGCCAATGACTTTGTGGTGACATTTAATACATCACACTTGCAAAAGAAGTATGTAAACCAGTTAATGCATGACATAGCCTACCGCCAGGAAAAAGACGAAAAGGATTGGAAGGTATGTAGATCAATCATGTTTGCACAATAAAAGATTCTAAATGTTATATATTTTATTGTTCCAGAAGTGCATTTGCCCTGGGAAGGCTTAATAAATTTGTTTTCAGAATGTACCCTTTACTGAAAGAAGCTCCCAATATTGTGTCAGTTTCACAAGCATCTTTCCTGGCCTGTCCTGATCCAGATCTGATTTTTTCCCCTTACTCTATTTTTTGTCTTTATAATATTTCTAACTCAGATAACAACATAGATGGAGACCAAACTGATGCTCACTATTCAAAACCCCTAATACCACATTCTGAGGCAAAATACTTTTGGGTAGTTATCAAGAAGACATTTGATACAATTTGATTTGGAGATTTGTGGGGCAGCCTGAGGTAAGGAGAAGAAGGGCAGATTCATCTCTGATTTGTTTTTATTTTAAAGCCTGAGGTTTTAGTCATTGAACTTACTATTCAGTCTTCATAATCTGGATGGTTATTTAGTCTCTTTCTTCATGGTTTTCTGAGATTGGAATGATCTGCTGTCCCTGAAATCTGTAGTGGAAAGGAGGTGGAAGAAATGTAGAGGATTCCAGGTATCAGATTTCTCTGAACCCACTACCTAAGGATGGTTTCTCTTTCTGGGGACTAAGAGAATGCCTACTTATTCCCACTGCCCTCTTGGCTCAGGCCAGGATCACCCCTGTCTGTTTGCAGTATGCAAATGACATTGCAGAAACATTCTCCCTGCCCCAAACACTGGCTCCCTTCTTTTATCCACCTCACATACATATAGAGAGACCGAATGAGCTTAATCCTACTTTTTTCCATTATTCATCTAAAAATTGTACTTATGGGAACAAATTACTGTGGAGAAAGGAATAATTTTGAACAAATGCTTCCAAGACAGTTTGCTGTCCAGGAAAAAAAAAAAAGTCAAAAATCTACCCTCCACCATAGACTTATCTATGTCAGACACACAATGATAAAAATTATAAGACAAAAAAAAATAAAAAATAAAAAAAATTATAAGGCAAATTAAAAATTAGGATTAAATTGTCACATCTACAGCTGATGAATCCTTTATATCTATATAAAGAGCTCTTACAAATCATTGAGAAAGAGACAAATATCACCAGAGAAAAATGAGTAAAAAAATTTGGAAAAATTTCATCTATAAGAAATATGTAAATCTAGTAAATATAGGAAAACTGATCAAACATATGGAAATGTAAATAACAATGAAATATGATTTTCAATCAAATTTTTCCTTTTCTTTCCTTAAGGATAATACACAGTGTTGGGGAAATTATTGCCTCAGTTTTCCTATTCAAAATGTAAAATCATATCTTCCTGGAAGGAAAGTATCCTTGCTCCCTAAACTTCCCTTTCATCTCCCCTTGCCACATAAAAGGGGAAAGAAAGGAAAAGAAGATACAGAAGTATGGGAAGGAGGTGGGAGCCTAGGAGTCACCTCTTTCCAAACTCTGAAACCTAAGTCACCTGCATAAAGAGCTATTCTGTCCTTGTTCTCTTTGGCCACTCATGCATCATTTATGAGCTCACAGTCTCTGCCCCTAATTCTGCTGTTAATCCCTCTATATATTTAAACTCCTTACTTTAAGAAATATGAGAGAACCTCAAGAGGGTGCCTATGTGACTCAAGAAGTTGAATTTGAAGTGATTTGAAAGATCTAGGCAACACCTCTTTTTCCATCCTAAAAAATGTATTGGCACTTTTTTCTCCTTAGCATGTGAACTCATCCAACACAAAGCTGACACTCCTGCAGAGAAAGCTGCAACCTGATGCGATGTATGAGATTAAAGTCCGATCCATCCCATATAGCGAGTATTTTCAAGGCTTCTGGAGTGAGTGGAGTCCAAGTTTCCACTTCAGAACTCCAGAAATCAATCATGCAGGTGAGGATGACTGTAGAGTCCCCATCCCCCCTCAATGCTTTGTGTGTCGAAGGGTGGGAGAGAAAGTGGTGCAGATAACCACAAGTTAAGTCTACCCCAGGGGGTGTCCTTCCATTTTCTTTGCCCCTTCTATGAAGGGGAACTGAGTCTTTAGTAGCTGATAACCAGTATGGCTTGTCTTGATGCTACTTCCTGGGTGTTTCTGAGAGCTCCTGACATTTCTGAACAAAATACCCTCTTACCACCAATTTTGGCTGGGATTCCAATGGCTGGTGTTTTAGTCAGCTATTTCACTGCTCTGACTAAAAGATCTGACCAGAACAATTTTAAAGGACCAAAAGTTTATTTGAGAGCTCATGGTTTCAGAGGTCTTGGTCCATACAAGGCCGGCTCCACTCCTCGGGGCTCCAGGTGAGGCAGAACACCATGGTGGAAGAGTGTGGCAGAGGGAAGCAGCTCACATGGTGATCCCTGTGATCTTCCTCGCAGAGAGAGTCTACTCACCAGATACAAATATATACCCAAAGCCATGCCCCAATTCTCTCAGAGGAGATACAAATATATACCCAGCCATACCCTATCACTTCAATTACCACTCAGTTAATCTCTATCAGAGAGTGGATTAAGACTCTTACAACCCAATCATTTCTCCTCTGAACCTTCTTGCATTGTCTCACACATGAGCTTTTGGGGGACATCTCACATCCAAACCATAACAGCTGGTCTCTCTAAGACCCCTCTAGGGAAAACTTTATCTAAGGCAGGTAGACAGGACAGTTAAGTTGTCTCACATCTTCTTTTTCAGAATAACACAAAAGTCCTTGGGATCTAGGAGGTAATAATGTTCAGAAAAGTCAGAGAACATGACTCAGGAAGGTGTCCAAAGCACCCATGCAGAACTTCCATTTGGGAGGTTGGGGAAGCTATTCTACTAAATCAGCTGCCATCCCACTCTGGAACGTGCTGCACTGTAGGGTGACATTTATCTCATCATTCCCTGCTTTGTCTTCTTTCCCTTGATGGTGGGCATCAGGAAAAGGGGTGATACTAGATGCTAGATCACTTTTACATTTCAAGTGGCTCGTGTTCTTGCCCTGGTTGTCCAAGTCTGTGGCACATAAACCAAGTACATCAACCTGGTCCCTAAAGAATGACTTTCAAGAAATAATAAACAATCCTGTATTACTAAATAAACTTAAAGCATCCTGAAAGTCCATCCAACTGCAGGCTTACTGAACACTCACCTTTTTCTATTCTCATGTTTCAGGGGAGATGAATCCTGTTTTACTAACTATCAGCATTGTGAGTCTTGTCTCTGTGGTTCTGTTGGTCATCTTAGCCTGTGTGCTATGGGAAAAAAGGTAACGTTCTTTAACTAATCAAGAGGGTGATTATGTGGGATCCTAGACAGTCAGAGCTTGAGTGCACTTATTATTGAGAAAAACTGCAAAGGGGAATCAGAAATTTCAGAAATCATAATACCCAGTATCTTATTCCATTTATAGGTGATAGTAAATGTCCAATTGATTGCATAAGAGGCAAAAATACAAAAATACATAAATTGGTCATAAGGCAAACTCTCTTCCCAAAATAAGAATGATTTAACCAGTGATTCCCAACCTTTTTCTCCAAGGTCTCCTAAAGAGCAGAAAGCCATCACCCTGGCCCTGACTTTCCACACACAAATCCGTGGGACTTATGTATCCCAACCAATGAAAGAGTCATGATTATTTCATCATAAAAAATGATTTTTAAAATATGCCTGAGTTCTCAATGTTCTAGGAAGATGCCCTCAATTTAGGGGCACATATCTCCTGGAATTACAAATACTCTGAAGTGAAAAGCACTCCTTTAAAGCAATTTCCCTGAGTAACTGAGAAGGTATCCCCACTTCCACGAAATTTAGGGCAAAGAATTTATTGCCAGTAAAGAGAAGGAATAAGATGGCAACATTTGTACTGGGAGTAATTATCAGGTCAGGTCATATTTCAGTCCCATAAGTACACTGAAACTACTTCATTCTTAATCTCATTCTTCCTCCCCTCTGGGGGAGGTCTTAGTCCATAGAAGGTCTATCATGGTCATGTCCTGTTCACAGAGCACCTTGATAGCAGTGATCTCTGATCCAACCCCTCCCTGGATGATAGAGTATTGAGGCTCAGAGGAAGCAAGTCACTTGTGTGTGGTCACACAATAATTACAGCATAATTATAAAACCACTCTTCTGATTCCTGGCTCAGATTAAACAGAAAGACCTATTGCATCTTCTCCCTCTGCCATTCATTTCATCTATCAATGTCGTCCGATTGCAGGATCAAGCCTATGGTATGGCCCAGTCTTCCTGATCATAAGAAGACTCTGGAGCAATTGTGTAAGAAACCAAAAAAGGTAAGCTCTTTTGGAACCCAAAGAAGCACGCTGTTAGTGGCAATCCATAGTCAGGAATGATTTTCCAGGAAAAATCCTATCTGAACCCCTACTTTTGGTCTTTAATCTTCCCATATGGTTCCTTCTAAGATCCTAGGTGTAGCTCCCTGGAGGTAGGGAACCAAAATGAATTTGCAAGATTCTCAGGGTTGCAGGGCACCGCCAATGGCCAGTTCAATCCCTGTAGTGCCTCAGCATCTCCAGAATGAGAGTCAGCTGAAGAACATTTGGGCACTTTTCTGACATTCCCTGGTAAACCTGTCAAAAAGTCCTTTAGACCTTTCTCTGAACTGATGGTTTGGTGGTACATCACTCTGTGCCATCCTAATGCTTCTCTTTTTCTGTGCAGAATTTGAATGTGAGTTTTAATCCTGAAAGCTTTTTGGACTGCCAGATTCATGAGGTGGATGGCATTCAATCAAGAGATGAAGTTGAAGGCTTTCTGCAGAGTACTCTTCCTTCACAGGAGTCTGAGCAGCAAGTGCTTGGCAGGGATGGGCAGGGTCCCAACCAGCCCTCTGAGATTGCAGCCATCAACCCAGAAACTTTCAGAGGAGATTCATCCCTCAGATGCCTGGCTGGGAATGTCAATGCATGTGCTGCCCCATTACTCCCTTCCTCCAGGTCCTCGGACTGTAGGGAGGGTGGCAAGAATGGGCCTCCCGTATACCAGGGCTTGCTTCTTAGCCCTGGAACTGCAAACAGCACCCTGCCTCCACCGTTTCCTCTCCAATCAGGAGTCTTGACATTGAACCCCGTTGCTCAGGCACAGCACATCCTCACTTCCCTAGGACCAAATCAGGAAGAAGCCTATGTCACCATGTCCAGTTTTTACCAAAACCAATGAAGAATAAGAAATCTGAGACCAACAACGATGTCTGGGAAGGGAAGCCAAGAATTCCTACCCCCTTCATAGCACAAAGAGAACAAAATGAATGTTAAACCCACCTACATCATCCACAGAATTTTGAGATATCACTTTGATCTAATGATTCATCGCATTCAACATGAGGCAAGAACATTCTGCTTCTACCATGTTGATTTGGTCATAAGGTTTCAGGTGACCCAATGAATTAACTATTTAAGGGGAAAAATAGGAAAGAAAAAACAGAGTGAAGGAAAGGATATAGAGGTAAGGGAGGCATGAAGGAAGGAAGGGAAGAAGGAAGGAAGGAAGGGAAGGATATTATACTATTATTGGTTATTATGCTACTATATCCAATGCTGCGCTAAGTGTCCTGCACATCTTGTCTCACTTCATCCTCACAATAATCCTGAGGTAGGGTACAACTATTATTATTATTCTCTTTTTTAATTGGAAAAATTGAGAATGCAGGATTTAAGTAACTTGTCTAGGTTGCCCACTCAGTGGGGAGAGAGAGGGCTGGAGCCAAGGACTAATGCACTCTCCCTGAGCCACAAGCCTTTTTCTTAACTAGGGATTACCCTGTTCTTGGGTGCAAACCTCACTAATAACTGGGTGACTGTATAATTTATTATCCAACATGGGTCACTTTTGAAAGTAAAAGGGGGAAGTTATTAAATAATCACTCCAGTACAGTAGGCATGAACTGGGGCTGTCCAGACAAATGTAGACCTATGATCACCTTCATGTAAATGGCTCTGAGGAAAAAAGTGGGGAACACATGTCAACTACCATGGCCAATCATGTCAAAACAAGGGGAAGAAGGCAAGAGAAAGCTGCCAAGCCCATTGGATTTTGTTTTTCTGGAAATGAGATCAAGAGGGAATTGACTTGAAAGCCAGAATTCTAGTGTTCATTATCAAGCACATGATCCTCTTTCTGCCACCGCCCAACTCCATCTATCCAGGACGCAGAAGAACCGACCCTGAACAGTAGGACATATGACCACTGAATTGGGGAACGACCCCTCCTCTGTATGTAGACTGCCCAGACTGTTCCCAGTTCTGCAGCTCTGGATGTCTCTAAGAACTTCAGAGAGAAGAGGGTCCCCACTGTGGCTGTGTCCTTGAACAAACAGAGAAGAGTGAAATGTGAACATTTGACATTCGTTCTCTTTCCTTTCTTGGCCTAGAAAAATTTCTCACAATCAGCTCAAACCAAGACAAGGAAACTGAATGATGTCAGCAAACCCCTCTCCCACGGGGCCCCTGGCCCTGTCCCTGTCAGTCTATGGAATCACACAAGGCAGAGGTATCACAGGGAAGTGAAGGACATGGGTTCAGGGTTTTGTTTGGGGTTTATTGTTTGTGTTTTCAATTTTCTTTTTTGTTCTGTTTGTATTTTGCTTTGGAAGACTGAGGGATTTTTTTTTATTTTTTTATTTGTTCTGTGCTGTCTGTGAAGGGGATTTTAGTTGGTGGATTAATGAATCCTATCTATTGGTTTATTAACTGACCTTACTATTGGTCTGCTAGTAATCAAACCGTATCATTCTTCTGAGGACTGTTTTACCTTCCAAAGTGCTTTCCTCTGCCTCAGTAGGAGTGAACACCATACTATAAATACCATGACCATTTAGTTTTGAGAAATGTTTCTTGTGGTTTTTAAAGCACTTCAATTAAGCATTCACTTTCATCTCCTTGACAAGCATGTATTGAAAGCCTGCTATGAACTAACCTAAGCGTTAGGCGCAGGAGTTCTGAGGACACGTAAGGATGGGACCCTGTCTCATAGGATGCAAAATTTAACAGAGGTGACAGCTTATAATCACATAATTATTTGCAAAATACTATAAAAGAAGCAGGTTGGAAGCACCCTGTTGGAGACAGGGAAGCACCCTGTTGGAGACAGGGAAAATGCTACCAAATGACATAAATCTGCATGGAGGGAAAGCAGAATCTGCCTGGTGTATAAATAGCAGAAGCTGTCTTTATCAGGTGGGCCGGTGGTATTTACACTTTGGAAACATGGAAGCTGAGCCTCAAAGAGGAGGTCACACAAAATCTTATGCCAACTTGATCTCCGATACCTGAAGGATTTATTATTATTTTCTTTGATTTATGGGAACTTTGGGGCACAGAATAGGTAAGTGACTCAACCTTGCATGTTAAATCAGGACTAGGAACCACAACTTTGTATCCCTGATGTAAATAGACAATCTCTTCAAGAATAGAAAAGATAACCATAGAGAATCATCAAAGTCCTTTTCCAGCTTTAAAGCCCTCTGTATCAGTCAGTGTTGTTTGGTATTTTGTTATCATTTGCATTTAGTGTGCTTATCTCTGTTATTGAAGGCATTGAAAATCCATGCATGATATAATCATAACTGCTGCTAAGGCTTGATTATATACTCGGGGACAATACATAATGTTAGATTGCTGATTGGATTTGCCCAGCCCCCTCTTACATTTCATTAAGAAAGAGAAAATGGTCAGAGACAATGTATAAATCAGAAAGTCAACTGCCATTTCCATATAGCATAAAAGAAAAAGACAACTGAGAAACAGACAGCTGATTTGATCAAGCATGGATCCAAGGTACCCTGGATTATTCAATCTATTTTCTACAAGCTTTTATTTCTCTCTGTTCAGTATGGTTTCCATGGAAATTTGATTCAGAAAATCCAAGTATGGACTATTTCAGATGTGTGAACTTACTTATGTTTTCTTAACTCTTCTGAAAGTGCTGCAAGACTTGGAACTGGGCAAGAAAATGGTAAAAATATATGACAGGGAGCCTGGAAATGATACCAGTCATCATTTTTACCAGCCTAGTGGTGTTTATTTTTTTTATTTTATTATTTTGCAGGGAGGAACTAAAAATATCCATTATTCACTACAGCGATGGTCTCTGATTTGACAGTTTATTTTCACTGGCATTACTAACATTTTGTAGAGCTGCTACGTATATAAATATGTGTTACCATCTTATATTTAATTAAATTCTATGGAACTCTTTGTGACTGTACTGTGTTCTGTGAAAACTGTAGATAGAGGAAAGTCCAGAATGCACCACGGGTCTCCTAAGACACTGGAAACAGTCTGTCATTTGCTGCTATTTTATGGGTATGGATTTCCAGAGACTTTTTTTAATCAATTAATTG
Source organism: Glaucomys volans (assembly GCA_020662805.1). NCBI lineage: Eukaryota > Metazoa > Chordata > Mammalia > Rodentia > Sciuridae > Glaucomys > Glaucomys volans. Next base: position 926,072 of record JAJEJO010000214.1, read on the forward strand.
TAAGTAACAATTAAATAGCAATTTGTTGAGGACTCAATTCTGCACTGCTCTACACTCTGCCGGACACTGGGGTTAGAGGGATGAAATGGGACACAATTACATTTACATGCAAATTTACAACTACATTTGACATTTTTACATGTAAATGCAGCTGTGTCCCCCTTCATCTCTCATAATTACATGGAACAAAGGACACATAGGACTGGTGACAGTGTCATATCACTGTTTTAACACAAAATATCTGTCAGGATTCTTAGCTTTAAGCAATAGAAACCAATTTTAGCTAATTTTGAACAGAAAAAAGAAGTAATTTTAAAAGGTTATTAGAGTGCTTATGGAATATCTAAAAGCCAGTCTTGGAAATCACACAGGCACCCTGTATCTCTACCACTGGCACCTCCAGAAACTGAAACTACTGCTGCCACCAGAGCTCTGAGTGTCACAGCAGCATCCAGCAGTTTCACATCACTGATTGCTGAGGTGAAGGCAGAGCTGGAGCCTGTGTGGACCGCAACAAAGCATTGCATGGACCAGGCCCTAGCAATGGGGAGCAGAGAAGAGAGCAATGAGCCTTTATAACTTCTACAGGAGGAGGCAGGCACTGCTTTGGAGTGGGGCATTCCCCAAATATAGAACGGAGGTTCTGCTGCTGGGTGAGGGGGGTAGAAAGGACACCAACAGGCGAAGGACACTTTAGGGAAGAAGTGTGTTATGGTTTGGATGTGAGGTGTCCCTCCAAAAGCTCACATGTGAGACAATGCAGGAAGGTTCAAAGGAGAAATGATTGAGTTGTAAGAGTATTAACTCAATCAGTGAATTAATCCCTGATGGGATAATTGAAGTGGTAGGGTGTGGCTGGAGGGGGTGGGAATTGGGGCATGGCTATGGGGTATATATTTTGTATCTGGAGAATGGAGTCTCTCTCTCTCTCTTCTTCCTAATGATGCAAGCTGCTTCCCTCTTCCGCCATGATGTTCTGCCTCACCTGGAGCCCCAAGGAATGGAGCAGGCCTTTTATGGACTAAGACCTCTGAAACTGTGAGCCCTCAAATAAACCTTTTCTCCTCTACAGTTGTGCTGGTTGGGTCATTTAGTCACAGCAGCAAAAAAGCTGACTAAAACAAAGTGCCAGGAAGGGGCCATGCAGGGAGGTCACATTTGATATTATGTTGTAGAAGCAAGACTGCCAGACAGCCTGCAGTGCAAGGATCAGCTGGAGTGAGGAGGGGGGCTTTTCCTGACAGAGGTTCAACATCATGGAGCCATGAGAAAGGGACACTGGGGAGTTACTAGTATAGCAGGTGATTCCCCCTTAGTGGTCTGGTTGAAGAAGAGTAATATATTGGTGGTTTCTCTAGAATGTCAAATAAAGGGTCCTTTCATAGAAAAACAATGTATGTTCAATTTGAACATTCACTCTAATTTAAAACATATGCCTCTTTATTTATTAACCATGTACTTGCTCTATCTTAGCCCGTTTAGGCTGCTATACAAAATACCATAGTCTGAGTAACTACAAACAGAAAATTATTCTCATAGTTCCAGAGGCTGGAAGTCCAAGATCTGGGTGTCAGCATGGTCTGTTTCTGAAGAGGACTGTCATTCAGATTGCAGACTATTGACTCCTCACTGTGTCCTTAAGTGATGGGAAGGGTGGAAGGGGAAGTTTCCTTGGCCTCTTTTGTAAGGTCCCACCTCTTAATACCAACAACTCAGGAGTTAGAATTCCTAAATATTAATTCTGAGGGGACACAAAAATTCAGACCATAACATATTACAAGGTCATTCTTCTGAGTGTGGGGTCATTGATTACATTTTCCCTTTGTCTTTCTTAGGTAACACGAACCAATAACACATCATCTACTGTTTCTAGTTTGGCTTTCTTTAAATTTGGAAAGGATTTTAGGAACTCACAAAGCCAGACACCTATCTTTTTAAAGATTACCTACCCCTAGATCATCTATTATCATTTTTCCACCTGATTTGTCAGTAATATTCTTCAATATGCCATGATCCAGTCTTTTCCAATTTTCAAAGTAGTTCTCATAAATCAATAGCTCTTTCCTGGCATACTCATATTTCATCAACTTGCATAATACAGTCACAATAACAAGTTCTAATGACTCAAACAAATTTGGGGACACATATCACTGAGTTGGTGAGTTCACATTTCACTTGATGGGGGCAAAGGTACATTTAAGGACAGACTGCTAGCAGCCAAATATCGAGGCAAGTGTCAATACATTTAACAGAGAGAATGAATGGTGCCAATTCATCAGGTGGTTCAGTGAAGACTCCATGGGTCTCTACCCAACTCAACATTCCTAACCCAGAGAGTCCGCAGAGAAGTGGCTGCAGATAAGGCTTGGCAGCATTGATGGGGGCCCACAACTTTACATGTGTTCTGACAGTCTAAGCAGTTGTTATTTAGTTGGCAGAGCTTGGGAGTATTTGGAAGAATTTTAATCAGGAGCGTGGCATAATAAATTTCATGTGCATAACAGATTTCATGGAAGAATCATGTTTTATGGAGAAATCTTGATTCAGCTAATCATAAATATAAAACAGTTTTGCTGTTTCTCTAATTACTCTTCTCAAAGGTATTTTGTTGAATCCTCCTTTCTAAATCCGATTACTTTCATTGACCAAACCTTAATTCAATTTTATAGTCTCACATTTATGTCAAGGTCACTCATCCCTATTATAGGCTTATGGCAAAAGGGACTTGGAGAGAAAGCAAGAAAACAGCTTCTGTCTCTCCATTCTTCACCCTTTTCCTCCATCTTTTTCCTTCTTCCTTTCTCTGTTTCCCCTTTGGAACCTCCTCCTCCTTCTTAAAATTTTTTTAGCATCTTAAGATGCCATGCATTTTTTATCTCACAGACTCGGTGACTCTGGCATGGCTTAGCTGAGCCCACAGCTAAGATGTTGCTCAGGGCTTGATTCTCTTCTGGAGGCTCCATTGGTGAGGGACCCACTTCTGAGCTTACTCAAGTTACCGGCAGAGTTCCTTTCCTCCTGGTTGTAAAACAGAGAGCTCCTTGCTGGACTCTTGCTGGCTGTCTTTCTCAGCTCCTATTGATTCTTGCCTTGTGGCTTTCTTCACAAGCTGGCTTACCACATGGCTACTTACTTCTTCAAAGTCAGCAAGATAGAGTGAGTCTACTACCAAGACAAAGCTTTAGACAAGTAATGGAATCACAGGAGAGGCATCCCATCACCTTTCCACATTCTAGTGAATGAAAGCAAGTCAAAGTTCCCACACACACCCCAGAGAAGATGACTATCCAAGTACATGTTCACTAGGAATTGGGAATCATGGGAGCCACTGTGAAGACAAGAACATATAACTCATCATGCCATTTCTCACCCAGCCTCTTGGTTAACTTCAGTCAAATTCAGATTCCTTCTCCTCCTATTCTCCAGAGGATTTTATGGGTTTAATTGTGTCCATCCAAAATTCACATGTTGAAATTCTAACACCCAATAACTCAGAACGTAGCCTTATTTGGAGATAGGTTCTCTACAGAGTTAATTGAGTGAAAATTAGTTTATTAAGGTGGGCCCTAATCCAATATGATTGATCTCCTAATTGAAAAAGAAAGATTTGGGCTGGGGATATAGCTCAGTTGGTAGGTAGAGTGGTTGCCACGCTTGCACAAGGCCCTAGGCTCAATCCTCAGCATGAAAGAGAGAAAGAGAAAGAAAGAAAGAAAGAAAGAAAGAAAGAAAGAAAGAAAGAAAGA